>VHKM01000496.1:0-455000 GCA_007210695.1 Neogobius melanostomus
TAAGCGGGTCTTTGAAGAATTTTCTCCATTCTGCTGGATACATATGGAACAAACTACAGAAATAAAAAAATAAAGAAGATGTTTATGAGCATTTACACATAATATATATATATATATATATATATATATATATATATATATAATATATAATATATAAATGCTTCACTACCATAGCTGTTTACCTCTCCAGGTATGTGGATCCGTCAATCACGAATGTCTTCAGAATATCCTCGGTTTGTCCAGGAGCTGTTGCGTAAAGCCTAAGTCTCTTTTAGAACCTGAACACACAGAGTTTAAATGTGGCAATAAAAATAAAGATGGCAATTATGGTTTGTAATTAGTAGGAAAATCATGTATGTTTGCTGAGCGATGTAAGGAAAGCCACTTGAGGTGCGTCACAATACTTTGAAGAGTTACCACTGGAGATTCAACATGTGCAAATGACTGAAAACTCAGAGGGTCTGTTTTTTGATAATAGTCTTGAAGAGACTAGAGGGAAGAAAGAGGCAACAATGTTTACCACCCTGCCAAAATCTTCCGACCGTCCCATGTCTGAGTTCTAAGAGTTGTACATGGATCCTTTGCTAACTCATTTTAAACTGTTCGTCTCCTCAGTGTTTAAATGACGAGCATCTCTCTCCTAAACAGTTTATGGCTCTGTATTCCTGCTTGTTTAAATCAGCTGATCAGACACGTCACAGCAACATAACATGACAACCTCTGAGCAAGGCAGAGTTGTAGATGAAACTGTCAGGTTCGAAATAACACACAGGTCTGGCTATAAGAACATATTGGCATCATTACTAGAAGACCTAATGAACATAATTGGACTATTGTCCCAGAACTGGTTCATCATTTAAAGACTAAACTGAACGGGATGAAATAAATGAGAAAAGTAATTTCTTACCTGTGAAAGATACGTCAGGTTTCCCAAATCGTCATAACTGACGTCCCTCTTCATTCCTATAACTTCATCGATCTCCTGCCTCAGCCTTCAGGAAATAAATAAATATACCTGCTATGTATTCAATTGTGTCTTAGGTTTTACTTGTAAATGTTCATCTTACTTTTCAAGTACTTCAGGATGTCGTCCCAGTTCCATGATGCAAAAGGCAAGTTGATTAGCTGTAGTCTCCTGACCTATACAATTTGAAAGATTTTTTTGTTATTATTTTACAATAATTTTATTTTTGAGGTTTCCCTCAAGGTTATGGTATACTTTATTGTCCTTGTAGGGAAATCTGCCTCTGCATTTGACCCATCCTTCGATGCCGCTGGGGCAATCCGTAAGGATGTGGACTAATGGTCAGAATCACCTGGCTGGAGGATTCACCTATTGTACAGGTTTTTAGTCATAGGGGAAACTGGAGTACCCAGGAAACCTAAGTAGACACGGGAGAACTCCACACAGAAAGGCCCCATCCAGGTGAGAATCGTTTCTGGGACCTTCTTGCTTTGAGACACCGCTGCACCACCGTGCCGCCCTCTACCCCTGCTGGTACCCCCTTGCTCAATGCCGTTTAGACTGTCTGTATGTGCTTTACACGTGATAGAAATGACAATAATAACTGTTGCTGAAGTTAAATTAAACTTGTTAATATTTTTTCATATATATTGTGTAATAAAATTATTTGTGATTTCAAATCAAATCCAGTATTATTACAAAATATTTCCCACCTGCAATGAAGAAAGTGACAAAGTTGTCTAACATGACTCTTCATCCTCTTTGGTCATGCTTTCCTCTGTAATAACAACACAGTTACTTTGTTAGGTGAATCTAGAAAGTTTGTTCTGAATAGTATGAGCTTTTGTTTGTTTTTCTCATTTACAGGCTGAAGTCTCAAGCCCTTTCTAACTAAGCAAAGGCATTCATGGATCACATTTTCCTCCAGCTGGATTGTTTTACAGTTTGTGAATGTGCTTGTTTATATCAGGAGTTACAGGAAGTGCACTTTCAAGCACACCTAAACAGGGCAAGACATTACTTTAATGTTAAACATTAAACTAATGACCTCTGCCTTATCCCTGACATAATGAAGCCTCAAACTTTACAGCTGTTCACTGATCTCACAGTTAAATGCACACATTTTCAGTGTACAGGTGTTACACATGATGACTATAATAAATGCACTTCTTATTGTCCTTCCATAAGCCAAAAATATCAGCAGGGATGCATCTAGTGAATATTATAGTCAGCGTTTGTTGTGTTAATTTGATTAATTTGCACTGTTAAAACCAGTATGATGAAACCAATTAACGATTATTTAAATACTACATTTAACACGTCATCTAGTCAGTCTTATTGCCAATGTCAGTGAAAGGATTCACAAACTCAGAATTTGCTACGGTGCAAATGTGCAAGAGGAAACATAGACTCGTAATAATAAATAACTATAAGGGCAAAGCAAATGAAAATAAACTGGCTGTTGCAGCCCAGCTTACACTCATCAGTGGCCTTAGTGTTCTCACCTTGTCCGGCTGATTTGATGATTTGTGTGAGAATATCTTTGGGCATGTTTTCTCCATTTTCAATGGCTTTTTTCCTCTCATTGATCCACTGAGCTCCAGTTGTGCGCAGCAGGCGACAGGCTTCCCTCACCTCTTTAATGAAGGCTCTGTTCTTTGGGTTGTACTGAAAAACAAACAAACAGGAGGATCATACATATTTTAATTAAGTCACATTGAGCCAAAGTTGATGTGATGCTGTGACCGCAAGCTATGAATAAGCACAAAACATCAAACAGAATACCTCAAAAATATGTCTCTTGCATGTTTTATAAGTCCAAGCAAAACTGCCTCAATGGCTCTTGGGAAAGGAGAACTCTTGTTCAGGAGGTCCAATTCAACACCAAATGCCACCTGAAACAATTAACAAAATCAGTATTTTAAATCAACATGTGTTGCTCACTTCTTGCATAATAAGCTATTTGTATGTGATTTGACTCATGCCTTCCCAATAACATCCATGGTGACACAGTTGACCAGTTTGAGCATGGACACTTCAGTCTGGTTATCAGCCTCCTCTGACAGTTTGTCCATCAGTTTCTCTGCTGTCTCGTTGAATGTGCCCATCAGACCTCTCAGGTACCTGTCATTACAGATTAATGGTGAAACAACAGCAACTTGGCTATTTGAGTCAAGTTGTAGAAATATTGTAGTCCTTACAAGCTGCTGAAGGCGGGGTCCATGATGCGTCGCTGTTTGTACCAATGGTCGTGGTCAATTACCGTCACCAGCCCATTTCCCAAAAACCTTTGCATGAAGGTCAAGGTCGAGGTTAAGTTTATTTTTAAAGTACATTTTAAAACAGACAGTATTTCCCCAAAGTGCTTTCCACAATCAATAGAGCAGAAACATTATAAACATCACTAAAGGTATAACACCACCAAAACAATAAAGCAGGAAAGATAGAAACAATAATAAAAAAATTAAATATAACATTTTAAAATACCTATAATAATTACAAACCTGTAGGAATGACGCATTTCTAACTTATCGCAAATTAAAAGCCAGTGAACTGAAACTGTGTTTGATGTAACACTTTCCACAGAGGAAGCAGCTCTGATGGTCAGAGAGACAAAGGCTCAGTCTCCTCTTTACTCTGGACCTTGTTTATTTTAAACAAAATAACCAAGATCATTGTTCAGACCTCCTCCTTATATGATTTAACATATGATCATGTAAATATGTGCTATCCATCTTTGCTTTGATGTTAATACGTTTTAACAAACACCTATAGGATTTTATCATGGCCCAAAGTTACAGTGAATATACACATGCGTCCTTTTCATATCCCTCATCATTCCCCATTGAGCGTCAAATCAAATAAATATGCAGGAGCAATGTTATACCTTTCTCCAAACAGATTAAAAATTCTCTTGTGGAATTGTTTGTCTTTGAGGTACTTCGGAGACATGAGGATTTCCTAAAATACAGCGCAGTTTACAAACAAACAGGAACATGAATGGATGAATTTGGCACATGCCCCAGTCCAGTTCACCTTTGTCGCGTGTGGACACGTAACACAAATGATCACAGTGTGTAGAAAGTTCAGCCTGTACACGGGCCCGTACTTCTCTGACCTGAAAATGTAGTTTATGAGCATCATTTACCTTTTAAATGAGAAAAAGAGATAGGCCTATGGTAGCCAAGACTGTGCTTACCACTTTAGAAATTGATCAAAAATGAGCTTATCGTCATCCCTTGTGAGCTTCATAAACGTGCCAATATGCCCAAAGATAAAGCTATAACAAAAAAACAAAAAACACTTGTAAGTTTTCTTTGTTTTGGCTTGTGTGTGAGTTGTATACTTAATGCCTCATTTCTCTTACCTGTCTCGCGGTGGTCCAGGGATGTGATCATACTTCATATGCACGTATTTCATGTATGCGCAATAGCCCAGAAACGCCGTAAAAAGCAACAAGAGCAAGAAGTAAAACACGGGAGTTAACCATCCACCAACACGCCAAGCACCGCCATTGCCCTCGGACAAAGTGAATTAGAAAGCGGAAGCGCAGGGAAATGTAGGATAAGGCAAGGGTTAGTGTGAGGTCTGTGTCCTGAAATGATCAGGCAACTCACGGTCGCAAGAGGGCGACAAACTACATAATATCCAGTTCCACTTGGTTCCATGGATCTTGGTTCTTCCTGGCAGGTAAAAAATGCTCTCACCAATTGTTGTCGTCGTCAGATATAGCTGAGCAAAAGATGGTAAAAGAGGTGAGCCATACCCCGCCGGCATACGGCCAGAGAGCTTCAGAAGTGGAGAAGAAAAGTCCTGTGTTCAGGCCTGGAAAAGATGAAGTGGCAAAACAGACTTGCCTTTGGGTCATGATATCTGGAAAACCAGATAATGAGAAATGGGGGGAAATAGAGGTTGAAATCCATAGGTCAGCCAGACACTTTGAGCCAATGGGAGCTAACAAAAATAAATAAATGTGACAAAACTTAATTCCCCTGCTGACTCTTCTGTTAGGTTTTGGTTAAACATAAGGCCTATGTCTGAGCCGCACCAGGGCCACAGGACGTTTTTCAGTTGTCACCGATGATGCTATTTGCATTTGGGATAGTAGTTGAGCTGTGGCTTTGTTTGAGATCAGTTGCCATTTGGGCCAGAAGGACACAACATGTGCAGCAATGCACACTTGCAGGATTGGAACAGCCAACCGTCCAGTCACGAGACGACCCCCTCTATCTGCTCCACTATCGCCCATTAGGCATCAAGCATCAGGCCCAGATCTCATTTAGCTTAGGTTGCATTTTGGATGGGAGTTGGGAGCATGTGGGCCACATGAGCTCCATAATGATTTTTAAAGAAGTGAACTATAAAGAAAGTCCATATATGAGCCATATCACATGGTTTAGTACTGGCTGAGCTCTGCTCTGGTATCGCTGTGGCTCAGTCCCGCAGATGTACACTTGCGCCTGACAAGGCACATCATTCACCCAAACATGAAGCCCAGATGCACTTAGGATAAATGCTGTAAATTTGCCCACATCTGGGCCAAAAGAAAATGTCTTGCTGCTTTTGAGGGCTTTTTAACAACAGTTTAAAAAAAATATATATATATCTCAAGGTAACTTAGGCAACCTAATTTTTCACTATTCTTGTGGCCAAAATAATGCAATTGCTTGTGCTATGCAACCAGAAGAGAGCGGGCAAAAAGTGTTTTATATTATACTGTATGATATAAAACAAGTCAACGCAAGAAAGTATTTTATTTTTTCAACATTAAATTAAGCCTAGGTGTAAATTGAACCTGGAAGACTAATTTGTTTAGTTTATTGGCTTATTTGGTTGGGACAGTGCATGTTAATGAACAAGCCACACTGGATTGTAGCCTTTTGGCTAATTTCCATCCGTCTTCCCGCATGCACACTCTCAAACACACTGATTCATCCTGGCCTATTGTACATGTTTTTAGTGGCAGGGGAAACCGGAGTGCCCGGAGGAAACCTACGCAGACATGGGGAGAACATGCAAACTCCACACTCCACAACATGCATGGAATAAGTAAGTGATCCCCTGTATTAAATAGCTGGCTGACCCTTCTTTGTAGCAATAGCTGCTTTCCTGCAGTTGCAGATAAGACGCTCACAATGATCAGGATGAATCTGGGACCATTCCTCTTTACAAAACTGCTGCAGTTCAGTGAGATTCAGGCGGTGTACTTACTTATTCCACGCACTCCTGTGCATGTTAACATGTTATGCCCAATAAAAATGTGATCAAATGTAAATGTTTGGGTGGTATTAGTTTAAGCAGACACTGTTTAATCATTCCTGTGACTTGGATGAAGATCAGACCACATTTAGTGACCAATTTAGGCAGAAATGTGAGAAATTCCAAATGTGTAATTACTTTTTCTCTCCACTGGAACTATCTGGAATTAGGAAGTAAGAGCGTAACACCGGTGTGGTACAGTCATTTGCATAATATGCATGAATGTCACTGCAATCAAATGGACAGATAAAATATGCATTTATTTTTTCTATGTGATTCACAGGCTTCTTCAGTTTCAGTGTGGCATTAGGATACTGTTATATGATATAAAACAAATTCAGTCGTAATTAATTGAAAGTTTTACATCAAAAGCTATTAAAATGTAATATGTAGAAAGATTACAGGATTCAAGGCAAAGGCTTGTTTAGTGCAAACATGTGTTGTCATGATACTATTTTATAAATCGGAGTGTCTATGTTTGGTGGTGCACAGGACTCCACTCTTTGGTCTGAGGGACCCAGTGTCCATAATGTCAAAACTCTGTCCCGGGACAAGGGTGAAGTCAAACCTTTGGATCAGTTTAGCCATCACCACTTTGGCCTCCATCTGTGAACCACATACATAAGCATTTACAATCAGTGGTGGACTAATCAAATATTTCAGCACTGTAGTTACTAATTTAAAATGAACCATAAAGCACAGATTACAATCAACACAGTTTCATATAGTCATTAAAGCCTATTATAACAAAAACACATATAGAAATAGCCAACAATTGCCAATATGGACATTTATAGATTGATTTTGCAGTTGTCGGATATTCCAATTGTAAATAAAACCTTTCAGTGCCACATCCAACCTTATCTTTTATCTTCATCTCTTTGAAGAGTAAAACCTGCCTTATCAGTCAGTAATATAACTTGGAAAGGATATAGCCTAGTCAGCTTTGTTGCCCTTTAGAAGATCTCTCCATAAAACTGGTCAGTTTTTCTTGTGTCACATTACAAACAAGTTTAAAATGTGGAATAATCAAGGGATGGGTGAGTGCATCTGAGGGTCCATAAAGCTGAGCAGCTGCTCATCAAGGACCAGGGGTATCATCAAACTTTATTGTATACGGGACATAAAGGATTTTTAAGCTAAACAGCTCGAGTGCCTCAGATCTTTCTGTATGTTTTTTATGCTCAGGTTTAAATCTGGTTTAAAAACCTAATTACTGGTTACACAGGCTGCTGTATTTAAGGCTTGTTTGAAACAATCATTTGCCCAAAAAATCCACATAAATATGGTATATTTATAAGCATAGCACTGCTATAATTACAAGTAACAACACCTTTACTATATTAAGTATAATACTGTTCAATAAGGCTGGAAAAATATGATTTTGTCACAAAACAATACAAATTGCAATACCTGGGGCCAATACGATTTGCATAGCAACACAGTACTTTAAGGAAGAGCAATACTGGATCCTAAATTAATTGAAAAAGAAAGTTTTGATTTTGAGTGAAATATGTGGAAAAGGCTGTAAGTCTTTCTCCCTTGTGTAAAGTTTGGGAGCCCCTGCTCTAGAGAAATCATCGGACCAAGGAAGTACTAATCTTTTCTTTTCCTTCCCATAATAGAAAATATGTTGACGTACCTGGGCAAAGTTCAGTCCAAGACATGAGCGAGGTCCAAGTGAAAAGGGGTAGTAGCAGTAGTAAGGCCTGTGCATTGGCAGAACAGGAGTTAACTCCTTGTAGTTGTAACTTGATTGTTCCCCTGTGTATAAAAGGCGTCACTTACTTGGGAGCATCGGGTGAAATCTTTCTGGGTCAAACTTAAGCGGGTCTTTGAAGAATTTCTCCATTCTGCTGGATACATATGAACTAAACTAAAAGAATAAAAAAAATAAAGAAATGTTTATGAAGCATTTACATATATATATTATATATAAATGCTTCACTACCATAGCTGTTACTCCTCCGGGTATGTGGATGCCGTCAATCACGATGTCTTAAGAATATCCCGGTTGTCCAGGAGCTGTTGCGTAAAGCCTAAGTGTCTCTTTTAGAACCTGAACAAAACACAGAGTTTAAATGTGGCATAAAAATAAGAATGGCAATTATGGTTTGTAATTAGTAGGAAAATGCATGTATGTTGCTGAGCGATGTAGGAAAGATTGAGGTGCCACAATACTTTGAAGAGTTACCACTGGAGATTCAAACATGTGCAAATGACTGAAAACTCCAGGTCTGTTTTTGATAATAGTCTTTTTGGAGACATAGAGGGAGAGAAAGAGGCACAATGTTTACCACCCTGCCAAAATCTTCCGACCATCCCATGTCTGAGTTCTAAGAGTTGTACATGGATCCTTTGCTAACTCATTTTAAACTGTTCGTCTCCTCAGTGTTTAAATGACGAGCATCTCTCTCCTAAACAGTTTATGGCTCTGTATTCCTGCTTGTTTAAATCAGCTGATCAGACACGTCACAGCAACATAACATGACAACCTCTGAGCAAGGCAGAGTGTAGATGAAACTGTCAGGTTCGAAATAACACACAGGTCTGGTTATAAGAACTTATTGGCATCATTACTAGAAGACCTAATGAACATAATTGGACTATTGTCCCAGAACTGGTTCATCATTTAAAGACTAAACTGAACGGGATGAAATAAATGAGAAAAGTAATTTCTTACCTGTGAAAGATACGTCAGGTTTCCCAAATCGTCATAACTGACGTCCCTCTTCATTCCTATAACTTCATCGATCTCCTGCCTCAGCCTTCAGGAAATAAATAAATATACCTGCTATATATTCAATTGTGTCTTAGGTTTTACTTGTAAATGTTCATCTTACTTTTCAAGTACTTCAGGATGTCGTCCCAGTTCCATGATGCAAAAGGCAAGTTGATTAGCTGTAGTCTCCTGACCTATACAATTTGAAAGATTTTTTGTTATTATGTTACAATAATTTTATTTTTGAGGTTTTCCTCAAGGTTATGGTATACTTTATTGTCCTTGTAGGGAAATCTGCCCTCTGCATTTGACCCATCCTTCGATGGCACTGGGGCAATCCGTAAGGATGTGGGCTAATGGTCAGAATCACCTGGCTGGAGGATTCACCTATTGTACAGGTTTTTAGTCATAGGGAGTACCCAGAGGAAACCTAAGTAGACACGGGGAGAACTCCACATAGAAAGGCCCCATCCAGGTGAGAATCGTTCTGGGACCTTCTTGCTTTGAGACACCGCTGCACCACCGTGCTGCCCTCTACCCCTGCTGGTACCCCCTTGCTCAATGCCGTTTAGACTGTCTGTATGTGCTTTACACGTGATAGAAATGACAATAATAACTGTTTGCTGAAGTTAAATGTACCTTCATGTAAATTGTGTAATACAGTTATTTGCGATTTCAAATCCATAATTGTTATTACAAAAAAAAAAAATGTCCTACCTCCAATGAAGAAAGTGACAAAGTTGTCTAACATGACCTCTTCATCCTCTTTGGTCATGCTTTCCTCTGTAATAACAACACAGTTACTTTGTTAGGTGAATCTAGAAAGTTTGTTCTGAATAGTATGAGCTTTTGTTTGTTTTTCTCATGTACAGGCTTAAGTCTCAAGCCCTTTTTTTCTAACTAAACAAAGGATTCATGGGATCACATTTTCCTCCAGCTGGATTGTTTTACTTGTGCTTGTTTATATCAGGAGTTACAGGAAGTGCACTTTCAAGCACACCTAAACAGGGCAAGACATTACTCTAATGTTTAACATTAAAGTAATGACCTCTGCCTTATCCCTGTCATAATGAAGCCTCAAACTTTACAGCTGTTCACTGATCTCACAGTTAAATGCACACATTTTCAGTGTACAGGTGTTACACATGATGTCTATAATAAATGCACTTCTTATTGTCCATCCATAAGCCAAAAATATCAGCAGGGATGCATCTAGTGAATATTATAGTAATTAAAAAGCCAGAGTTTGTTGTGTTAATTTGATTAATTTGCACTGTTTGATGAAACCAATAAATGATCATTAAATACTACATTTGAAGAGTCACCTAGTCACAATTTTGAGTTTTATTGCCAATGTCAGTGAAAGGATTCACAAACTCAGAATTTGCTACGGTGCAAATGTGCAAGAGGAAACATAGACTCGCAATAATAAAAAACTGTAAGGGCAAAGCAAATGAAAATAAACTGGCTGTTGCAGCCCAGCTTACACTCATCAGTGGCCTTAGTGTTCTCACCTTGTCCGGCTGATTTGATGATTTGTGTGAGAATATCTTTGGGCACGTTTTCTCCATTTTCAATGGCTTTTTCCTCTCATTGATCCACTGAGCTCCAGTTGTGCGCAGCAGGCGACAGGCTTCCCTCACCTCTTTAATGAAGGCTCTGTTCTTTGGGTTGTACTGAAAACCATCAGGAGCGTTATAGATATTTTAATTATGTCATATTAAGCCAAAGTTGATGTGATGCTGTGACCACGAGCTACGAATAAGCACAAAACATCAAACAGAATACCTCAAAAAATATGTCTCTTGCATGTTTTAGTCCAAGCAAAACTGCCTCAATGGCTCTTGGGAAAGGAGAACTCTTGTTCAGGAGGTCCAATTCAACACCAAATGCCACCTGAAACAATTAACAAAATCAGTATTTTCAATCAACATGTGTTGCATAATAAGCTATTTGTATGTGATTTGACTCATGCCTTCCCAATAACATCCATGGTGACACAGTTGACCAGTTTGAGCATGGACACTTCAGTCTGGTTATCAGCCTCCTCTGACAGTTTGTCCATCAGTTTCTCTGCTGTCTCGTTGAATGTGCCCATCAGACCTCTCAGGTACCTGTCATTACAGATTAATGGTGAAACAACAGCAACTTGCTATTTGAGTCAAGTTGTAGAAATATTGTAGTCCTTACAAGCTGCTGAAGGCGGGGTCCATGATGCGTCGCTGTTTGTACCAAAGGTTGTGGTCAATTACCGTCCCCACCCCATTTCCCAAAAACCTTTGCATGAAGGCCAAGGTCGAGGTTAAGTTTATTTTAAAGTACATTTTAAAACAGACAGTATTTCCCCAAAGTGCTTTCCACAATCCATAGAGCAGAAACATTATAAACATCACTAAGTGTATAACATCACCAAAAACAATAAAGCTATGATAGAAACAATAATAAAAATAAATGTATATATATATATATATATATAGTGGTTAAAGTGGATTTTGGGAAGTGGTGGATCTCGAAGACTCGAACGCTACATTAGGTCGATATATGAAAGGCTGTGTGTATATTACATGTAACAGAAGGTGTTTTATATTACTTTTAATTTATGTATTTTAAAAATAACTTTTAAACCATTTCACTGAATAAGATTTCTTTATATGTACTCTTGTTTGAGATACTCCCAGAAAATTAGAGCAACAGCCAGTCCTACCGGGAATTTTTAAAATAAATCAGATACAATTTAGTGCAATCTGGTGTATTTAAGGCAACAATATGCTGTTTGGATTAGCCTTATACAGTGATAAGAATCAGAACTGTCAACATTATGATTACTTTCAGAAAAAAGAAAGAAAGAAAGAAAGAAAGAAAGAAAGAAAGAAAGAAAGAAAGAAAGGCAAGTTTATTTGTAGAGCACAATTCATACACAAGGCAATTCAAAGTGCTTCACAGTTGCATAAAATTACAAGAAGCAGATCAAATCAATCAATAAAACATCAACATAAAGTTAATCAATTACAGTAAAAGGCAAGAGTGCAGATAAAATACTTTCAGTTTTCATATGCACGGGTAAAAAGAGCTGTTTTCAGCCTGGATTTGAACATTGTCAGAGTTGAGGCCTGTCTCACATCCTCATGAAGACGGTTCCAGATTTTAGCTGCATGAAACTGAAACGCAGCCTCACCGTGTTTATTATTGACTCTGGGAACCACCAGGAGACCCCTCCCTGAAGTTCTCAGGGCCCGAGATGGTTCATACGGCTCTAACATGTCAGAGATGTACTTTGGTGCTAAACCATGAAAAGACTTGTACACAAGCAGAGCTGTTTTAATTCTATTCTCTGAGTGACAGGAAGCCAGTGCAGAGACCGGAGCACTGGACTAATGTGGTCGTATTTCCGGTTCTTGTCAGGACTCGAGCAGCAGCGTTCTGGATGTACTGCAGCTGTCTAACAGTGAGCAGGCCGTTACAGTAGTCTAACCTGCTGGAGACAAATGCATGGATGAGTCTCTCCAAGTCTGGTTTTGACACTATTCCTCTGATCTTAGCAATGTTTTTCAGATGGTAAAAAGCTGATGATGTTATTGCTTTGATGTGGCTGTTTAAGTTCAGGTCTGAGTCCATGATTACTCCTAGATTTCTAACCTGATTTTTTGGTTTTAGAGCGAGAGACTCAAGGTGACTGATAACACTTTATCTTTGTGTCTGTGGGCCAAAGACAATGACCTCAGTTTTGTCTGAGTTTAGTTGGAGAAAGTTGTTTTGCATCCACAAACTGATCTGTCCAGGAGTTGGGATCCGGAACCCAGGCTATGCGTGGAGGTGAGCCCGACTATATCTAGCCGGTATCTCTCAACCTCCCGCACAAGCTCAGGCTCCTTCCCCCCCAGCGAAGTGACGTTCCATGTCCCGAACGAGGGACATGGAACGTAGGGTCAGTAGGGTCTTCAACTCCCACCTCCGGAAGAGCTTCACCCAGATTCCGAGGGAGGTTGGAGACATGGAGTCCGAGTGGACCATGTTCTCCTCCTCCATTGTCGATGCGGCTGCTCGCAGTTGTGGCCGTAAGGTCTCTGGTGCCTGTCGCGGCGGCAATCCCCGAACCCGGTGGTGGCGCCCGGAAGTAAGGGATGCCGTCAAGCTGAAGAAGGAGTCCTACCTGGCCTTGTTGGCTTGTGGGACTCCGGAGGCAGCTGAGAGGTACCGGCAGGCCAAGCGTGCTGCAGCTCGTGCAGTCACAGAGGCAAAAACTCGGGTCTGGGAGGAGTTCGGAGAAGCCATGGAGGAGGACTATCGGTCGGCCTCGAAGAGATTCTGGCAAACCATCCGGCGCCTCAGGAGGGGGAAGCAGTGCTTCACCAACACTGTTTACAGTGCGGGCGGGGAGCTGTTGACCTCGACTGGGGATGTGGTCGGGCGGTGGAAGGAGTACTTCGAGGATCTCCTCAATCCCACTGTCACGTCTTCCGATGAGGAGGCAGAGGCTGGGGACTCGGAGGGGGGTTCGTCCATCACCCAGGCTGAAGTCACTGAGGTGGTTAGAAAGCTCCTCGGTGGCAAGGCCCCGGGGGTGGATGAGATTCGTCCCGAGTACCTTAAGTCTCTGGATGTTGTAGGGCTGTCTTGGTTGACACGTCTCTGCAACATCGCGTGGTGGTTGGGGACAGTGCCTCTGGATTGGCAGACCGGGGTGGTGGTCCCTCTCTTTAAGAAGGGGGATCGGAGGGTGTGCTCCAATTAGAGAGGGATCACACTTCTCAGCCTCCCCGGTAAGGTCTACTCCGGCCGATAGTCGAACCTCGGATTCAGGAGGAACAATGCGGTTTTCGTCCCGGTCGTGGCACACTGGACCAGCTCTATACCCTACATCGGGTGCTCGAGGGTTCGTGGGAGTTCGCCCAACCAGTCCACATGTGCTTTGTGGATTTGGAGAAAGCGTTCGACCGTGTCCCTCGTGGTGCCCTGTGGGGGTGCTCCGGGAGTATGGGGTCCGGGGCCCTCTGCTAAGGGCTGTCCGTTCCCTGTATGACCGCAGCAGGAGCTTGGTTCGCATTGCCGGCAGTAAGTCAGACTTGTTCCGGTGCGTGTTGGTCTCGCCAGGGCTGCCCTATGTCACCGGTTCTGTTCATTACCTTTATGGACAGAATTTCTAGGCGCAGCCAGGGGCCGGAGGGTGTCCGGTTTGGGAACCTCAGGATCTCATCTCTGCTGTTTGCAGATGATGTTGTTCTGTTGGCTTCATCAAATCAGGACCTCCAGCGCGCACTGGGGCAGTTTGCAGCCGAGTGTGAAGCGGCCAGGATGAGGATCAGCACCTCCAAATCTGAGGCCATGGTTCTCCACCGGAAAAAGGTGGCTTCCCCGCTTCAGGTCGGTGGGGAGTCCTTACCTCAAGTGGAGGAGTTCAAGTACCTCGGGGTCTTGTTCACGAGTGAGGGACGGATGGAGCGTGAGATCGATAGACGGATCGGTGCAGCGTCAGCAGTGATGCGGTCGCTGTATCGGACTGTTGTGGTGAAGAAGAGCTGAGTCAGGGGGCAAAGCTCTCGATTTACCGATCGATCTACGTTCCCACCCTCACCTATGGTCATGAGATCTGGGTAATGACCGAAAGGACAAGATCGCGGATACAAGCGGCCGAAATGAGTTTCCTTCGCAGGGTGGCTGGCGCACCCTCCGAGATCGGGTGAAGAGCTCAGTTACCCGGAGGAGCTCGGGTAGAGTCGCTCTCCTTCACGTCGAAAGGAGCCAGCTGAGGTGGCTAGGGCATCTGTTCCGGATGCCTCCTGGTCGCCTCCCTCGGGAAGTGCTCCAGGCATGTCCTATTGGGAGGAGGCCTCGTGGAAGGCCCAGGACACGCTGGTGGGACTATGTCTCCGAGCTGGCCTGGTGTCGCCTCGGGGTCCCCCCAGAACAGCTGGAGGAGGTGTGCGTGGATCGGGAAGTCTGGGCATCTCTGCTGAGACTGCTGCCTCCGCGACCCGGCCCCGGATAAAGCAGAAGAAAATGGAAACTGATCTGTTCGATGCAGTGACAGAGTATCTACAGGCCCACAGACACTGACACAGGGAGCAGAGGGATTGAGGGCCCCACAGGGAAACGCGTACACAGGATTTTGACAGTACATTAAAACAATAAATAAATAAATAGATAAAATAATAAAAGTCTATTTGCAGCTATCAAAATCAGTGTTATTTCTTTCTTTTTTTTAAGAAAGTAATTATAATGTTGACAGTTCTGATTCTCATCACTGTATAAGGCTAATCCAAACAGCATATTTTTGCCTTAAATACACCAGATTGCACTAAATTGTATCCGATTATAAAAAATTCTCTAGAATTCTCTCTTTTCTGGGAGTATCTCAAACAAGAGTACATATAAAAGAAATCTTATTCTGTGAAATGGTTTAAAACTCATTTTTAAAATACATAAATTAAAAGTAATATAAAACTCCTTCTGTTACATGTAATATACACACAGCCTCTCATATATAGCGTTCTGAGTCTTCGAGATTAGAGTTCCACCACCTCCCAAAATCCACTTTAACCACTGTATATAACATTTTAAAATACCTATAATAATTACAAAACCTGTAGGAATGACACATTTCTAATTTAGTGCAAATTAAAAGCCTCTTTACTCTGGACCTTGTTTATTTAAAACAAAATAACCACGATCATTGTTCAGACCTCCTCCTTATATGATTTAACATATGATCATGTAAATGTGTGCTATCCACTTTTTCAACAAATACCTATAGGATTTTTATTATGGGCCGAAGTTACAGTGAATATACACGTTCTTTTCATATCCCCCATCATTCGTTATTGAGCGTCAAATCAAATAAATATGCAGGAGCAATGTTATACCTTTCTCCGAACAGACTAAACATTCTCTTGTGGAATTGTTTGTCTTTGAGGTACTTCGGAGACACAAGGATTTCCTAAAATACAGCGCAGTTTACAAACAAACAGGAACATGAATGGATGAATTTGGCACATGCCCCAGTCCAGTTCACCTTTGTCGCGTGTGGACACGTAACACAAATGACCACAGTGTGTAGAAAGTTCAGCCTGAACACGGGTCCGTACTTCTCTGACCTGAAAATGTAGTTTATGAGCATTATTTACCTTTTAAATGAGAAAAAGAGATAGGCCTATGGTAGCCAAGACTGTGCTTACCACTTTAGAAATTGATCAAAAATGAGCTTATCATCATCATTTCTTGTGCGATTCATAAACGTAATATGCCCAAAGATAAAACTAGAACAAAAAAACAAAAAACACTTGTAAGTTTTCTTTGTTTTGGCTTGTGTGTGAGTTGTATACTTAATGCCTCATTTCTCTTACCTGTCTCGCGGTGGTCCAGGGATGTGATCATACTTCATATGCACGTATTTCATGTATGCGCAATAGCCCAGAAACGCCGTAAAAACCAACAAAAGCAAGAAGTAAAACACGGGAGTTAACCATCCCACCAACACGCCAAGCACCGCCATCGAGGAAAGTTGCCCACAGACAAAGGGAAGCCCTTGCTAAACCAATAAATAATAAAAAAAAGAACAGTTTGTATCTCGAAGACGGCGTGTACTCAGTCACTGATTACTAAGTCTCTTCATGGTCGGGCACCAAAGTACATCTGATCTCGGACATATTACAGCCGTATGAACCACCTCGGGCCCTGAGATCCTCAGGGAGGGGTCTCCTGGTGGTTCCCAGAGTCACCACCAAACATGGTGAGGCTGCATTTCAGTTCCACGCAGCAAAAGTCTGGAACAGCCTCAGTGAAGATGTGAGACAGGCCTCGACCCTGACTATGTTTAAGTCCAGGCTGAAAGGACACCTTTTTACTGCTTTACCTTTTTAATACCTTTTTTTTATGTAATTTTTAATGTAATTTTATTGTGTTTTTATTGCATTTTATTGTGTTTGGGTGTCTGGTGTTGCTGTGAGGCACATTGAGTTGTACATGTACATGAAGTGTGCCATACAAATAAACTTGCCTTGCCTTGCCTTGCCTTACTATGACAACGGATTCAGCATTTCACCGAGCGCAAAGCATGCTGGTCCAGGTTAAAGGTCAGGACCATAGAAATAAGTTTAATTTAGTTATTTATTTTTTGAGCAGTTTACATTTTAACAACATTCATATTCATATTATTCTATTACAGGAGCTCAAAAAAAGGAGTAGGCTGAAGCCAGAAGCTTATATAAACACCTACCCCGTAATCAATATAATAAACATTTACATTTCCCGGTGATACTGCACAATCCGTCTATATCCAAAATAATAATTCAGAAAACAAAACAACAACAAAAAGCTCAATTCCAGAGGTGGGTAGTACTCAATTACATTTACTCAAGTACATGGACTTAAGTAACTTTTAAAAGTAATTGTAGGCTACTTTTAGAGTATTTTATCCATACAGTACTTTAACATTTCTACTGTACTCTTGCGTGAATAAAATAATAGTTACATTTTCCATCCAAAGAAAAGTTTCAAAACAGCATCAAGAAACAACATTTACCTATGGATTACTACAATGAATCTTCTTTAAGTTTATCATTAAATAGACATCAAACAAAACATATTTCTACAGAGTCCAAACTGGAGAAATTTACGGATTATATATCAGACTTGATCACAAACTGAACAAAGAAAACAGCACAACTCTATCAGTCATCTTGTTTCTGCAATGTGCTACAGGAAGACAATCACCAATGCCACTCCGCCGATAGTCACTAGTCACAAATATGCAAGTTAATTGGTATTCTGTGGTCCTGCTACTTCACCTTTGTCACAAAGGTGGTGGGTGGTGCGGTGTTCCTTGACCTCCGTAAAGCTTTTGACACAGTCAGCCACGATGTTCTCCTTAACAAAATGAGACACTATCAACTCTCTAATCAGACAATAAACTGGATCAAGTCATATCTCAGTGGCAGACAACAGTGTGTGAAAATAAAAAACGCCCTCTCTCCACCTAAAGATTACACCATGGGAGTGCCGCAAGGCTCCATCTTGGGACCTTTGCTTTTTAGTGTTTACATCAACAACCTCCCCTCTGTCTGCACTGCCAATGTCATCATGTACGCAGACGATACAGTACTGTATGTACATGGAAAAAATGAAAGTGATGCGGCAATAAAATTAACTGACCAAATGCAAAAAGTATCTGACTGGCTGAGTCAAAACTGTGTGACATTAAATACTGACAAAACAGTCGCAATGTACTTTACAAATAGAGGTAAACGCATAATTATCCAAATATTTTTATTGATGGCAAAAAAATAAAAAATGTTAACGTATTCACCTACTTAGGTGTAACCCTGGATCCAACTCTGACTTTCAAAAATCACGTAAAAAGACTTCAAAACTCTTTAAAATTTAACTTGTCCAACTTTAGATACATACGGGGGTCTCTTACCACGGAGGCGTCCCATTTGTACCTGAACTCTATGATCTTGTCACATTTTATGTATTGCATATCGAGTTGGTCACAGGGCTGTAAAACGGTTCTGGGGCCTCTTGAATCATTATATAAATATGCACTCAAGATCCATGATAAGAAACCCAGGCGCTATCACCATTGTCAAATACTAAATAAGCATGGAATTCTGAATTTTAAAAACCTTATAATCTACACAAATGTTTGCTTACTTTTTAAAATTATTCATGGAGTCACTGCACCCCCTCTGAGAAAATGTATAACTTTATGTACTGATAAAATGACTCGAACAACTCGAACAATCTACTTCTAGAGGAGAATGCAGCATCCCAAAATGTAAAACTGCTTTTGCTAAATCTGCCTTCTCTGTAATCGCAATGGGTCAGTGGAACACACTGCCAACAGAGATTATTGCATGTACTACATTCAAAAGATTTGCGCATTTAACTAAAAAATAGCTTCTAGAAAATCAAACTTGCACTCATGATCTGTAACGACGTCATGAGGGAGCGAGCGTTCACCTAGAAAAAGGCTTGGTAGGAAAAGTTATAATGTTTTAAACGTATTTAAATTAAATGTATGTTCTGATGATGTTAAAATGTATAAATCCATGGTCACATATTCATCTACATTTAAAATCAGTTTTTGTACTGTACATCAACCTGCCCAGGGACTACAGGTGGAAATTAGCATTTTTGCTATAACCTGGTACAATGCATCTTTCCTTTTGGTCAATGTTAAATTGTGCTCTGTCCCTGTCTAAATAAAATCATACCATACAACCATCTCCGCTGCCGTAGATTTTATGTTTCAGTACGTGTATGGTGTTTATATATATATATATATATATATATATATATATATATATATTATATAGGTTTTTATGTTATAAATGTTTGCCCTATTTAGTGGGGTGCATTAAAAAGCCAGGGTGAAAAGTGGCCCATTGAGAGTGGTACATGCCCCCAATCAAAAGGCCCCCACCCGGCTGCCCTATCTGGTGGAGTTTGTGGATGTTTACATCCTAAGCTGTGTAATGCAGTAGACCACGAGGTTAGCAATGACAACCGTAACAACTTGCTACTTGTAGTACCTCAGTGATTGAATAATTTCCAAATTATCTTAAGAATTTAAATCCCTTCATTGGCACTATATTCTAGTAAAACTTTTTCTTTATACTTTTTCTTGAATTTATAAAGAGTTGGGCACTGCTTAAGATCTTCCTCCAACCCAATCCAGAGCCAGACCCCTTGCACAGAAACGCACATACTTTTTCTGGTTGAATGCACCATCTGCACTTTAAAGATCATACATCCTCTTAGATCATAATCCCCTTCTCTTAATTCAAACAGTTCTTGAATTTTAGCTGGTAACAATGATTTTGTAGCTTTGTATAATAGTTGTACTGTATAAAAGTCAACTAAATCATACAGTTTTAATAGATTAGATTGCAGAAATAATTTGTTGGAGTGCTCATAATATCCAGCCTTGTTAATTGTTCTGATTGCTCGTTTCTGGAGTAAGAAAAGGGAATGTACTGAACTTTTATAATTGTTACCCCAAATTTCTATATACCATATGTCAGATACAGCATGACAAGAGAACAGTACAGCAGATGAAGCGCTTTGTACTCCAGCACATGCTTAGTTTGATTAATCACTGCAATACTTTTGATATTTTATTTTGAATGTGTCTGATGTGCGGTTTCCAGTTCAGTTTATCATCAATAATCATCCCCAAAAATTTGTTTTCAGACACCTTTTCTATTGTAATACCATTTATAGTGATTGCCCGATCCTGATATGTAAATTTACCAAACATCATTACTTTAGTTTTATTTAAGTTTAGTGAGAGCTTATTAATATCCATCCATGATTTTATCTTAGTCAATTCCAGATTGCTATATCAATAAGATTGTTGTAATTATCATTAGAATAAAAAATATTGGTGTCATCAGCAAATAATATCATTCTTAACACTTTAGACACATTGAATACATCGTTTATATAGAGATTGAACAATTTAGGACCTAATATAGATCCTTGAGGAACACCACAAACTATGTTTGACTCCCACTCCCCCATCTTAACATTATCATCTTCTAGCGTGCTTTGCCGTAAAACACAATAATTTGGCATTATTGTGTTTTATTCCGGGAGTGGAGTGATCAAGGGTGTGAGGGATCTAGCCCTTTATCTAATTAATTTATTGGGCTTGGGAATGACACTATTTCTGATCAACTCTTTCTTTTGTTTGTAAAAAGGAGAAATGTCCTTAGTGGCTTCGTTCCAATGGCTGTTTCCCAATTGCGAGGATCCGTCCTCCGTTTGTCCACTTCGTTGACGTCCTCGGTGGTGGGCTCCTCCCAAACGGAGGCGAGTGTCCTCTCACCGCCGCATTTGAGCTCAATTGGAACGGCCTCCGGAGCGAGCGGCTGCGTCATGTCACATGTCAAATCATATAATAAAATGTCAATCTATGCTTACAAAAACTACTGTTTTATGAATAAAAGCTGTTTATAAACTGGTTTTGGTTGGATGTCTTACTGTTTGAACAGTTTGGCCTGAATAAAATAACAAAACTTCTGCAAGGATTTGTAAGAAATTCAATTAAAATATCAAATATATTTAGCAGGTCCAGTTTATCACTAATCACCTTCAATTGCACAACAACCATAGGCCTGATTTATCAATAAATAGGCCTATTTATTAGGCCTTTCATTAACTTTATATAAACCTCTTTTTTACATTTTTACTTGCTTACAACACGTCTACCAATGATTTTTTTATTACAATTATTTTTTTGCACAAATGTGGAACAAAACTTCAAACTAATAAAGTTTTGCAATAAAAGGGAAGGAAAAAAAAACAGTGTTGCAGTGCATCATGGGTAATTTCAGCTCTCCGAGGCAGCGGAGGATCCACCGGTGCATCCTTCGTAAATGAGCCAAATGGAGGAGTTGAGCTTCCAGGAGGCGAGTGGTCTGAGTGAATTGGAACACCACTTGGCAGCGCTGTGATGATGACGTGAATTACGTCCGAAGTGGTCGAGACGCCGAGGATCCTCTTAATTGGGAAACAGCCATTGTCGCAATACGGACGCCACGCCGCCATCTTGGTCCGGCATATGTTATTATGCCAGCCAATGTAATGTAATGGAACTGCTGGCATTTTTCTGATAAAACCCATCATAACAACAAATGCAAGTGTGATCATAAGGATTAAGGATTGCTACTAATCACAGTTTGATATTTTTGCAATATTCTTGCCACATTAAAAAAAAAAAAATATATATATATATATATATATATATATATATATATATATATATATATATATATATTTTATGACGTTTTGATCGAACAGGCCATAATTGACCTGTAATTGACCTATACAAACAGTAGATGGCAGCCTTGACATCAACATGACTTACGTTACGTTTTGTTTTTTGATCGATGGATTATATTATTTATATTTTAACTTAACTGATGTTTTATGTTAATAATTAGGCAGTGTCTATAGAACCGTCCGACGGCTACAAACTCTTTTTGCTATTTTGTCGTCTCCTTATGACACCCCGCCATTCCGACGCGGAGTTTACAAACTAACCTTACCTTAGCCCTAACCTTAAGGATAGTGGAGTTTACAAACTAATTACCTAACTAATATAGTTTACAAACTAACCTACCTAGCCCTAACCTTAAGGATAGTGGAGTTTACAAACTAACCTTACCTTAGCCCTAACCTTAAGGATAGTGGAGTTTACAAACTAACCTTACCTTAGCCCTAACCTTAAGGATAGTGGAGTTTAGTTTACAAACTAATCCTAACCTTAGCCCTAACCTTAAGGATAGTGGAGTTTACAAACTAACCTTACCTTAGCCCTAACCTTAAGGATAGTGGAGTTTACAAACTAACCTTACCTTAGCCCTAACCTTAAGGATAGTGGAGTTTACAAACTAATCCTAACCTTAGCCCTAACCTTAAGGATAGTGGAGTTTACAAACTAACCTTACCTTAGCCCTAACCTTAAGGATAGTGGAGTTTACAAACTAATCCTAACCTTAGCCCTAACCTTAAGGATAGTGGAGTTTACAAACTAACCTTACCTTAGCCCTAACCTTAAGGATAGTGGAGTTTATAAACTAACCTTACCTTAGCCCTAACCTTAAGGATAGTGGAGTTTATAATCACGGGTATCAAATAGTGCCGGATTGGCGAGTTAGATACGTCCATATCAAACATATGTGACGGCAAAATAGCCGGGGAGTTGCGGGAACCGTCCAACGGCATCGTAGACACTTCGTAATAATTATTCCTATTTCCTAATGGGCTAATTTTGATTATCAGTAAACATACCAGTGACACAAACAGTCATTAACGTTTTGTCAAACTGATTGTAACAACCAAATAAAGTGACCAAAATAACAATATAAACTTTAAATTATAATTATCATGCCTGAGAAAGGTAATTCTCTGCGGTTTCGGAGTGACTGTCCTTTGATTAAAACAGTCCCAAACTGCACAGTAACGTTTGCTCCGTGCGCCGTAAACCTCCTGCTTCAAACCCCATGGTAACGATGCTAACTACATAATGAAAAGTGAAGGCCGCTACAGTACGGCTAAGTGTGACATATTTCACAGTATTTATATGCTTTCTGTGGTTTCTTTATCATGTACATGTCATAAGATGTTTAATGTCCATTAGATGCGTATTTGTGAATCAGACCCATGAAAAGCCGAAACTTGAACGTGATTTAGCATTTAGCGTGTAACTCGGAGGACACTTTTAGATGCTAATTTCTATCTAAAATAAGTTATCCAAAAGGTCTGTACATTTATTAACGATTTCTTACTAGGCTTTGGCCTCCCCTACATGTGGTCGATGGGTTGACAACAGCTAAAAACATCTGAATCGTTTATAATTTGAGATGTTTGGTGGCTAGTGCTTAGCCTGGCTAACGCCAGACTGCTGTGTGCGCTCGAATCTTTTCGAACTTCACAACAGCCTGGGGACCATGGCCGACATTTTTCCATGGATTTGGGCACCAATCACAGAACGAGGAGGGACGGTAAGACGATGACGCGCTATTTGACATAAAGCTTGTAGTTTGTTTAGGGATAAAAAAAATAAAAACATATTTACGGATCCAACATGACAGCAGCAGACGCGATGCCATCTTTCGATCAAGCTTTAGAACGTGTTCTAAATAGTTTAGCTCAAACGTTTACAGCAGGTACGTCATACGTCATCTGATACCATGATACGATTGGCTATGGCTACGTGCAGACGCATGAGAGACATTCGTAGCGCCCAATAAACGGCTATGAACAATCGTAAACCACACCTCTCCTACGAGAAAATGAATTGGTGGTCCCCAGACTAAATATCACTTGTGATTTAGTCTGGCGTTAGCCAGGCTAGCTAGTGCTAACGGCTATAGGGAAAATACATTGGAATGCTAATGGAATGTGAAAAGTATACCGGAGTAGCTTCTTTGCTAACTGTCCGCATGCGTAGTATAGGGATTGAATGACGCTTCTCCTTTTTATTTCTATGGTCAGGACTACCCAGCTCGTATCCCAAACTGTGTACATGACTGAGTGTGACACAGATATTGATTATTTGAGCGTTGAAAATCGATGTTTTAATTTTTTTTTGAAAGAAACGGGGACACAGTGTTACTGGGGAGAGAAAATAGAACTTGTGGCCCTTGCTAAACCAATAAATAAATAAAAAAGAACAGTTTGTATTCTCGAAGACGGCGTGTACTCAGTCACTGATTACTATGACAATGGACAGCGCCATTTTAGCGTGTTTCCCGTTGCCAGACATTGTAATGGATAAATCAAGAATTACCCTACATTTGGCATGGAAAACAACATGACAAATGGCCGAAATCAGGTATGACATTGTGCAGTCTGACATAGCAACACGTAGTAACCAGTTAAGCGTGGTTTTGGCACAACAGAAAGCAACAGGCCGCAGCAGCGTCACTTGTAACCACATGTTTGAGAGGAATTTCCATTTAAGCAGTGATTAAAATGAGAAAAATGACAGTATTACCTCCTGAGCGGCAGGGACAGATCAGATCCACATCATGACACCGTTTTCTTTCAGCCACAAGCTAAACTTTTCTAAACACACTGCGCTCTGACAAAGCAAAAGCACTTCACATGTCAAAGATCTTTACACAGTACGGGCACTCACTATGTCACTAATAAATTACCAAAACTTTACCAAAAATGTCTAATACAGAGTGAGCACTTACTCTTCCACAAACAAATCTTTGATTTCCTCTGGTGCAGCTGGAGTAAACTTAACAGTATGTGAGCTCAGGCTCTGCCGCTAAAGGTAAATAGCCTATATCTTTCTTGTTGTCACTGCTGTGTTGTGCTTTTCTCTTGGTCTAAAAGCGCTAGTTTCCTATTCAGTTATGGTTCAGTCCTGATTTGTAACCGGTGTAGTCTATGTCCCGGTTTAGTCCTCAGACCTGCCGCAGACCGCGGCTGTGCCTAAGTTTAGCTAGTTATAGCTTTGCTTTGCTTAGTAGCTAAAATTGGCACCGCTTTCCCTGTCAGATGTAGGTATTTCATGATTGATCCATGGTTATGTCAGGCAACTGGAAACCAGGCTAAAATGGCGCTGTCCGTTGTCATAGTAATCAGTGACTGTGAGGTCTTCGAGAAAATAGACGTATTGGTTACAAATAGCATTACTAGTTAGCTATATGTCAAACTTATACATTTAATCCATTCGTCACGACGTTCTGGATCTTTTCTTTTAGTAGGAAATTTGATGAGTGCGTATGGCGGCTTGCATAAAACGCTGTGAGGTTCCTTTATTGCACTCGTGAATAGGGCAAAACTCTTCCATACACTGATTAAGCCCATGAGGACAGTCGCACTGCAATGGAGAATGAATGCGAACCTGGCATATCGCCGTAAAACCACTTTAAGTGCCATAATAGTCACTAAATAGCCGGTTGTTCCACTATGATAGTATGGTTTTAATGGGCTTTGTTGACACTGTGGGTAGTTGTGAACTTTGACCGGAACATTACCACGCATAAGTACTGATAATGCTGATTTGGCTTATTAGAAAGCGGAAACGAAGGGAAATGTAGGATAAGGCAAGGGTCAGTGTCCTGAAATGATCTGTCAACTAACGGTCGCAAGAGGGCCACAAACTCTTGCGACCTAACTACAAACTACAAAATAGCCAGTTACACTTGGTTCCATGGATCTTGGTTCTGCCTGGCAGGTAAAATGCTCTCACCAATTGTTTGTTGTCGTCGTCAGATTTAGCTGAGCAAAAGATGGTAAAAGAGGTGAGCCACACCCCGCCGGCATACGGCCAGAGAGCTTCAGAAGTGGAGAAGAAAAGTCCTGTGTTCAGGCCTGGAAAAGATGAAGTGGCAAAACAGATTTGCCTATGGGTCATGATATCTGGAAAACCAGATGTAGTGGATAAATAGCCCTGTGCTACGAGCCACTATTGGTAGAAGCTGTACAGACGTTCTTTAAGCACGCGTGTCTTCAAGAATACCAAAAGAGTCCAGTGGCGTCATTAAAAAATGTTTTTTTTAGCTCACCTTTTGCCTTAAATCAGCACAAACCAAAGAACTCCAAGTATGACACGGTCAAAAATCATATCACCTCTGCACCTGGTGCCAATTTCCTGTCCCTTATAACAGGTGTGTCTCCTTACAAGAAAAGGTGACCCACTGCCCATAGTGACAGGAGGCACACATACACAGGACAGTCAAAATGGCTCCTACACCAGATAATGAAAAATGGGGGAAATAGAGGTTGAAATCCATAGGTCAGCCTTTGAGCCAATGGGAGCTAACAAAAATAAATAAAATGTGACAAAACTTAATTGAGCCTTCCCCTGCTGACTCTTCTGTTAGGTTTTGGTTAAACATAAGGCCTATGTCTGAGCCGCACCAGTGCCACAGGATGTTTTCCAGTTGTCACCGATGATGCTATTTGCATTTGGGATAGTAGTTGAGCTGTGGCTTTGTTTGAGATCAGTTGCCATTTGGGCCAGAAGGACACAACATGTGCAGCAATGCACACTTGCAGGATTGGAACAGCCAACCGTCCAGTCACGAGACGACCCCCTCTATCTGCTCCACTATCGCCCATTAGGCATCAAGCATCAGGCCCAGATCTCATTTAGCTTAGGTTGCATTTTGGATGGGAGTTGGGAGCATGTGGGCCACATGAGCTCCATAATGATTTCACAAGTTGACAGCCAAAAAATGGTCAGGGGTTCCTCAACTGATTTAGACTAATTTTGGTGTTCTGAGTCCGAATATCACATGCATTTGCTCTATCAGGTCAACTTTTTGAGATACAGCCATAGTGTTACGGATTACGTACGTCTACGTTTTACGTGTGTGGTGTGTGCGAGAGTTTCAATAACAAATCCGTAGCAACGAGGAGATATTTTATTATAAACAAACTAATCCAGTTAAATCATAGAGGGTACAAATTAAACAAAAAAACATAAATTTGCTACACAACAAGATACTCCCTATTTATAGCCTCCCTGTCCAGACACCCGGGAAAAATGAAAAATAACTTAAAGAGGGCACCCAATCACTAAATTCGCGCTGCGACATGCTAAAAATATAACAAAGCGCGCCAATCTACAATTAAACAAACGCGTGTCATACTGAAGACACGCACTTCCTCACCTCTCCCTGACGTAACGTACTGTAACAAGTCAAAAGCAGACCATACTAAAAAAAAGAATCATCCCCATAGCAACAAATATCTTGCATAAGGCCTACCTGACGAGCCAAACAAATTGATTCAGTTGATTGATATGGCTTCGGCGCGACGGTCATGCAGGAATGATCCTGATGTTTTCTGTTACATCTGCGGAGATTACACGCTGTCAGTGGACAGGAAGAATATCACAGGATTTGTAAAGCACGCTTATGAGGCCTACTTTAAAGTCAAGCTGGGTGACCAAGATAAATCCTGGGCACCGCACACGGTGTGCAAGACGTGCGTGGAATACCTCCGGCGGTGGACGAAGGGCACGAAAACTTCACTGAAGTTTGGGATTCCGATGGTTTGGAGGGAGCCGCGAGACCATGCATCGGATTGTTACTTCTGCGCCATCAATACTACTGGCATCAACCGGAAGAATCGGCACAGCCTCCAGTACCCCGACCTTCCATCTGCCCGCCGTCCAGTTGCTCACTGCGAAGAAATTCCTGTACCAGCGTTCACAGAGCTTCCCGACAGCGACGACGAGGCCACCAGTGCAGACGAGGGAGGATATGCAGAAGAGGAGTATAAGGAACAAGATGGTCCGCAGCCCTTTTCACAATGTTAGCTTAATGATCTGGTTCGGGATCTCAGCTTGTCAAAGACTTCCTCCGAGTTGTTGGCCTCCAGACTCAAAGAGAAAAATCTACTTGGCGAGGACGCGCGTATCACTTTCTTTCGTAGAAGGCATGAGGACTACATGGGCTACTTCTGCCAGGAGGAAGACCTCGTGTACTGCCGAGATGTCGCCGGTCTTCTTGGTAAACTCGGCGCTCCTCAATACGATCCGAGAGATTGGCGACTCTTCATTGACAGCAACAAGCGCTCTTTGAAGTCTGTGCTCCTCCACAACGGGAACCAGTTCGCCTCAATCCCTCTTGCGCACTCCACAAGTCTCAAAGAGAAATATGAAGCAGTGAAGTACGTGCTCGACAAAATACAATATGAGCAGCACCAATGGATCATCTGCGTCGACTTAAAGATGGTGAACTTTCTACTTGGTCAGCAGTCCGGGTTCACGAAGTACCCATGCTTTATATGTATGTGGGACAGTCGAGACAGAGCCCAGCACTATGTAAAGAAAGAGTGGCCGGCGCAAGAGCAGTTAGTACCTGGGGCGAGAAACATCATAAACGAACCTCTTGTTGACCGGGAGAAGATATTGATCCCACCGCTACACATGAAGCTTGGATTAATGAAACAGTTCACGCGCGCTCTGAACAAGGATGGGAGGTGCTTCAACTACCTGTGCCGAGCCTTTCCTCGACTGACCATTGAGAAGCTGAAAGCCGGCATTTTCGATAGCCCACAGATACGGCAGCTCATAAAGGACACAGAGTTCCAAAACTCCATGAACAGGCTAGAGTGTGCCGCGTGGACATCATTTGTGCAGGTGGTGAACAACTTCCTGGGGAACACGAAGGCAGCAAACCACGCCATACTCGTCAGCAAGATGATAAAGGCCTTCCAAAAACTCGGGTGTTTGATGAGTATAAAGGTTCACTTCCTGTTCTCACACATGGAGAAGTTTCCTGAAAACCTTGGGGCGATGAGCGACGAGTAGGGAGAAAGGTTCCATCAGGACATGCGCCAAATGGAGGAGAGGTACCAGGGAAGGTGGGACGCAGTCATGATGGCGGACTACTGCTGGTCGCTGAAGAGAGACAACCCAGCAGCTGCTCACACACGGGAATCGAAGAAACGCCGATTTATGCCGTGAACTCTAAAATTTTGTGTCACGTAACGCTCATTGTTTTACTAATATTATGAATTCTGCTTATCAAATTTGATGGAGTAAATAAAAACTGAATGACTTTGGATACGTTGACTTTTATTTCTTGAGGAAAACGGAAAAAACGTCAAGGGTTTCTCAGCTGATGATCCGCAGAAATTTGTTTTTTACGCAAAATCGATTTAAAAAAAAATGTCTGTAGCAAAAAATCCTGACCTGATTGAGCAAAACCAAGGTCATTTTCGGACTCAGAGCATCAAAATTAGTCTAATTCAGCTGGAAAACCCTTGACTATTTTCAAAAATATTTTATTGCTACCCAGTGTTTTTAAACAAGTGAACTATAAAGACAGTCCATATATGAGCCATATCACATGGTTTAGTACTGGCTGAGCTCTGCTCTGGTATCGCTGTGGCTCAGTCCCGCAGATGTACACTTGCGCCTGACAAGGCACATCATTCACCCAAACATGAAGCCCAGATGCACTTAGGATAAATGCTGTAAATTTTGCCCACATCTGGGCCAAAAGAAAATGTCTTGCTGCTTTTAAGGGGTTTTTAACAACAGTTTGTTTATTTTTTTTTTTATCTCACGTTAACTTAGGCAACCTAATTTTTCACTATTCTTGTGGCCAGAATAATGCAATTGCTTGTGCTATGCAACCAGAAGAGAGCGGGCAAAAAGTGTAGTCAATGCAAAAAAGTATGTTTTTTCAACATTAAATTAAGCCTAGGTGTAAATTGAACCTGGAAGACTAATTTGTTTAGTTTATTGGCTTATTTGGTTGGGACAGTGCATGTTAATGAACAAGCCACACTGGATTGTAGCCTTTGGTTAATTTCCATCCGTCTTCCCGCATTCATACTCTCAAACACACTGATTCATCCTGGCCTATTGTACATGTTTTTAGTGGCAGGGGAAACCGGAGTGCCCGGAGGAAACCTACGCAGACACGGGGAGAACATGCAAACTCCACACTCCACAACATGCATGGAATAAGTAAGTGATCCCCTGTATTAAATAGCTGGCTGACCCTTCTTTTGTAGCAATAGCTGCTTTCCTGCAGTTGCAGATAAGACGCTCACAATGATCAGGATGAATCTGGGACCATTCCTCTTTACAAAACTGCTGCAGTTCAGTGAGATTCAGGCGGTGTACTTACTTATTCCACGCACTCCTGTGCATGTTAACATGGTATGCCCAATAAAAATGTGATCAAATGTAAATGTTTGGGTGGTATTAGTTTAAGCAGACACTGTTTAATCATTCCTGTGACTTGGATGAAGATCAGACCACATTTAGTGACCAATTTAGGCAGAAATGTGAGAAATTCCAAATAGTGTACTTACTTTTTCTCGCCACTGGAACTATCTGGAATTAGGAAGTAAGAGCGTAACACCGGTGTGGTACAGTCATTTGCATAATATGCATGAATGTCACTGCAATCAAATGGAACAGATAAAATGTGCATTTATTTTTTCTATGTGATTCACAGGCTTCTTCAGTTACAGTGTGGCATTAGGATACTATTATATGATATAAAACAAATTCAATCGTAATTAATTGAAAGTTTTACATCAAAAGCTATTAAAAGTAATATGTAGAAAGATATTACGCTGTCCTACCGGCACGGTAGCACAGCGGTTAGCGCTTGTGCTTCACAGCTAGAAGGTCCCTGGTTCGATTCCCACCTGGACGGGGCCTTTCTGTGTGGAGTTTGCATGTTCTCCCCGTGTCTGTGTAGGTTTACTCCGGTTTCCCCTACCACTAAAAACATGTACAATAGGACAGGATGTTTGAGAGTGCGCATGGGGGACGACGGATGCAAATTAGCCCAAGGCTACAATCTGGTGTGGCTTGTTCATTAACATGCACTGTCCCAACCAAATAAACCAATAAATAAATAAGATTACAGGATTCAAGGCAAAGGCTTGTTTAGTGCAAACATGTATTGTCATGATACTATTTTATTAATCGGAGTGTCTATGTTTGATGGTGCACAGGACTCCACTCTTTGGTCTGAGGGTCCCAGTGTCCAAAATGTCAAAACTCTGTCCCGGGACAAGGGTGAAGTCAAACCTTTGGATCAGTTTAGCCATCACCACTTTGGCCTCCATCTGTGAACAACCACATACATAAGCATTTACAATCAGTGGTGGATTAATCAAATATTTCAGCACTGTAGTTACTACTTGCCAATATGGACATTTATAGATTGATTTTGCAGTTGTCGGATATTCCAATTTGTAAATAAAACCTTTCAGTGCCACATCCAACCTTATCTTTTATCTTCATCTCTTTGAAGAGTAAAACCTGCCTTATCAGTCAGTAATATTACTTGGAAAGGATATAGGCCTAGTCAGCCGCGTTTGCCCTTTAGAAGATCTCTCCATAAAACAGTTTTCTCTTGTGTCACATTACAAACAAGTTTAAAATGTGGAACAATCAAGTGATGGGTGAGTGCATCTGAGGGTCCAAAAAGCTGAGCAGCTGCTCATCAAGGACCAGGGGTATCATCAAACTTTATTGTATACGGGACATAAAGGATTTTTAAGCTAAACAGCCTAAACCTAATTACTGGTTACACAGGCTGCTGTATTTAAGGCTTGTTTGAAACACTCATTTGCACAAAAAATCCACATAAATAAGGTATATTTATAAGCATAGCACTGCTATAATTACAAGTAACAACACCTTTACTATTTTAAGTATAATACTGTTCAATAAGGCTGGAAAAATATGATTTTGTCACAAAACAATACAAATTGCAATACCTGGGGCCAATACGATTTGTATCAAGAAATCGCTCAACAAAGTACTGGAGCAAATGGACATGATTGCAAAACAACAAACATCTATAATGGAGCTAATGGAAGAAATCAAAGCCTTAAAAACTATTAACGAGGAGAAGGATAAAACTATCTTCTCCCTGGAAAGTCGTCTTGCAGATCTTGAACAGTACACACGAATCAATGACCTAATTATCACGGGCTCGGATCTTAAGCCAAGATCATACGCAAGGGCTGACACAGTAGAACACTCGGAGATGGTCCAGGACTCAGTGGAGCAACAGGTTGTGTCGTTTCTCAACACCAAAGGCATCAGTGTTGAGAAAGAGGACATAGCCTGTCACCCCTTGTCCAAAAAGAACCAACGTCCAAGTGTTGTGATAGTCCAGTTTGTAATCAATGAGTCACGTAGTAATGATTCTATAAATGGAGACTTTGAACTAAATACACCCATCTTCGCTGAACAAAACATAAACCAAATAACTGATCCTGATACAAACTTCTATAATAATATAAACAGTATGTGCAAATACTATAAGGACTGGGAAATACAAAATCAAATGAACTGGAAGGAAACCTTATCTGTGATTCACCTAAACAGTCGGAGTCTGTATGCACATTTTGAGAACATAACCGGGTACTTAGACCAATTCAGCACCCCCTTTGATGTTAAAGCAATTTCAGAAACATGGTTAAATGATAAACCTGATAACTTCAACATGAAAGGATATGAAATGTTTAAAGTAAATAGAAACCATAAAATAGGGGGTGGGGTTGCGCTTTATGTTAATAATGGCATGCAGAAAAAGGTTGTGGAAAATATGACTGTAGTTATGATGGCCTTATGGAATGTCTAACTGTGGAACTGTGTTTTGAGAAAAGAAAAAACATATTAATAAGTTGCATCTACAGTACAGAACACCAGGATCCAAAATTGACACCTTCACAGATTATATGGAGGGATTATTTTCAAATTTGGGACAAAGGGAAGTGTTTCTTTGTGGAGATTTTAACATTGATTTACTTAAAATAAAAACTCACAGGCCCTCAGAAAATTTCTTAAATACTCTATACAGTCCATCTTTGTTTCCTAAAATAACCAGGCCAACACGAATAACTCCACACAGTTGCTCGCTAATTGATAATATATTTACAAATGTTCTCAGCAAAGTCCTTCCAAGTGGGATTCAAGTAACAGATATAAGTGATCACCTACCAGTTTTTGTTCTGTATAACTTAAAAAATAGGAAATATAAAGATGAAAAAACTCATGTTACTAAATTTATTACTAAATGATAACGCGCTAGACGCCTTTAATAATTACGGCCAACACATCATGTCTTCGGGCTTCTGGTAGGCTACTTAAACTAGCGTGCATATTAGCAGATGTCATTTACAGTGCAATCCCAGCAAAGTTTGTAGGTGTACAAGGCCCACAGAAGATCAGCGCGTGTTTCTGACAGGAGGGGGCGTGGCATCACGATGGTCATGCTCTCCATATCAAAATATGGGCATTTTCTGTCCCCGAAAAATAAAAATAATGACGTGCAATATTTTTACATAAAAATCACCAGAACATGTTCAATACCCTCTTAGCATTACTACCAGTCATAAGGGACAGCTTGGGTATTTTTATCATTTAAGATTTTTATTTTAAGTTTTTTTGTCATTGGTGTTACAACTATTTTAATGACAAACATAAGGCAATAATGCAACAAAACATTTTGTCAATTGTGTAAAATTTTGCATTTAGGAAATTAAACAATAGCCATTTTGTCTAGAAACAGTATTTTATTAAAATAAGGGAGAATTGTATGTTTAATTAAGCTCAATGTTTTCATAACACCAATGACAAAAGTGTAACACCAGTGACTTTGCATCAGATGCCTCCATTCATTTAAAGTGGGGCTGTAACACCAGTGACAAATTTCAATCAATTGTCCCTTTTTCTTACGTATTTCTATGTTATTCCTGAACAAAGGTGGTGTATCACAGTACAGTTGTATAGTTTTAGCTGTGAACCTGTTTTTCCCCCAGAGAAATTCTACTAACTGATGCAAACAGCCGTAACACCAATGACATTTCAAAATGACCCACAGTACAAAGTCACATTTTAAAGTTACTTATTTGTTCTTAGTGAGGACACTATGTCCTTCTTTATATTTCCCAGGATTAGGCTTTTAACTTGGTCTCATCAGACAAGAAAAATATTTCTTCACATCTTTTTTTTAACCTTACAAATCCTGGAAAGTAATACGGATAACACCAATGACACAAAACTGAGGGACAGAGATTTTTCTTAATTATTTTTAATTAATAGTTGTGATTTTTCATATAAGATCTTAGGGCTGGGCGATATGGACCAAAAGTCATATCCCGATATATTTAGGTTGAATATCGATATACGATATATATCCCGATATTTTTTCCACAAAGTGGGAGCTGGGAAATTAAATGTTAAGTCAAAGTCAAAGCCAAATACAAGTAGTTTTAATATTTAATATTGTGATTTCAAATTTAGATTTTTTTTTACCCCATTTACTGTTAATAGCTTTATATTGCATATAACTAAACTATAGCAGAGACAATGAAATAGGACTTATTACTTACTTTTTAGTCCTTAATAATCATATGAAATATAATTCAAAATACATGTACATTTACATAATTTACAATAAGCTTATACTGATTTATTTATTTATTTTTGCAAATAGCCTAAATAATTTCTTGATATTTGCTCTTGATTTAATTGTGTTTTAATCAGTGGTTGTGAGATAAGTTCTTATCTTTATCCAAAACATTCCCAGACACAAGCCTCCTAAATTGAGCCACAAACGACTCTTTACAAGCTGCACGGTGAGCCTGTGCAGCTTGTTGTTTGTGGAGAAAGAGACGTGTGAATCCGGAGGTGAGGGAGTTTTGATCAGTGTATCAGAGCCATAGACATATTATCAGAGCGGGTATCAGCGAGGGAATGGACGGATTAGCGCTGCCGCTAATCGGCAACTGCTATAATTACAAGTAACAACACCTTTACTATTTTAAGTATAATACTGTTCAATAAGGCTGGAAAAATATGATTTTGTCACAAAACAATACAAATTGCAATACCTGGGGCCAATACGATTTGTATCAAGAAATCGCTCAACAAAGTACTGGAGCAAATGGACATGATTGCAAAACAACAAACATCTATAATGGAGCTAATGGAAGAAATCAAAGCCTTAAAAACTATTAACGAGGAGAAGGATAAAACTATCTTCTCCCTGGAAAGTCGTCTTGCAGATCTTGAACAGTACACAAGAATCAATGACCTAATTATCACGGGCTCGGCTCTTAAGCCAAGATCATACGCAAGGGCTGTCACCGTAGGAGTAGAACACACGGAGATGGTCCAGGACTCAGTGGAGCAACAGGTTGTGTCGTTTCTCAACACCAAAGGCATCAGTGTTGAGAAAGAGGACATAGCCTGTCACCCCTTGTCCAAAAAGAACCAACGTCCAAGTGTTGTGATAGTCCAGTTTGTAATCAATGAGTCACGTAGTAATGATTCTATAAATGGAGACTTTGAACTAAATACACCCATCTTCGCTGAACAAAACATAAACCAAATAACTGATCCTGATACAAACTTCTATAATAATATAAACAGTATGTGCAAATACTATAAGGACTGGGAAATACAAAATCAAATGAACTGGAAGGAAACCTTATCTGTGATTCACCTAAACAGTCGGAGTCTGTATGCACATTTTGAGAACATATATAACCGGGTACTTAGACCAATTCAGCACCCCCTTTGATGTTAAAGCAATTTCAGAAACATGGTTAAATGATAAACCTGATAACTTCAACATGAAAGGATATGAAATGTTTAAAGTAAATAGAAACCATAAAATAGGGGGTGGGGTTGCGCTTTATGTTAATAGTGGCATGCAGAAAAAGGTTGTGGAAAATATGACTGTAGTTATGATGGCCTTATGGAATGTCTAACTGTGGAACTGTGTTTTGAGAAAAGAAAAAACATATTAATAAATTGCATCTACAGTACAGAACACCAGGATCCAAAATTGACACCTTCACAGATTATATGGGAGGGATTATTTTCAAATTTGGGACAAAGGGAAGTGTTTCTTTGTGGAGATTTTAACATTGATTTACTTAAAATAAAAACTCACAGGCCCTCAGAAAATTTCTTAAATACTCTATACAGTCCATCTTTGTTTCCTAAAATAACCAGGCCAACACGAATAACTCCACATAGTTGCTCGCTAATTGATAATATATTTACAAATGTTCTCAGTGTTACGTATGTGGTTTAGCCCTTACTCTGCGTTGTGTCTAACTCAAAATAACTAAAAAGAGAAACTTATAAAACAACTTAATTTCGGAGGCGGCAAAAGGCCCACACTCCATTTATTATCAATAAGCACCAAGCAAACTCAATTGTCCCAATCCCTGTGCCTCGTGGTGGCAGCTCCTCTCTCCCCAGACACAGCCGTCCTGGCTGACATCCTCAGCTCCTCTGCCTCGCGCCAGGAACTTCAGCCAGAGACCATGTGCGTCGCCAGCGAGGCCACAGCGACCCCTGGCGGCGCAGCGGTAGTATCACACGCACCCAACAGCAGGGATTTAACACAGTCCATATTAACCCTGTTACATCAGCAAAGTCCTTCCAAGTGGGATTCTAGTAACAGATATAAGTGATCACCTACCAGTTTTTGTTCTGTATAACCTAAAAAATAGGAAAACTAAAGATGAAAAAACTCATGTTACTAAATTTATTACTAAATGATAACGCGCTAGACGCCTTTAATAATTACGGCTAACACATCATGTCTTCGGGCTTCTGGTAGGCTACTTAAGAGGTTGTACCATCAATGTACGCAAAACACTGGAGGCAAGGTAACTAAGCGTCAAGGACTCCTGCAGAAGCTGAGATTAGAACCTCCAACCTTCCGATCTCTGACATCTGCGCCACTGTCGCCCGAGTTTTTATTTATTTATTTATTTATTTATTTATTGACTAATTTTACACAGATCAAACTGAACTGAACACTAGAGCAGCTTAACACAAATATGATGACAGCCCTCATAGAAATACTTGGCAAAGCAGTTATGCCACGTTTTCTGGCTACTTTAAGTCCATGGTAAACTGTCTGTCACGGCTGAGTGTCCTGCGTTGAAAGCATTGACAGTGGCATGGTTGAAAGTCCATGCGTGCATGGCTTTCTAAAAAGAAAAACAACTCATATTCGCAAGAGGGCGCCAAACTACAACACATTTACAGTAAGCAACTCACTACGCCTGTCGTGTCTGGCCATAGACTGTGCACTGGCAGGAAGCGAAATTGTCTTCTTCGCCAATGTTGTTGAGTTGTTGTTTTGTTAGTTTGTCCACTCTGGTCACGCTTTTTGCCTGGGTAAGTAAGAAAACACATACATGTTCTAACCGCGTTGTTTTGCACACAATGTGTATGTGCACGACAAGCCCAGGCGATGATAAAATAGCCTGTTTTCGAAGTCATTTTATCACATCACGAGGCAACCGAAGCAATGACACGTTAGGGGCAGCTATGTTCTCATTTTTTTTCACTTCTTTTGCCCAAAATATTGCGTCCGCTCGCGCAGACTGAAATATCCCGCGCTAAACACATCAGCGTCACCGGCTCCATAGCTCAGTGGTTAGAGCACTGGTCTTGTAAACCAGGGGTCGCGAGTTCGATCCTCGCTGGGGCCTGGGTGTGTTAATTTTCGCAGTTTTATTTTTCAGATTTTGTGTTTTATGTTTCATGTAACAATTCTATCTGTTTTAATAGCAGAGGGCACGCACGCGTATTATGAATAGAACCGTGAGCATTCCCTATAGAGTTCGGGAATGTGATGTCATATCGCTATGCATTATGGGATTAGCATAGGGTGACCAGATTTCCTGACTAAAAAAACTGGGACACTTTTGGGATTTAGTTGCATGGTCAACCAGGGAGCCATCCCACGCTAAAGGGTAAATCTGCTTGTTAATGTCTTACACCATGCACCAATCAGCATTAACATGATAGACTTGATATTTTTTGATTGGTTTCTACTTCTAATGGACATTTGCATGGCCCAAAGACATGAATTTTCAAGCGAAGTTTGTACTTTGTGTATCATATTGGCCAAAAACTGGGACACTTGGGACAGATACTGTGTAAAACTGGGACAAATGCATGGTTTTGGAGGAATGTGTGGGGACATGGGACAAAGGACTCAAAACTGGGACTGTCCCGGGTAAACTGGGACATCTGGTCACCCTAGATTAGCAGCAATTGTAAACTAATGGAGATTTTAAAAGTTAAAATACTGGAGTTATTGTTCACATTAAAACACTTGGACACTACAGTGTGTTAGATGTAGCCGTTTTTTCTCCACTTTTTTTATACTGTTTTTAGCTAATGTTAGTCAATAGAAATATATGCTAACAGCTGCAAAGATGGCGCATCTCCAAGGTTAACTGTGGAATTTCCCGAACTCTATAGCCTACTGAGTGGCAAATCAAAAGAAAACAGTCCAGACTTGCCACTCATTTAGCTCTGTTGTTATCCTGTTGCTGTGATGGAATGCTATCTGCAATGCTGTTGCTATGCTATGACATCACACACATAACCTCAACTGCATTTTTTTTTTTTCGTATGATTCAGACAGACATACTCTACTGTGTATGAAAGAGGTAATTTTTATTTATACTATATTTAGCATTATTAAAATAACAATTACAATAAAACTAGAGGGGGAAAAAGAGCATAAAAAAACAGGCAATCAAAGGTATCAATATAAAATAAAATAGGTCGAAGCTAAGTAGGCTTACAAGAGCACCACTCCCAAGAAAACTCAACAGTGAAATAACAAAAAAGACAATTGAATAAACTTAAGCAAACGCCAATTCAACGCAATACTACTGGTGCGATTTTCACTTCCACATTTCTATTTCAGCGAGTACAAATACTCAGCCGATGACGTTTTAGCTTCCAGAAGATCTAGGCATGTCTGATCCATATAGTTTAGCACCATGATATGTCCACAAGCATTGAAACGGAACATTTGTATCTGATTTATATGACGTATTCAAACCACAGTTCACCGTGTGCGTTCAATTTTGGCACCAAGGGAGCTCCCTCGTCTATGAAAATGCAGGACCCCCTTCTCCAGTGAGAGCACACAGCTACGTAGATACATCATCACACCCACAGTCCTCAATCATCCACACGGTGAACAATGACACCGAATGCAAGAACTGCCAAACGGTGCAGATAAACATTGTGAATACACTTCGAGCCGCTTATCTTTGAGAACTTTGCGCTAATGCTCGGCTGCTGTGACTAACCACGTGTGAAATGTCTATGTGTTTACTTTTATCTGAAAATCTCCAGCAAGTGCCGTAATTGAATTGTGACTCATGCTTTATTTATTCCATCCCATTGTTTATAGGATTCAGCTTCATCTTGGTCACCTAAAAGCGGATGATGTGCTCCAGTGTTTTTACACACTGTTACAGTTCCATTTGCTCAAAGGTCAGACAACTCAGAAAGTAGACAATGAGGGTATTTGTGGAATGTGAAGTTCAGATGTATTTTAATTTGCAGACTTTATTCTTCCTGTGTAGGAAAATGTGTTAACTGCATATGATCTATTCTACAGCAAAGTGTGAGGGGCAGTGGGTCACCGCAGGAGACCTTCTCCAGATCTTGAGCTGTGATCTTGCTCAGGAGAACCAAGCTGGAGGATTAGCCTACTGTGCATGCTTTCGGTTGCAGATCTACCAATAATGGCCTACTTCAATAGCTAAAATTTAAATTGTGAGTTAAAAAAATATCTATATTTAGTAGTAGGTAGTGGATATCCTAATTTGTCAATTCGTATCACGTGATTAAATTGTCCGTTTTTTTTTAGAGCCAGATCTGCTCAGGAGAGACGGTCTGCTGTGAAAACTGGAGATTTCATGACACAAATTAGGGTTAGGGCCAAGGATATGGTTCACTTTAAGGTTAGGATTATTTATATTTTCCAACAAAAAAGTTAGCATTAACCATGGCGTATGTCGGGCATTGACCACGTGATATGAATTAGGAGCAAGTTCTGGCAAAATTGCGTAAATAAATGAAAAAAAAAAACAGCAAAACGGTCCCGGCTAAATATCCACTGCCTTTAGTTTATCAGAATGTGTATGTTTCATAGATTCTCACAGAATGATTAATATAATGACTTCAGGAATTATTACTTGCTTATTTTCACATTGGTAGGTGGTCAACACTGACAACCACTTTTTATTATTACTTTGCACCTAAATAACAATTTTTTTCACGTCAAAAAGAGAAATTCAGAACACGTATGTCCCTTTTTTTTCATTTACAAGGTTTCGTATGCACAGTTGAGGAGAAAACATACAAAAAGCTATAAAATTGTATTATTTGTGCACTGGCACATTACGTGGGCGTCCAAGTCATAACAGTAGCTCAAATTGATTTCCATTTCCCATTTAAGTGGCCTATAACTCCATTTGAATTTGGCAAGTATTTACAGTTGACCAGCAGATGGAGCTCTTCACCAACTCAAATTTCCAAACAGTCATTTGACCTTGTTAGTTTCATTGTAGGACAAACCTTACAGGTGTAATGGGATTTATTTATTTATTTATTTTTTCTTAAATCTCACTGCAGTAAAGGTAAAATACTTTATGTTTTGCCACTTCATCTAAAACATTGCACACATTCTCACATTAAACCGAGCCTTCGCTGTATCCAAGCGCTACAGGCTAAGTGCTGTTTGATGTTGTTGTGTTTGGCTGTGTGCCTGTGAATTTGCGGGCCCCCTCTCGTGTCCAAAGGTATTGTGTGTTGGCCGTTCCTTTGATCATAGTATCTGCAGCGAGGGAAAAATGAAAGCTCCCAGAGGACAGGAGTAAACAGAAAGCCTGGTCCGTCCTGGAATTTATAGTGGATTCATAATAGAAAAGAAAAAGACCTCTCATTATTATGTTGAAGTCTGCTACTGAAACCTTGTGGATTTCTGTTCTTTGTGTCGAAAAGAATCTATAAAAAAAAAGAATGTATAGCCTACAATCGTCAAAAATAACAAAAGAGAAAATCTAAAACTGATTTGTGAGTAGACCGATATACAACAACTGCAAACCATTGCTCTCAGTGGTTCCCAAACCTTTCAAATACCACCTCATAACATTCTTCAAGATCAAATAAGGACTTAAATGGATCCAAAAAGGAATAAGATCAGATAAGATAATCCTTTATTGATCTCACAATGGAGAAATTCACTTGTTACGTTTGGCTCTCAAGAAAACACTGCGGGTGTGCAAAATGGAGGGAAATGTGCGAACAGTTAAATAGTAACTAGAGGTATCTTATGTACAATGAGTAAAAACAAAAAGCTTGGTAACACCTTATAATAACTGCACACTATAAAGCATTAGTAAAGCATTTGTAAACCAGTGTTTAACACTTAATATACTATTAACAAAGCATTCTCCATCATTTATAAATCATTTATAAGCACATAAGTAGATGTTTAATATACTATTTATAAGACATATGGTCCTTTTTATAAACTGTTTGTTTGTGATTTGTTATATTCTTTATAAATCATTTAAAAAGCATTCATCACTAATATTGAATCATTTATAAGCCCAAAATGAAATACTTTTTCATTTTCGCTGCACACCATAAAGCATTAGTAAAGCATTTGTAAAAGCTTAAAGGGGCAAAAATAAAATCAGTAAGAAAGTAAAAAAATACATACAAATTAGAACAGCATATAAAAAGTAGAATATCAGTCAGCATTGGCAGTGCAAACTTTACAGTCCTAGTGCAGGTGGTTGATAAACGCAGATACAAAGAATATTGCACGTAGTTTTGCGTAGTAGTTATTAGGGCTGGGAGAAATTATCGGACTTGGATCGCAATACTTTGTGCTGCAATACCAAGTATCTATACTTTATTAAGAATCGCAATACTTTCAATACTTGTGTTTGGAGGCATTTTTTAATCATACACTACTTTGTTTTCCAGTAAAAGTTACACAGCACTGTTACAAAAGTGTTAATGCACTTTTCAATCTTAACACTTCAGTAAATGTCAAATGGCATTTGGTTTATAAACTTTGGACACATGACTTTTTACACATTTTAAGGCAAACATATCACTTATTATAATTACTTACTGTATCGCAATACGTATCGGATCGGCCCCTGAGTATCATGATATGTATCGAATCGTGACCAAAGTGGATCGTCCCAGCCCTAGTAGTTATTGCACATGCAGTGGGTTGGAGGTGTTGTCCATGATGGAGGTGAGCTCATCGTGGATTGGAAAAACAATCCTGAACATCAGGTTATTCAGGATTTCTTCTTCCCTGATGGCATATTCCAAGTTGGCAATTCAAAGAATTATCGGGCTAACATTGTGAAAGAGTGGTTCAGGGAGTGGTTCATGAGACATAATTTTCAACCGCCACAAAGTCCATGTCTTAACCCCATTGAGAATCTCTGGGATGTGCTGGAGAAGGCTTTGCGCAGTGGTCACACTCTCTGATCATCAGTACAAGATCTTGGTGAAAAATTAACGCAACACTGGATCTTCTGACATTGCAGAAACATATTGAAAATATGTGCTGTAATCAAAGCCAAAGGCGATCCAACTAAATATTAGAGCTTGTTCAGGCAGTGTATCTCCAATGGTCTATAGTTGTTGCTCGTGCCTTTAAGTGAATTTCTGCTCTTAATTTGGCATTTCTGTTTTATTTTGCAGATGCTCTCCAGACAAGGCTCTCCTCTGTGTCCAGCTACTTAGGGAACAGGATATTTCCCACAATCCATAAAATCTCCAAATCCTCTGACATTCCTGTGGACAGTGCCTGGGAGAGTGGCATCAGGACGGGCAGCGCTACCCCTCCATCAATGCAGTTCTTCAGGTGAGCGCGTGTGGGGTAGCCCTGTTCACCTGTGTGGGGCCGGCGTGGCCGTAGGAGGGCCTCTTTAAGGAGCCTGGTGTTTGCGGGTGGAGCGGTCAGCCTATGGGCCCAGAGGAAAGCTCATGTTCCTGCCAGCCGAAAAAAGTAAACAGCCTCGAAACCACAGAGACTGGCAAAAGGCCGGGGCCACCAACCAGGGCTGCGACTGAAGCTATGAATTACCTCTCATATTGGATCAGAGGGAGAAGGCAAGCACTGCAGTAAAGAAAGCACTCTGCCAAAATTATGAGAAAGAGACATTTATTTTATTATTTTCAGTTCATTTCCTGGATTATTCAACTGATTTTCATCATAATCCTATCTGATTAATTTCTCTATGTTTTTTTTTACATACTGTAACTTTATATATAGTAACGGATATATAATCTACCTATGGGATATATATTAGTTTTATTGCAGTAGACTCAGGGGTTTCCCAAACTTTATAAATTGTAGGTCTGGGACAAAATATCGGATCGGACTTGAATCGCAACACTTTGTGCTGCAATACTAAGTATCGATATTTCATCAAGTATCGCAATACTTTCAATACTAGCGTTTGGAGGCATTTTTTATCATACACTCCTTTGTTTTCCAGTATCAGTTACACAACACTTTGTTACATTTTGTGTTAATGCACTTTTCAATCTAAACACCTCAGTAAATGTCAAATGGCATTTGGTTTATAAACTCTGGACACATGACTTTTTACACATTTTAAGGTAAACATATCACTTATCACAATTATTTACCGTATCGCAATACGTATCGGATCGGCCCCTGGGCATCGTGATATGTATCGGATCGTGACAAAAGTGGATCGTCCCAGCCGTGATAAACTGGGTAGAATTTTAAACAGTAAAAGGTGCTGTGTACTGCATCCTGATTTTACAAATATAGAGACAAAAATGTATTTCAATCACAAAGCTGCAATCTGATTTTTCCCCCAACATCATTCTGCCCTCCAACCCTCACATGTTATTATAGGAGACCTACAGCATGGCTCGAATTGCATCGTAAACCCTTTAGACTTGGGATACTTTTTGTTAATTGTCTACAGCAGTGTTTCCCAACCAGGGATACGGGGACGTGGGGTACTTGAGAACGTAGCAGGGGGTATTGGAACGGAGTAGTAGCTCAATATTACTTTCAAAGGAAAGTTAACTTTAATGATGCATTAAAAAGTTTGAATTTTAGTGTATTATTAGTATCTTAGTTTACTTGATCACTTTGGAAACCTTTTTGGCAGGGTCCTCGAGGTAGGGGGTATATGGAGTGTAAATGAATGACTTAAGGAGTATGCGTGACAAAAAGAGTTGGGACCCACTGACTGGTCTACAGCATGAACTTGCAGCGTTTCTATCTCCAATGTCCTGGCTTTTAGGCTGGCCTAGCTTTGTAGATAACATCTCTTTTTATTGTGAAACCTCTCGTCCTATTTCACTTTTTATGACCTTTCCCTTTCTTCTGTTCTTTTGGCGCTCCTCCGTTACACATCTGCGGTTATTTATCTGTGATGCCGCAGAGGCAATGTGGTCAACATGTGTCTGGCCTCTTTCCACGCACCTCTCCTCTGCAGTCGGCTCAGTGCAGAGCGGACCAGAGACCTGCCACAGTCGCTTCAAGACATCACAAATGATTTTGTCCGTGAACGCTGAATGAATCGGAGTTTCGTTGCAAGATAACCACCTCTCTAACAGTATAAAACAATAGAAAGTACTAGATGTTTTACCAGAGGACAAGGATACATGGATGGTCTGTACTTTGAACTTTTAATCCCAACATCAGTTAATCCCCTGGAAACAGTATGGCCCTAAACAACGTAATGCGATGAACAAAAACACTTGTATAAACAAGGGCATCATAAGATATTGCCAAATGATTGTTATTGCAATAAAAAGGTATCACAAGAGACCACAATATATTGCAAAATCGTCCTTTTTAAAAAAAAAATTTGAAAATCGACTCAACAAATCGCGCAACTTCATAATGTGCAAAAGTTCATTTTTATACTTTTCCTGAAGTAGCTCAATTTTTGTCCTTTTTTGTTCTTGATTTATTTTTTAAGTCTTGTTTTGATGCAATTTTCGGAGGAAAAAAATGGTTTAAAGAGGGGTATTATGCTTTTTCATTCACATAGCACCAGTCTATAGCATACTACAATGATGACGTAACCTTCTGTTGGTCTGTATATGCAGTAAATTAAAATAACTGCCTTGAATAAAATTGCTCTCTCAAAATGGCTGTACTGAACGTCTTGAAATAGGCCTCTGTCTCTTTAAGAAGCTTTCCGACACGCCCCCTTCAGCACACTGCTGTGGCATCTAAACAACACTACTGTGCGGGGAGGGGGCTCTGCTGAGCTGAGGAGCAGTGGTTGGTGGCTTGGCTGGTGACGAAAGGTCCAGAGGCGTCTCCAGGAGGTGGGGGCGTTCCTAGGAGGACTGAGGCATAGCTACACCTAAAATGGCTGCCGTCTAAGTTTTTACTGATTACTCAAAAATATGTGAATGAGCCAAGGCAACACTCCAGGCATGTGTTTAATGAGGGAATGACATAACATGATATAAAGCTTGAAAAAGTCGATTTTACATAATACCCCCCCTTTAAGGCTCTATACCTGATTTTTTTTTTTAAATCACAAACAATGAAAGAAATTAAAATGTTGTGGTCTAAATTCGTTCCTAACTTTCCTAAGATAGCATCCCAATTCTTCACAGGGACGAGTTTATTGGCACATTCCACAACTTGCAGGGTTACTTTTCAGGATCACCGTCACAGAAAGGTTATAAAACTAGCCTGCGAGTTGGTTCAAATGCTTCCAAATTAGATGGTGTTCTTTTTCCCACAAATGTCTTAAGGATACAATAAATTCTGTTCCATTACTCTAAAAAAAATCAGGTATTCGTGCCTTTGTGTTTTATTCCTCCTTTGAACTAATGAAATGCACAGACTGAATCTTTTCACCCATAACATATATTAGGTATAAATTGACTGCAATAAAACATCAGAGCCGAGATCATGAATGCAAGATCTTTATATATTTCTGAATTATTTGCATCAACATATATCAGCTCATTGTACACAGGTGTATAGCCACTTATAGCTGCTTCCCTTTGAAACAGGATGCCTTCATTTAGTTTTATTAGTGCACCATGTACAGGTTCATTCCAAAGCTTATGAAAACTTAAAAAAAAGTCAAACAAATAAATACTGTACAAACACCTTAACATCATATTCATACTAAAGTCATAAATCAAACAAGACCATGCTGTTTAACAGAAAACCTTTGCAGCATTTCCAGCACGTTTTTCTTCACACAAACTCCAACGCCACTTTGTTTTGTATGTACATGATACATAAAGTGCCTTCATTTAAAAATGGTTGAATCCATAATGTAAATGCTGATTCACATTCACAACTGGAAACGTATTTCCTGAAAGAACTCTTCAGATAACACTTTGACTGGACAGAAAGGGCCGGGTTGTATCTGTATGACTCAACATTGAAAACTCCTGGACCCGACTGATAATGTACTTCTATAAAAATGTCCCTCTCTCTCCAGTCAAACAAATTGTTGAATGGTAACCCCACGACTATAGTTAACTTATTTTCTATAAACTACTGTATCTATTCATCAGCACAATCTGAGTTTGGAGCACTGGACAGGAGCATTGGCTCAACTTTAACTTTTTGAATAACACATTCAGTGACTTTTCTTCATGCTCTTCCTTGCTCTGAGACTTTGTCCGGTACTCCAGACTCTCTGTATTGTCTATCTGTTTCTAAGAACATATACTGACCCATCCCTTTAAGGTTTATTTGGATTATACAGCTTATCGCATGTTTTAGCCAAAACCACATGATACTGCAGAGGTAATGAAGACGTTTCGCTCATGGTCAGTAATTCCCCTGAGAAGGTTTTCGAGACACATCTATGAGCACAAGCTGCTCATTGTACAATGTGTTTTCCTACATTTGCACCGAAGAGACTAAGGAGGCTGGATTTACAGGCACCAATAGTCTGGCTCTTAACTCTTTGGCACCCTGATCAGAGACTTTCCTGGCTGTCATAATGTAACACGTATCTGTGCGCCAAACATTTGAAATTCAATATTTTCTTTCTGTAAAGGCTGCTTGAATCATTCACACTAGACAGATGTCCTAAATCCTCATTTGGACTTCAGTACTCGTTATTGTCCCTCATTACGGCTACAGTGTGTTGCACTGAAGATACATCTGTCTCCTTTGTGTGTAACATTATCTGGTTTCACTATATTTTTTATTACTATTATTTATTTATCATAGCAGCAATAGACTACTGTAAGAATTACCTGCCATTGTCACAATGCCCATTGAGTTTTTATTTCTCAAATAACAACCGTCAGCCAGTAGACATCTCACGCTCAAATAGAACTTGTATGAAGAGATGCTAGTGGTTGATAGCAATAGAAAACATGTTTTGGACTGACGTTTATTTGTATATAATTATAATAATATAACACCAGCAGCCTTTCCCTGGAGCTCTTTCGTTTTCCTGTTGTTGAGTTTATGATAGTGAGCGTGGGTTTTTGGTGTTCTTAGTATTCTCTGGCCTCTTCCAGTTCATTCATGAAGACATCTTCATGAGGGTTTTCGGGACACATCAGTTCATTGTTGGGGGTCGGACGGTGTGGAAGCGGCTCCAGTCCCCTTTACACAGGATCCACGGCAGGACGTCCACTTTGAAGTGGAGCTCAGGGGAGAACTCTGTGCTGATCAGGTTCGGCGTACCTGCGCTTTTGCCACGAGTGATGAGCCGCCCACGGTCGTCATAGCAACAATGCTGTGCAGCTAGAGTGGACAAGTCAGCGGACAGTGCCGAGCGAATGCAGCTCCGCGCAGAGGGCTTATACACGTCCAGCCTCTCTTTGGGACCACTGGCGTCCCTCCAGCGGAAGGGCCTGTCCTGAGCCTCATCGAAAACACTGACCACGGTGTAGGACACGTCTGAGGGGTACGAACACGGGCAGTCGGGCAGCTCCGACAGCGCCTGAGCCATGTACTGCTGCAGGAAGTCACTCTTACAGTTGAGCCACTTCTCACAGCTGTCCACATCTGTGGACACACACACAGTCACACAGTTACACTCTGCACAGGGTCAGTTACACAGCATAGTAGAGCAAACACACACCTGTCCCAAACGGTTCTGTGCCATTCTCCATTTCAAACGGGAAGGGATCTGCCACAACATTGTCTTCACCTGTGACAACATCAATAGAATCATGAGTTGATTAGATAATCCCATAGACAACAGCATTGTCTGTTGTGTAACTGAATTATTCTGGTCAGTTACCGGGACAGGGGTCCAGGTCACAGCGGGCTGCCTCGGTCAGAGTGCAGGAGTACCCACAGGACTTGGTCCGTTTCCTCTCTCCATGTCCACACGTCACTGAGCATGGAGACCAGGGAGTCCACTCATCCGGCTCTTTATCTGAACGGCACATATAAAAGAATGTGAGAGCTGGAGGCAATGCCACTTTGAACACACTATGTCATCATCAAGAGAATTTTCGAATTACAAGGTCAGAACAAGTTACTGAAAATGTAATTTCTGTGGGTAAATGTTTACGCTGCTAAATGTACTGTTTACACACAAAAATCAAAAGGAGAGTTGGACATTTTAAGCAAAGCTGCAAATCGAAGAAAAAAAAAATCAAGCGTGCATTTTCAGAACTAAACAAGTCTGAATAAAGGTCCCATAGTTGTGCACTGTATATTTTCCCCTGGACTGACCTTTCCCATGCAAAGTCTTATTCTTGAGTCAAATTAGAGAGGGAGAAGCTGTGCTGCGGTGTCCGCCTCCGCACCATGTTTCCTTGTGGTGTTAATAACACTCAAAACAAGTGCGCACTGATTAAAGGCGAGGTGGGTGCACAAACACCAGCCTGGGAGCACTGAGGACCCAATTTGGCTTTGTGGGCAATGCCGACTCGCAATGTGGCCAAACTGGAAAAGATCTCAGGACAGTGTTAATTACAGAAGACGCTGAGGCACATCTTTGATTTATGATCGCTCCGATTTAGATGTAAAACTTAACGGCTATTGTCGTTATTCACTGTGAAATCTAGGCCATACAAAAGTCCACATCTTCTTCTCATTCTATTCATTTTTATTTACACGTTCATCAGCTTCTTGCAAATTTGGGCAGAGTTAAAAACCAGCTTCTCATGTTTGTTCTCTTCATGTTCTATTCCCACTTCTGATCACAACAGAACTTGTGTGTTTGCACTGAATGCACTGAAAACCAGTAGTCAATAACAACAAGTTATGATCTGATTCACAAAGTAGAAGAACTGCTGTCCAAGCAGTCGTTATGAGTAAAAGTGAATTAAAGTTCAACAGTGCAGTAGTTTGTCTCATTATTTGTTTGCTTAGCTCTAAGTGGTCTATGTACACAGAAACACAACAGTGTTTCCCACCAGAGCACAACAAAATTAAACAAAAGGAAAAGAGCTGCAGAAGTTATGCAGAACCCTGACAGCCCCTGCATTCTTGAACCTGTTCAAAAGGCTGCGCCGCGAGTAGAGAGGTTCAGTGAGGTCTGCTGGCTCTGGTTTGGGACTAGGGGCAGTCCGCTCCGAGGATGAAAGAGCAGCCGAATGGCTTTGTCATTCTGTGTTCCCAACATGCTTCTAATTGTCCACAAGAGCAGGACTGTGCTGTAGCAGGAACAGTGCCGCCTCATGCTGCCATTAGCGACGGCATCAGACTCAGCTTCAAATGGTCCCACCGAAAGCATGGTCGAGTGCCCCCGGTGCATTTACTGCCATCCCCCACTCCAGTTCAGCTTGTACTTTATAGTATTACCAGCTTTTGTAATCCTATGGATTTTATGTCTTTATCCAAATAATAAAGCAAGATCCACGATTTCTTTTCAAAGTTTGTAATACACAAGCTTCAATGGCTGCCATCTTTGGGCAATTCACAGGGCCAGTTGGCATAACATACCGTAGTAGCTTTGAACTGGATCCCAGCCTTCGTTCCAATGAGTATCCCAGTCGCTGCCCACTCCACTGGGTAAGGGCTCCTCGCTGCCGTAGTCCAGAGAGTAGTCGTCCTCCTCAGACTCCTCAGTGCTGGAACGGCTGCTGTTCTCCTCACTGGAGTCTGCATCGGTGTAACTCCAGAACAGAGGCCAGAAGAGCTGCTTTCCTCCCAGCAGGTCCACTGTGGAGGAGGGAGCTGAGGGAGGGAGCCACTCTTTCTCCTTGGTCAAATCCATCTCTACCTCCATCTGAGGGTCATCAACCACCTCAATGGTCACCTGTAGAGAAAATTATATTATTGTGAAATAGAAATAAAAGACAGGATGATTCCTTTATATAAAAACAACAACACACAGTTGCAGAAAGTAGTTCCAAGTCAGTGGGTTTACTTGAAATCTCCAAACAAAGTGTTTAAACTGAACCTGTTTCCTAGTCAGCCAGCCAGACATGAGCACGCAGCCAACCAAACGTTCCTCTGAGGGGAGAATGTGAGCATTTCTTCTGGTGAACTGCCTCTAATTACGTCTATATGAGTCATCCGAAATCCTACTGTAGTTTAAAGACGTGCTTCAGATGATGTGAAGGCCAGGCGAGGGTATATTTCAAAGAATTGCAACTTTTTGTAACAGTTGTCCACTCTCAGCTACATCATGTTGACTGGCTCCTGTAGTTGAATAGACTCAGCTCATTATGTTGCTCTTACCACATCCTGATTGGAATGACCAGAGTCGGAAAGAAGAACTGCCCCAAGAAAACTTGAACAGAGCGACTTTTTGAAGTACAAGAACGATTTAGGATATTATGGGGACTCCGGTATTGATGAACATTTAATTAGCACGAGTTGAATGGATTTTAGATTTTATTTTGTTAGGCTGTTTTTGTCTCCACACACCTGTATGTTGGGGTTCTCATTGGCCTCAGCATTGGTCAGGTCTGGGAGGTTGTGCAGGTCCAGTATAAAGGGTCTGGGGTCCTCCTGGGGTTCGGGCTGAGGGAGTACCCCACAGAGCGCTGCTGCGGGTGGGTCCACCTCCTGAGGCTGTCCCGAGGCTCGGGCAGTGACTGCACCTGGTTGTGCAACTCAGACTCTTCTGTGCTGTACTGCAGCGGATCCGTGTGAAGGAAATGACCCTGAGGAAAAACACATTTAACACAAAGAGAACTGTGTTTATCGGACAAGCGCAGTGTTGTTGTTGAGCACATGTTCAAACTGACTGTTAGGACACCGCCTGCTGAAGCCAGAGGGTTACACACTTTGCACCGGCTAATGGCAACTAAAGAACTGGTAGTGGCTCATGAGTGGGTAAACTAGTGCTTTGTTACAATGAGGAAACACTGGAAATAGCTGCCACTTTAGTTGTTGTGTGTGCAATCCAAACCCCCTGAGGATTCCGACTAACTAGCTGAGTAACTGAGCCAGCTTTCGCTGGTTTTATCCTTGTTTCCCACAATAGTCCTGGCATCCAGGCTGTGGACAAAGAGGGGCCTGTCCCACAGAGATCCTCTTTTAGCCTTAATGAGAGGCCGCGAGGCGTAGAATCCTGCACTAATGTGTCTGAACCTGCCGTGCTGCCTCATCACTTTTCACATTTTACATACAAATAAATGGTTGCCTTTGCATTTGGGCCTGTGTGTCTCGTTATATAAAAGGACTGTCCAGAGTGTACTGCACAGTGTGGTTAATGTCAACAAGCACCAAAAAGTCATGACATAATCACATGGTGCTTTATTGACATTAACCATAACTCTGTTATACTTCGCTCTGTTGTACTGCTCAGGAGGACTGAAATCGAGTTGAATGAATGAATGAATGAATGAATAGTTGCTGATTTATGGAGCTGGCTTCAGGAACAGGATGTGCTTTTCAGTGGCCGCTCGCCCCATAAAGAAGTTATGTGGTCTGTGGACACATAATGCCTGTTCAGAGAAGTCTCCTGTCATCCATGATAAATAGTGTACAGACGATGCCCCACATATTCACCGGATATAACAGTGGCAGAATCAGCTAATCAATGTCATGTTATAGTTTTTGAACAGCTCCTCTTTTCACATTATAGAACTGAACCACAACACACCCAGGGAAGCTCTCCAAGATAACTGTTGTGCTGTAGCAGCACAATCTACCTGACCTTGGTAATAATGACCTCATCTTTGCCATACATTTTCCACCTTATCGTCTCTTTTAATAGTAAGTGGCTGCACTAAAAAAGGATATTGATATTTTTTACAGAATTTATTCTTATGATTTATTGTGTGTGAAATGCAAAATGTTACCACTTTACAGAAGACTGAAATATTAACTGAATTGTTTTATTTTATTTTTTTGCAGAAGACACATGTGTATGGTTAGGTTTATTTATGAATGATTGATCCAAGACCCAATGGAAATTAACATTTGTAGGTGACACAGAACATTAAGACATTACATGTCTACATACTAGCAACATTGGCTAGTATGATCAATTACGATTGATCTCAATCTGACACTGCCCAAATCAGGATCGTCAACATGAGTACACTCCACACATCTGGATCCTTTATTGCTTTAGTGTTTGTATCACTGATCCTCCTCCTCTCAGGACGGGGCCACATGGATCAAAGGGCCTGACCATGTATGGCATGTGGAGCCTTTAACAGGGAGCTCTGCACTGTCTGGGGAAACCCTCGACCCACTATATTATTCTTTATATAGCTTTTAAAAATACATTTAGACCATTAGCATTGCTAACCATATTAGCAAACGACGAGCATGTGATTCTTGTATTAGTTAAACATTTAATATTTCAGTCATTCCCCTCTCACATAGGGTCAGGTCATGGAGGCAGCCATTTAAACTGGCCCCACACCCCCAAAGTAAAGAATAAAAATTCCACAGCCCTTGGAACAAAATTAAGAGTCATTCAGCCTGAGTATACAAAACACCTGCACACTTCCTCTGCCAGCACAGAGGGAAGTCAAGCCGTAACTACAGGTTGAAACATGAGATACCCGTTATCAACGCAATGTAGTGGAGGATATCTGAGCATTGAAATGATCAGCATGAGTCTGGTGACTTTAAAAATAGCACCTTCAGTCAGAGGATGGAGGTTTTGGGATGGATTGAATAATGCTGGATTACGCAAACATGCAACAGTGAAACAAAATAACCAACAACCCCAGATCTGTTTTAACGAGGGAAATGGTTTGACGCTTTAAAAAAAAAAAAAACTCTAAGTATCGGTGTTACTATGCTCTGTTTGAAAAGACTATCAGACCTTTTTGGGACTTCTGTCTGATGGTGGACAGTGACACACTTTTGTTTTGGGCCGAGGTGAAGGTTGAGAGTGGGATACTGGCGGCTCTGGCTCTGAATTATGTGGCCGACAATATCAAAGGCCTGTGGACTGGGCAGTTTCCAAACCATTTCAGAAATACAATAAACTGCACTCCCTCTTCGATGACCGCCTCTAATGAAACAGGCCAACAACTGCGGGGATGAGCGTTGAGAGACAGACAAGAAGAAAAACAGCATTCATTAGTTAATTATGATTGTACATAACATTCTTTCAACAACTTTTCAACAAGTTCTGTTTTTAGCCGTGCGTATAAAAATAGAGAGTCATTTGTCTGCGCTCCTCTCTTTTAATGTAACACTTTGAATTACTTTGTGTATACTGTAAAAATGATATTTTTTGTACATATCTTGTTTTGTTTTTTTCACTTAAGCTAAACTGACACATTTGTTTTAGTATCATGCGTTTCTCTGATTTGTAAATGTATCCGTCAATCATGTTTATCTGAACACAAGTAGATAAAACAAAATCTCAAGATCTATGCAATGAATAGAAAATGCATGCAAGCACACGGGAGTATTTTCACGAGTGTTAGGCACATTCTCCAATCTGAAAAAGCGTGATCTTTTTGTACCAAAACAAACATGGCGGCTTATTCAAGTTTGAACATGGAAAAGAACTAAAGAAAAAAATGCTGAAGAAATTCTAAATTTTCTGCCAAATTAGCATGTGAACAGGTACAAGAAATTAAGAAGTTCTAAGCTTTATTTGGCTTGGCCTTCGATGTTGACTTTTTGTTGATGTTGATATCTCTGGCTGTAGTTGGATGTGTCTATGCAACGTAAACGACCATGTATTCATTAGCGGTGCTTTCTTCATAGATGTTCTCTCATGCATTCCACATCACAAGCTCGTAATGATGTCCAGACTAGTCGTGTTTTTATTTATACATCATGAGCAACATATGATTCCTCATGTGACCTGTGACTATTTACGTCACCTGTGCATGATTGGTCTCCCTCAGTCTGCCCTGGCTGGCTGGTCGGGCAGGCTAACTCCCCAGGCTTTACTTTAAAGGGGGGTATTATGTAAAATCGACTTTTCCAAGCTTTATATCATGTTATTATGTCATTCCCTCATTAAACACATGCCTGGAGTGTTGCCTCAAGTGGCTCATTCACATATTTTTGAGTAATCAGTAACGACTTAGACGGCAGCCATTTTAGGTGTAGCTATGCCTCAGTCCTCCTAGGAACGCCCCCCACCTCCTGGAGACACCTCTGGACCTTTTGTCACCAGCCAAGCCACCAACCACTGCTCCTCAGCTCAGCGGAGCCCCCTCCCCGCACAGTAGTGTTGTTTAGATGCCACAGCAGTGTGCTGAAGGGGGCGTGTCGGAAAGCTTCTTAAAGAGACAGAGGCCTATTTCAAGACGTTCAGTACAGCCATTTTGAGAGAGCGATTTTATTCAAGGCAGTTATTTTAATTTACTGCATATACAGACCAACAGAAGGTTACATCATCATTGTAGTATGCTATAGACTGGTGCTATGTGATTGAAAAAAGCATAATACCCCCTCTTTAAAAAAAAAACTCCACTCTCACAAGGACACAAACTGCTCCGTGATAGTAGGACAATGTTTTTTTTTTGCCTCTAATGCTTGTTTTTGATTAAGTGATGCCAATGGAATAAAGGGGTGAGACAATACTTATGTTCAGCTTCTGTACCTGCTACTTCTCTGGTTTGTGTTGCACATAGTATAGATGTGGGTAAAAAACAAAAAACAGGACATTCCGCATTAACACAGAAAGAGCCTATGTAAACAGTGGGCTGAATGACTTGACCCCTTGCCGTCTTAGTCTGGTTACGTAAGCACCGTTACTGGACACCATCACTCCTCTACGCCGCTAAGCTCTCCTCTCTGTCCAACGGATCAGTGGGGAAACAACACTGGCATGGCTTACTGCGATGACGGGATTGATCAATACTCTACCACTCTACCGCGAACACCTAGAAAAGGATCACATGACATAAGAGTCTCATCATTAAGGGCCAGGTCCATCCGACTGAAGGACAGCGTCATCCGTCAGGCTAGTCTCTTCCCTTCCTCTGCTGCCCCCTATTCTTGATATCGCAAAGAAAATATTAAATGTTTTTGTATCAGAGGCTTGAAAGTAACGCAAATTCGATTCATGTGCCTTAAGGTGAACGCACAGAAATGAACAGTCCAAAGATCCCGTCGGGGAATGGGCTCAAGGTTAAGGTCTTCTCCGTCAGCAGAAATTAATTAAAGCGAAGCCGTTTTCTCACAATAGTATCAACAACTGGCGGAATTATTTGATTACACGGGCATGATTGTGGCCAGGTCAAAACCCTTTAGTCGAGAAGGTAATTAACGCATCAGCAGTCTGTGGACCTAATCCCAAAAAACAAACACGAAATGTAGAAGCAGGGATATCTGATATGTCACTTTATACAACTAGGCTAAGGATTAAAGTGTATTTGTGAGACAGTTGTTATGTTCTTCTTCTCATCACTTAGTTTGATGAGATTATGCTTAAGTATTTTAACACCAGTGACGTGACAATTTTAGGAAGAAAAGCACTCATGGCCCATGCATTGACCTCATTGTTATTTACATGTTTATTTCATATGGTAAAAATGTGAAAGTTTGTTAAAAAGGACTTGGATACATCTCTCTCTCTCTCTCTCTCTCTTTTGTTTTATGGTCAATTTGTGACAATGGGACAAATTTGCCGCGCTCCTCACAACAATCCAAACTGTATTGTGTCCCACATTTCAGATCACTCCAAGACAACACACTTCTTTCTCTCTATAATCACTGGCCTTTTTGGCTCCCTGCTAATTTCTGCTTTGACATCAATCAGAGGGAAGATGATGAGAGAGGAACGGCCCCAATAGGGCACCCATAGGAGGGCCACACAAGAAGGGAAGTTTAAAAGAAGCTAAAAAGGACACACAAACAGACTTTGATATCCAAATATGTCCACGCGAAACACAAACATTCTCTCGCACACAGGCCGCCACGCTGCACGGCATTGTAGCGGCGCGCAGAGTGATGGTAAACCTTACTATACATGGAGAGACAAAAGAGCCGAGCGCGCGGAGGAGATGGGTGACTGGAAAGAAGCGCGGAGTTGCTGGTGAACACGTGCAGATCAAAAAGTATAGAAGTTTAAAAACACTACGTTGCGTTCAGGTGACATCACAATGCCCAAAGAAGAAGCCTATGTTTAAAGTTGATTGGTTAGTATCTCTGTAATTACTATTCACATGAAACAAAAACTGTCATGAAGTTAGACGGATCTTCTGTCAACTCAAATGGGTTAAGATAATGTAATTTTTTTCATAGTGGTGCCAAAAAGTGGTTACCTTCAAAAACATGAACCTCATTTTGCTCAGGAACTTGCAGCCAATAGATTAAGAATAGTGGAATATGTGAGTTCCGAGGACTAAAATGTTTTGTTGCAAAGGGCAGTAAAGAACAAGAAAGAAGTCACACAGACCATGAATCTCAATTTCCTTTTCGGGGGGGGGATAAAGCGTTTTGGAAAATTATTATCGGTTTGCCAGATCCTCAATTTTATTTCAGTGGTTATATCTTATTGCTGTATTAAACATCGAACCACAATAAATGTTGCCATTTGGCCCTCCTGCTTCATTGCTTCCAACGAGCTGCTCGTTGGGAGCATGTTTTGTATTCCTGACAACAAATAGTGTGATCCCTAATGTTACGGAGTGTTGCTTTAAAGCAAGTCAGCGATCAAATTTCATTGCAAAAGTATTCAAAGGTTGCTTGTAAAGAAATAGTGGAAATGTAAAATGTCCCTAAAGCATGTGAACGTTTGTGCACATTGGAAAGTTGACCTAAACTGGTTATATTAACCTATAAAATTAAGGAGGTAAAAAAATAGCACGCAGCCTATCATATGAAACTAAATGTTCACTACAAAAATAAATTAAAAAATTAAAAAAATAAAAATAAAACTGAACTTACCTTGTGTGCCACATTTTTGTGCCTGGTGGGAAAGCTTGTCCCGAAGCTCGCGACAAATATAGACCACATCATTAGCAGCATCTGAAATCTGCTGGCGACCTCTTGACGCTGCATCTTCTCCACTTCAGAATGAGTGAAAGTTTGAACAACTCAGCCTCTTAGCGGTCACAACAATCAAAACCCCTCTCCCTTTACTTCTTCACACAGAGTTAAGTTAAGTTCTTCTGAGCTGAGGTGTCGCACTTCATAAAGATGCGCACGGGTGTCTGAGGGATTCCCGCGTGCTCCCCATATCAGGCACCAGACTCTTGCGCGTAAAGTTTCTCAGTTTGGTTTACTCCGAGTTCCTCAACCCATAAAACAGACTCCGTACGAGCCTTAAGTACCGGGGCAGAGCGAACCAAACGCTGCACGCTCACTCAGTCTCGGTCTCCCAGTCCGCACCGGCGCTCGTCTAATCAACTACGTAAAACGGTGACTCACTCCCTCGTGGGTGGATGTTTTCTTCCGATACATTGACATCTAGAAGCCATGGTATGCTTTTTTTTTCTTTTTTTTTTGGTCTGTTTGTTATCTGCTGTTTGATGGGTTAATCCAATATCCAGCAAAAGTTCATCCACCGTTGAGAGAAAGTGCGCGCCCGCTTGCTTTGCTCGCCTGCCTCCTCGCTTTGTGACGCACAGCCAAAAGTTTGCAGCAAACGTGCCTTTTTACGCACGCACACAGAGAGGTTGATTCTGCGGGAGCGGTGGGTGGGATGCTCATTGATCGCAGCTGTGGGAAGGAGAGATGCTTTGGGTCACTGGGGTTTTTCTCGGTTTTGATTGCATAGAGAGTAAAGTGTAGAGAGGACAGACGTGCGTAGTAATCATTTATGCATTTTCACACATATTTACTACTACTTAAGTATCATGTTATTTTCATGTAAACTTATGGTTATTCTGTCACTAGAATCAGGGACACAAGTCGGTTCTGGGGCATTTTGAGAATTTGAGATTATTAAAGTGTAGTCTCCAAGCTTTCCAACAATGTTTAACACATGGACATCTGATAATATTCTGAGGCGTAGCGGTGACTTGAAGCTAACTCAGAAAAGCTGAATTGTTAGCTGGCTTTGAGTTCTATTCAGTGAATTTTCCCATCATGAGCTCAGTGAAGTCCTTTTTTCCTTATATCTTATGTTATCTAATTCTATTACACACATCTTTTGTTCTTCCATTACAGCTTCAGTTCCTTTTTTACTCTTACTTGATTACAACTTTAATGGTGGCACTGACTCAATCAGTTCCTCGTTCTCAAGGATTTACACCAAATACTTTTTACTTGAGTATTTAGGAAACATATTTCAACTTAATTTTTCTAGTAAATATTTTTGGCTATACTATACCCATGTATACGAAGTTTAGCATCATGTTGACATATTTATAAATATATTATTGTAATCATAGTTTTAAATGATGTAAGTTTCAATAATAAATATCAGACTGTACTTTGTAATGCTCAGTTACTCAGTACGTCTGTTGTATTTTGAGTAATTATTTGAGTACTTCTTACTGTATCGTTACTTGAGTCAACAATGTGACTATTTCTGCTTCTGAAAGCGGTAATGTTTTACGAAGTGCAACTGGTAAAATGCAGATAAAAGTCGTACAAGAGTTTGATACAAATAGCGTTTTTAATACAGGAGCATTTCCAACACCATGGCTTATCAAAGTTCCCAGTACTTATACTGTATTCCATTTTTAAAGGGCCAGAGCATGAACGTTTCCCGTGGTCTCCAGAGAGATCAGTTAGAGGATCTGGACTTCGCAATCACATTGTTGCCTGCATAGACAGAAACGAATAAAAGAGGGCTGCTATGCTTAAATAAACAAATCCTTCAAAGTATAAATAATTTGGAGTGGATACATCACAGTTAAGTTGTGGCTTTTTTTTTTTAAATATAGGCTATGTATAAAACAACGTAGGAATGACTCAAATATAAATATGACTATATTATTAACAGGAATAGCAGTGCCAAAAAAAGACAACTTGTGTCTTTTTTAACCATTAAACAACATTGATGGATATGACAGGAATGGTCTTTAAATGAAAGCCTGAGCCCTCTGTGCTACAACAAAATTACAAACTAAAATCCACCCATACAGGGGGGTGATATTTACACAAAATGTGTTGGACAAACAGTGAAATAGACACAAAAAGAAACAGTGGAATGCCATAGTCTTATGGGAAAATCAGCTACTACGTCATCTGTGCATATGCTGTACAACAGAGGTGGAATGAGGCAAAATCTCTACTCGGGTAATAAAGTGCTGTCCACTCAAGTACAACAAACTAATAACGTAAAAGTATTGCAAACCAATGGTCACATAAAGGAAAGGTGAATATTTAAGTCACAGATAAACACCATCTTTTCCCAGGTAATGAGGCTGTTGCAGTAATGTGTTGTTGCATGGCTTAGTGGTTGACCTGGAGCACATACGCAGGGCTACTTTTAGCAGTGGACCTTGCCAGTCGAAGTTCCCCTTCCACTGTCTGTGTCTCCAATTTCACACCACGCTACGTTCTATAAAATAATAAATAAACTTGCCCGAGTAAAAAAAAAAGAGAGATTTCCCACCTCTGCTTTACAATGCTCGTCAGTAGTTTATGCACTGAATTAAGACTCTGTTAACGACAAACACCGAGACACTTAGCGGCCTCCTATAGAACAGTTCAGTGTCTAACGAAAACTTAAGTTAGTAAATATAACCTCAATAAATAGTTGCCTGTACTTCGGATGCTGCCATCGTCATACGCACAGGCTTACATTACAGTGTGTCACGTCGAGATTCACAAACAATGCACTTAAGTGAGAAAGCTGAAGAAATGTTGAACAAATGTTAGTTTCTAAGTTTATGTCGAGTGCAGGCGTAAACAGTAAATAAGGCTGATTTCTTCTTTTTTTTTTTTAAATATAGAAAACTAGCAGTAAAAAAATATTAATTAGCTTTTCTCCCCAAGGATTCTTTCCCCAGTGAGCGGTATCCTTTAAGAACATCTGCTTAGCATTTTGACTGTAAAGTATAAAATAGCTCATTTACAGTACATCCTTTGGTTGGAGAAAGAAGCAAAAATTAATGTCTTTCTATTCAAGTAAAAGTGATTAGGAAAGAGCACTGGATAGGTGGAGTTTAACGTGCCTGCTCATCTCGAAACCTGCTCTGGTTCTTAAAAAGGCAAAAGTCAATTCATTTTTCTAACAAACATTATGAAAAAAAACTCTTTAAAGCGGACATATTATGCATAACGGAGGCTTTAAACATAGGAGTACCACAGAATTGGTTATCCAAACATCATCGCTGGGCTGATCAGGCTTTCAAATGGGCCTGGAGCTCCCTCTGCATGAAGCAGTGTGAATGACACCGCGAAAGCAAGTTTCCAGTTTCTGCTAATGCTAGAAAATCTATGGCGCTGTGATGAACGTGACAGTTTTCTTTCTATGACACGGCAAAATCCGGAAATACAAAAGTGTTAACGCTTCAACAGTAGAAGAACAAATAACCAAAGTAAAAGAGGGAACATTTTCAAAATGGTAAAAGAAAAAATCATGGGACTTTTACTTCTAACAACTAGAGCAGGTTTTGCGGTGGGCGGGACTGATTGTTGAGCTCCGTACAGACGTGTGCTCGTTGCTTCTATTGAGGTTTGGGACGCTGCTGTCCTCGGGTAGAATGACCAACAGCAATAAATAATATTTACACGTGTGCACCAAAACATCTCCAATTATTTGGCTTTTCCATTTTAAAATTTCATACACTATGAAGCCAATGCAATAATATGTTGTTATTTAAATATAGAAAATGATTATTGCACATTTTTAAGACATACACTTGATGTGCACACCGGGACAGGCCATTGGAGCGATGCAGTTGTCGACAGCCAGAGCAAGTCATAAAACAGAACACGCAAGACTACAGGACCATCTTTTTGTTTTCTATTCTAGGCTACTTGTGGGTAAGGGCTGCTCTACAGTATGCAGGTTGAGGCGGGAGGAGGCGCAGTGACTGGAACGGCTCGGGTGGACGGACGGGGGATGGATGTAACAGTGGCTCAGTCCTGACGCAGGCTCTCGTCAGACACCCAGCCCAGAGAAGAGGAGCTAGAGTGCCCGCGCCGGGAGTATTTCAGCTGCAGGAGGTCACCCACTTCACTGATAGCTGCCAGTGCCTGCGAAGAACAAGGGTGCCGCATTTTAGAGAGTGGTTTTAGCCAAGGCAGTGTAAAAGGCAGCAACAACAACAACAAAATAATTACATTTTGGATTGAGAAAGTCCTAATTACACAGATTTTGCTAGATGGTATTCTGGCTTTCAAATTGCAGTATTTTATGGGTTGTAATAAATATTTTGGTCGTGGCTGGTCATTTCAGGGTTGACCACTGCTGTAGAATGTAGGTATGCACCGATCCGATACTGGTATCGGATATCGGAGCCGATACTGGAAAAAATACGGTATCGGCTACAAATATTCGATACTGAATTCAGTCACCGAGTTAGTTTTAACCTCGGCAAATGTATTTTTGATTGCTGTGCAAAATGCTGCGGTTAGCATCAGTATGCTAAAGCTAGTGGGAGCATGCTAATGCTAACAAAAACAAATCAAGCCTGTGCCAGAAACAATGGGCGAGGAATGTGCTTCTCTATGGTCCTCATGGTTAGCCTGGCCAACGCCAGACTGCTGTGTGTGCTCGAATCTTTTCGAACTTCACAACAGTCTGGGGACCATGGCCGACATTTTTCCATGGATTTGGGCACCAATCACAGAACGAGGAGGGACGGTAAGACGATGACGCGCTATTTGACATACGGAAGCTTGTAGTTTGTTTAGGGATAAAAAATAAATAAAAATATTTACGGATCCAACATGACAGCAGCAGACGCGATGCCATCTTTCGATCAAGCTTTAGAACGTGTTCTAAATAGTTTAGCTCAAAAGTTTACAGCAGGTACGTCATACGTCATCTGATACCATGATACGATTGGCTATGGCTACGTGCAGACGCATGAGAGACATTCGTAGCGCCCAATAAACGGCTATGGACAATTGTAAACCACACCTCTCCTACGAGAAAATGAATTGGTGGTCCCCAGACTAAATATCACTTGTGATTTTAGTCTGGCGTTAGCCAGGCTACCTCATGGTGGGGAGAAAGATACTTTGGAAACAGGATTCCAATGGCACGTCAGACCTCCCTAGAACGGCTTAAAAGCCTGGCTCCAAAGAGTTTTATTTTTAACGCTGGGCAGGGTGAAATATTTTTAACCATGCTGTACATCAGTCCTAAAAAGTGGAAGCCTTTTCAGTGCATTCTGGAGCTCTGTGTTGTCGCCCCTTGAGTGCAGGGCTTCCTGCCTTTTTGCCCTTTTAAGGAACAGGCTTCGTAGGAGGAGATTCAGCAGCCATGCAAGTTTCACAGAAACCTTTACAATGAATGGGGCTGAATGGAACACCAGCTATCTCTTGTATATTAGGCGCATTGAGTTGCCTTGTGTACGAAATGCGCGTTGCCTTGCCTATTATTGCTATGGTCAGAAACTATGATAGGAATAACTAAAGTACCCTAATAAAATAAAATCGGCCACTGCCACGGCCATTTTAGTTTAATTAACATTTTAGTTTAATTAACTGATCTAACATAACATAACCTAAAAGCCTGTCATATACCAAATAATATTTAAACTAAACTGACCAACACTTCTTGGGTGAGAGGTGAAACGTCGATTGTGTATTGAATTGTGTATTCACTGTCCTCGTCATTATGCCATTGTATTTTTGTGTGTCCAAGACAAATTTCCTTCGGGACAAATAAAAGAAATCTTGAAATTTTGAACGGCAACAAAAAACCTTGCCCCGGCCCCTGACTGCTGTATAACCTTTGCAGCAACTTTTTATTACTTACAATTTAAAATTTATTTGGGCCGATTGTGGCGTCAGCAAAACAAATGAATTTCGTTTGGCACTTTACATCTGTCCATCTGAGAGAAATGCAAGGGCTGCTTTGATAAAATAAATGCCATTTGGATGCAAACTCATGGTCTTCCTTGACTAAGTAGGACAGACAGATCTTGGATAGTTCCAGGAATTTAGAAAAATTGGCTGATCCATGAAGTGCTTTCTGATACCACAGGATCTGGTTCAACTAGTGGTGAGCGAATCAAAACTGTTGTTTGGAAGACACAACTATCAAAGACAAAACTAAAACTTTTAACTTCTTTGTGGGAAATAAATAGATTGAGCAGATGAAGTGAGAAGCCAATAGCTGAGTGTAATAAATGTGGTGATGAGGCTAAAACTCGCCTGAAATCAGCGGGTTTTACCGCACCACGAGGCTATAATAAAGCCACTGAAGCAAAAGGTGAACAGAAGGCTCCCACATTAACCACAACTGAACACAAACTCCTCCATTCTTTCCACCCAAGACCGTATCAGGGCAGCAACACCGAGGGGCACCTGGAAACAATTTACCTTTCCCCCTTTTTTCAGATTCTCTCAAAAATATTCGAGCTAGGCTTTTCCAAGGACGGAAAAAAAACACTCTACAAAGGCGCGGCGATGCCCTTTAAATGGGCTATTACAAATGGTGTTGACACGCTCCTCAGGAAGATGAATGAAGAGACTTTGGAGAGACGCAGCAAGTCAAATAAAAGTCAAAGTCTGAGCCGTGCCGACAGCATGGCCTTAGAAGATCCTTGGCAATAAGGGACATATTGGGACCTATCATCTCTCACACTTTCAATCAAAGAGGAGACACATAAAACACAAGTGGGACAATAAATCAATAAAACAAAACTAAATCTTAACCCGGACTTTCAGCTTTGTGCTACTTGGACAGCGCACTGCATCGCACAAAGCAAGTGAGTGGCACATGCAATATTTGAAATGATATGATGTTACAAGTATTCACTCATAACTACATACTGTGTAATAAGCTTTTCTGGATGCGTAATGTGTAGGTGGCGATCAGAGAAAGGAACTGTGTCAGGGAGGCCAGAGTGCTCAAGGACTCATCACGGAAACAGGTGACTTCTTGACCGTTATGGACTGAAGACTCACCTTGTCAAGCATTTCCCTGGTGTGAGCGGCTGAAATGCAGAAGCGCGCTCTGGACTCGATGATGGGTGTGGCGGGGAACCCCACCACCACTGTGCCGATGTTTCTCTTCAGCATCTCCCGACCAAACGCCCTGGAAAACCAAAGCTATGCATTAGGCACAAGGTGAGAATAAAAATCCGATATTTGTAAAGTCAATTTGGTACAAGAACATACCCAATTTTGGCCGGCATATAAAGCATTAGGGGGACGACAGGCGAGTCGTTGTTGCCGTAGATGATGAAGCCCATCTCGCGGAGTCTTTGGCGAAAGTAGATGGTGTTTTCTGATAGCTGCCTCAGACGGTCTGCACCTAAGAGACGGGAATAAAAGAAGGTTATTACTACGCATTTGACAGGAAAGTATCGACAAGTGAAAGACTAGACTTTCTGCCGTTTGATTAACTGGACAAAGATCACGTGTGGGTGGTCAGTGAGTGGATAGAGATCATTAGCAAGGGTCAAACTTTAGGTACCGCTGTTAAAGTGCCATTGAGCACTCCTCCGCAGTGAGTGGCCTTGCAAAATTGTTTTAGTGGATTTTACACGTAAGACTACAACTGTTATCAAGACAGGTGCAATGCAGTGCATGTTTTCAAGTAAGAATTTACTGAATATGTGAAGTGCATTCCTTCTTCTAATACTAGTTTATCAAAATACATTTATAGTCCATATAGGTACTACTGTATATAAGGCAAGGAGGGAACGTTGGGCTCACGGGCCAAAACCCGCCCTCAAGCACAGCACCTGTAGCCTGCCAAGAGGATTTTGATAAATAGTATTACACAAATCAGATATCAAGCCGAACTAAGTAACTCATGCCCCTAGAGGCCACAAGCGCCACTGCAGGTGTCTTAGAATGCTGTGTTTTTTTTACTCATTAATTGTCCGTGAGAGTAAATACTACGCTGACAGAAAGGACAAAAGGGAGAGAGGGATAATGTACATCCAATTAAACAATGTTTTTTTTTCTCTCAAACTTTGCTGTAAATACTGTTTAAGTGGCGCTAGCGGCTAGCCTGCAGTTAGCTTTGCCCGTTAGCTTCTTCTTCATGATTCCATTAGTGTGTATTGGTGCTCCGGGTCGGAGCAGGGAAAGCTGCAAGTGAGGTTTTCTGTCCAGAGACACCGGGGGAGACACTTGTATTACCCCCAGAAGGACTATGAAAAGGATTTATTAAGGTAAATAAGTTACTTAGTACTGCTTTAAATAACCCTAAAAATGCGGAAATACTGTCTATTCCTTAAACCCACACCGTGTAAAATGTTGCCCAATAAATAAAATGGAAATGCAAGCATTTATTTTATGACAGATATTTTCTTAATTGAAAAATGTCTATAAAATCTACAAACAAACATGTGCCTTTGCTTTGAGCGGCTCAGCTCTCCTAAGGCATGACGGTAACATCTCCAGCTCGTCTCCATGGAAATTATGACTTAAGGCAGCAGAATTTGAGATTTAAATAAGTTAGGTTCTCATCCAAATCCATTCTTTGATTACCCACTGCAGTAATAGCATTTTTTGTGTCGAGCTGGTCAGGTTTTGTATTTATGGCACCAGGATAGTCCAAAATGTTACGCAGTGTGCCTTTAAATATTTTCTAACAGAACACCCTATTAGGTCGTATATGATGGCAGCACTGGCATTTGTAGATAGTATTGCTTTAAGTTGGGGGATTCGGCCCTTGGTGTTTTGACGTTTAAGAAAATCAACCCTCCACTAAGCAAACTCGCCTACCCCTGATACAGGGAAATCATAGTACCGGTAATATAAAAATATTATTAAAAAAAAAAAAGAAACCTGATTATAAAGTAGTTTATGCCTTTACAAATATGTTCTGAAACGTATGCAATTCATGTACTTGTTGATGTATAGCAGTTTATACTTTAGTCTCTCAAAGCTTAATGTTCTTGGACGTGGTTAAAATGTACACTGTGAACTGAATCTGGATTTATTGAAAGCAGCTCTTTTTTTTTTCCTCAAAAGTAATACAAAATTGTTCAGTCCTAGATCAAAGATTTCAGAGGAAAAAGCTGAACAAGCCTCAAGCGAAGTGTTAGTAAATCCTGTGACGGACATCTGCTGAATAGAATGGTATTTCCATTACGGCTGGAAAACTGCCTCTTCTGCCTCAATATGGCCAGGAATAGGAGGAATGACAATATAAAACTCTTCTATGGACCCATCCAGACGCTTTTATAACAACCCCGACTGACAGCTCTCCCGCCTTTGAACTCAATTCTTCAGGTTCGTCTTCGAAAGGTCAAAAGGGCCAAACTAAACAGGCATCAATCGTCACGTGTCGGCGGGATTCGCGTCACACTCAGACCACGGGGAGATAGCATCTAAACAAAAGCAAATGACCACATGGCACTAAAGGCAGCGGCAATGAGATGCATCTGGCTGTGCTGTACGAGAGACAAAACGGCACGCAAGGTAAGAGTATGTCAAAATCAGCCAAACGGCAAGTGTTTAGGTAATATACTCAACTCTGAAAACAGCACAAATCAGTTTTCATATGGATTTATCGTGTTTAGACTTGCCGATACTGTAGAGACCTTTGCTCACACCTTCTCAAATGCATGTGATACGGTCAGCCTTCTTTAAAATGTGTTTTGCTCCTGGACAGGCTCCCAAATCTAACTATACAGACTAAAACTGTGCAGCCCTAATTCAAGGTACCGACTTCAAGTTAACTTATTCTGTATAGGACAGAAAGTTCTAGAGTACACTTTACACATTTCATTTGTGTGAAGCTTGTTTGTAGTATTTGTTGCTTTGTTAGTTTTAGAGAAAGCTGGAGGCTGAAGCAACTCATGATACCATTAACAATGTCAGGCTTTTGAGAGGGATTGTAGACAGGAACATTTTTGTGGACTTATTTACACAGAGAATTAGATCATGTCCAAGATCTGGTTGTTGTAATATAAAAGTGGGAAAATAGTGATCTGTCCAATTTCTTTCTGGCCTTTTGAGCCCTGCCGCTTAGTCCTGAATCTTAAGGCGCAGGGAAAGGGGTGGGGTAAGGGGTTAAAAAGAAAAAAGGGTAGAGATGTTGACACTTGCCACAAGTACTACACCACGAAAAAAGTTAAATCTCTTTGCTTTAACGGTGAAGACAATGGTTGAAAAGAAGAGCGAGTAATGTTGCCTCGAAAAGCCAGTGGCCGTTTTGACGGCGAGCGATTCCGGGAAAACGCAGGCAAATCAACTGTCACTTTGTCTCTGCCTCAGCATTCTGCATCTTCAAAGGCTTCCAACAATGACAGGCCTGCAACCCATCAAGCTTCCCATTGTTTCTATGGGGAACGGCCTTGTCAAACAGGAACATGAGGCAGGGGTCACTCCGCCTGTCGGGCCTCGACTGAAGTCGATGACATCGGAGAAAGTAAAAAGGCGCACGGTCGCCCTTTGAAACCAGCGTGGATGTTTATTTCTGCACCGGAACACGAGAGGAGAGGTTAATCTGATCTCACATCTGTGTTTAAAGGCTTCCATCAAGCGCCATAAAGACGTCAGGAGGTGCTGCTCTTTCGAAATAAGCAAAGATATTTGGCAGGAAAGTAGGGCTGTGCAATTAATCTAATTGAATCGTAATCTTAACTGTGGCCAATCTCAATTGTCCTCATGTGACGTTTTAATCGACAGGTTTATGCCAGTAACGGCGCCTGGTTTGACGTTTTGGGGAATCAAGTGGAAGCTTTTTTGTGTTAAGTACTGGACTGGAAGTATTATTTTTAGCAATAAAAAGTACAAGTAAAAGCTATTTATTTTATTTGGAAAAAGAGAAACTGATACTTGTCTAAGTATCAGTATCTCTGGCATTACATACCTAGTTTTGTCACGCTCAAAGTGTTTATAAAATGTTACTGCATAGGAAATGAAATATAAAACAAATGGAAAAAAAAATGTGAGAAGTCATCAGTAAAAGTCAAGCATTAATTACTGCAGTAGTTAAGTATTTATAATATTTGATTTGAATATTTTATTTCGAGCTCCACAACACTGGCACAAAAGTGAGAGAAATAAATAAACATTCTAGCTCGAAAAGGAGTGGGAAGAAGACAAGCTTATTGACTCCCACCCCCTATTCATATATTTAAATAATGATAATAATGTGGTTGCAACAATAACAATGTTTAGTCCTTATTGTCTTACTAAACAATTAAGTTGATTACATATTTACAACAAATGCATCAATGCGTTACATTAAGTCAGCGTTCATAGTATGTTACACTTTATAACAAGTGTATAATTTTGTTTCCTATACCTTATTTATTACCATGTTAGTGCTACAGTTATTATTCATCATTATCATCATCACCACCACAATCCATATAGCATTACTTTGTATCAAAGTGCTTGAATGATACATAACATACTCCACATTTATTCATGAAAAGTAAAGTATTAATAGACTGATTTATGCTCATGATAACAAGATTAATCTTAATGATGTGTGTTAAAAAAAGAATCGAGGTTCTTCTTTTTTCTTTCCTGTGTCTGGACCTGCTGCCAGAGGGTAGCAGCCCCCGATCAACCGGACCATCGTTTGTTAAGTGTCCTATGCTGTGCATTAAAAGAGACAAGATTTAGGAGTCTGCTGCCAGAAGATGCTTTCCTCGAGCAGCCGCCCCCGCTTGTCTGCCCTGTACTACGGGTTATGTTGAATGCGGAAATACATGGTTATGTACATGTTATAGCTTCTAAGAATTTAATTCCTTTTTATTATCATCAGCACCAATACTGCTGTCTGAATTGATTTAGTTGTTTCTAAGAAGAAGATATAGATTGTTATATATTAGTATAATGATGATAACACAACAGCAATAACAATGGCAATAACAATTACCCCACATAATCTATTCTTACATTAATATAGTCACAATACATTATCACCAGCATTAATAAATAAAATAAATAAATAAACCAACAACAAAAACCCAACCAAGTCATATAGTTAATATAAGATATTACTAATACAATATAGTCACTTATTTTTTCTTATTTACCGAGTTATAGGTTATGTCCTCTTACAATAATAATAATAATAATAATAATAATAATAAATAATAGACTTCATCCATAGCTTGATCTGTCCTTTAAAGTATATAGCACTTTCTAACACCCATTAACAATGAAGTACCCATATAATTATTCATGATTAAATAAGCTTATAAAAACTACAGTTGTTACCAAATATTTGACCTTTCATTTTGAAAAGATTTTAAAATATGAGCTGCTGGCTTCTTTGATTGAGAATCCAGAAGAACTGATTCAACTAATGACTAATTGATACTGTACCATTATGGAATGACAATCACCATGATTTCTATCAAATTAAACATGACACACAATTGTATGTGTAACTGTGGCTCTGCTCCGATTGAAGTTGTGCAACAATTGACAGTTGCCATTTGCACGACAGCCAAAAAGGTCGTTAGCTTGTATTATCAGTGCAGGAATGCCTGGTGTAACTTGGAACAGCACAATCTTTATGTACAAACTGGTTAATAATTCCAAGTACTGCCTTGATATTGCTTTTATCACTACAGCAGTAATGGCCAAAGACAACAAACACAGAGTCAAGAGGGTGGGAGAAAGTTGAGGCACGGTTCAATGCGATTAGAGACTGAGCCGGATCTGATTCTGAGGCATAGGATCATACTGCCATCTAGTGGCAATGCTCCGATCTACATACGGGACAGACCAAGTATAAACGGCACATGCTATACTAACTTTTTTGAGAATTTAACCATATTAAACAGTGAATTTAACGTTTGCGCATGACACTTGCTGATGTCATGAAGGTAAACTCTGGCATTACATACCTAGTTTTGTCCCATCCTCCCCCATGATGATCTTCATCGAGGTGATGATCTGCTGCACCACAGGAGGGGACATGGAGGTCGCGTACAGCGCACTGTGAGAATGTTTCCTCAAGTAGTCAATCAGGTCCTACAGGAAATATCAAGTTTTAATGCTAATATGGTAGATACGTAAAAAGCTAAGGTACGTCCGTAACTTTTTAAATGGATTATGCAAATTAATGATTAATCTTTTCATGGTCGGTTTAAGGACAAGCACATCAACCACAGCTCAATTTTGTGCTAGAGGACACACAAATCATTACTGTGAATGCAAATATCAGTTGCAAATCAGGTTGCAAAACTTGACAGACATTTCAATGGACGGCATGGGCTGCTGCAAAAGAGGGGAGAAATGCAGGTTTTGGTACAAACAGTATTTACTTTAGGATTATGGTCTGTAAACCTTTTTTTTGTTGCGTTTACACTTGTGCCTGTAACTAAATTATGCTACCAGATACAGTATTATAAATCCCAGAGTCAGTCAGGAAAATCTAAATAATTAAATCTAGTCTCTTATTGTGCTGCCCTTTTATGCAGCATTTCGCCTTATTTCAACATGGCATGACAAACCTTTTTGCCACCGATGTATCCTCCAGCTGCCCCAAAGCTTTTAGTGAAAGTTCCCATCATGATGTCTACGTCTTTGGGATCCAACCCGAAGTAGTCCACCACCCCTCGGCCGTTGGGCCCCAGGGCGCCGATGCTGTGGGCCTCGTCCAGGTACAGGTAGGCCTTGTAACGCTTCTTCAAGGCAATGACCTCAGGCAGGCGAACAATGGAGCCCTCCATACTGCAAGAACACAACAAAAAATACCGTCAGTCGAGAGGAGGGTTAGTGAATCACATGGCTGAATATTTAAGTAAAGTCTTCTACAAATACATTAGAGTTATCTTTGCCTGATAATTATAACTAAACTATTCTGAAGACTTGTCTGCCTGCCCTGTTACACTAATGACAATGCGCACACAGCCCGATTTGTACAGAAAAGAGCAGGGACGTTGGCTCTATACTTAATCTTTAAGTGAAAGCGATTTTCTGCGAGTGTAAGCACAGTCTATTTTGGCAGATAAATCAACAGCTTTACGGGTCTCGGTGGAAAAGAAACTCTATTAAGAAAGCATTAGAGCGGTGCATTGATTGTGTCTGACACTGAAACTGAGAAACATATTGACTGGTTGCTTTACAATCGAGCGCCAAGGAAGACGCAAAGAGAGAAGTATTGGGAAAATAATTACCTTTTATGCTACATTTTATGTCTAATTAGTGCAACACTTAAGTTTGAGTTAAAATAAGTTGTGAAGTAGAAGACAAAACCATCAGATATAGTGATAGCAGCCAAAGCCGTAGGAACCCAGGGTGCTGCAGCACCCCCTGGTGGATAGTTTGAGAACTGCAGGCAATATCAACAAGTAGGTAATACGCACAGAAAAAACGTTTTTAGGTTGAATTTTGTCCCTCAGTACCCCTTAACTAGAACTTCTTCCCACGGCTCTGATAGCAGCAGGAGCAAATCTGGCAACCACGTCTAAAATGGATTTTAATACTCTCTGCCTGTCTCTTCATCGGGGAACAGCAAATCAATCATAAGTCGACTGATTGAGCAGATTATTAGTTTTAACTTTCAATATATTAGTGCCTCACCCTTGTGCTTGTAATAAAGTTTGATGATAATGGGCGCTTATAAGCTTTTTGCTTCGGCCCACTCCCTTTGAGCAGACTTTGAGCAGCACATTTTTTTCCAGTTTGTTTTTTGAAAAAGCGTAAAAAAAAATTAGACAATAACGAGGATGAAAACGCAAACAAAAAACATCAAGTGACAAAGAAGCAATGAAAAAAAAGACAAAAAAATGAGTGGCAATAAAAAGTGAGTGGCAACAAAAAGTGCAACAAAAAATTGCAAAAAAGCGACAAATGAACAAAAAAGTGACAAAAACCCAACAAAAGTGCAACAAAAAAAGTGACAAAAAGCAGACAAAAGAGCAAAAAATGGCTAAAAAAAAAAAAAGACAAAAAAGGGACAAAAGAACAAAAAATGACAAAAAAGCGAAAACAACGTGAGGAAAAAAAATCTGTTTATACCAGTTTTGTTTTCTTAGCTTTCAAATGAGGCGTTACACTGGCCTATAGACTGTAAGCTCCAGTCGTGAAGCTTTTACATCTGGGTAATAGTTGGGTCATCTCAGGCACTTCCGTGACCATGAAGAGCGGAGCTCCACCTCACCTCGCGGACAAAACATCATAAAATGCGTAGTTGAAAAGCAAACTGTTTTAAAAACACTTTAACCAACAGTAATATTCTCAGGGTAGTTGTGTATTATACATAGTTATGCATTTTACTTTGATATCAGAACTCTTTGGACCAAGCGTTTGTCAGCCTATTTTCTGCGTTTCAGGTGACATCACAGCGTTCTAAAGGCCTAGAATATTATATAGAGGTAAAATTATTTTGTTTTTGAGGACATGTTTGGTCTTGTACAGAGAGATCATGGACCCAGTGACTGATACTAATGATCATTTTTGTAATTCATAAATTTTCTTTTTAGATACGACTTGTGAAAGTGTAATGCAGTTAATAGGATAAACTGGCTCCTCCCCCCACTGGGTCCTGTGACATCATCACATTCTAGAACCTGCAACCCAGCAAGTCAGAGGTGACCTTGGAAGATAGTTGTAAATAGTGGTTTCACTCAAACTTAAGGAAATAGAAATATTAGTGTGCCAGAACAACAGAAGGAAAAAGTGCACTTTAATTTTCTAATATTACTATTAATTTGATGAATATAACTAATATATTAGCTATTGTAGCTATAAATGTGTAGCTAACAGTCTTTACCAGCCGTATGTACAATGTCATTATTCTTTCCTATAAAAGTGACTCAAATCCAGTAAGTATTGAAATAAACAGACCAAATTAACTGTTGACACGTCTCGGCCGACTTCTACATCAAATTCAATATTTGTTATGTTTATACATTGGTTTAAAACTATTATCCAGCCTAAATACTCTTTGGAAAAAACATTCCAAAACACAAAACTATTTATGTGTAGAATTTTAAATTCATGACTTTTAAGGATTCAAAGATTCCTCACTTTGGGTACCACTGCAGTAAGTAAAAGGTCACTCAAACCAAAGGTGTTGGTCTACATTTTGTGATTGCTTTAAGGCGAGACACTCAGGTGAAAGTATTGATTTTTCACGCAGTGGTCGAAGTGGAGATTTTTAGGTAGTTTCCTCCATTTAGTTGTCAGTTAGTCATGTCAGAGTATAAAAATGACAAAACCATATAATGCTTATTATATGAAGTTTTGTCAGCGAGTGAGATAACCCGGAAGTAGCAGCTCCGCCGCTTCACAAAGCCATCTTTCTCACGGGTATTCATTCACAAATATTGACAGATTTTACATCCACATGTCCTGAGAAGGGTCCCCGTGATGACGCTATCACCCAAATATGGTATTTTTCCATCTGAGAGCCACCAGATACAGCGAAGGAAGGTGCTGTGCATGTGCACTACATAACGGGCTGGTTTTATCTAAATGAGGTTTTTCCTCCACTCATGCAACGGGTGAGCCGATAGAGTAGCTCCTACAGACTCCAAACTTTCCAGTCTTGGACTAAGACTTTTCCAGAGGGATTTTTTAATATTTAATTCCAAGCCTGATTTATTGAGCTTTAAACTCAAAAAAACAAGGCGAAATTTGTGTTTTTACAGATTTGTTCACGTCTGATTAGTTTATTGAAAAACTAAACAAGATCCAAAATCCCCTCTGAAGAAATCGTTGTTACTAATATGTCAATAAAATAAAACCATACATTTTAATCTGGGTCTATCCCTTAGATTTAGTCGCCAAAAATGACCATTTTTAGGCACAAAATGTCTTATTTTCATATGAAAACATAAAATGACAGAAAAATGGCAATACATGTTTTCTCATATTTACATCAGTAATGTTCAACAAAAGTTTCAACTTGATTTCTCTACATTTATTTTTTTCCCCATTCACCTGCAGTATCTTGCCTTAATATTGTGGTAATTGATCAGCCGTCATGGCTGACAGCTGCCATTTTGGATTTGAAGGTCAAAAGTCGGTCTAAGCATAAATCTGACTTTAAAAATAAACTCCTCAATCCAAAAAGATGCAGAATACATATATTGTATGACATTGCCAAAACCATGGGAAAGATCATTTTCAGAATTGTTGATGGCCATTTTGGATTTAGGGCTCTAAAAATAAATTGCCCGCAATTTTGAGAGGGGCATGGCGGCTAAATGTTTAATTTACCCTCCATAGATGACAAATCCACTGAGAAACGAACCTTCGCTCTCCACGGTCACACACCTGAGATGACCCAACTACAAAGACAAACTGGAGAAAATGTGCTTGGTTCAGGCGGGGATTAAGAGGTTAATATTTATCCATCTTTTGCCCTTCCTTTCACAATCGAACACACTACTATTACTGTGTAAATAGAGAGGGTAATGGCCTTCAGGTGTCTTGCTCAGGGACACAACAACAAAATGTTTCCCACTGTTGCACTACTGCCTTCCCCATATCCTGACACAAAATAGGATAATGTTGTAAAGCGAACTAAACTAAGAAAACAAAGGCTGATTTAAATTGAACATATTTTGAATACAGGTACTTCCCCTGTTGCAAATCATCAAGCAAGTAAAGTCGACAATATGGAAAAATCTCTATCTGCATGGACTTAATGCTTTGGTAATGTTACGAACGACTGTGGTCCTGCAATAAAGAAAAGTGTCAAAAGTTAATTAAGTTCATAATGCAACCCCCTAGGAGCGAATTTGTTCCTGGTAAATCAATACTTCCATACCGGACCAGCCAGACGCCATAATGTGCTCAATGACTAACTAGCTTTATTTAACGGCAGTCGTGGAAGAATAAATTCAATAACACAGATGACGGGGGTGTACCTGTAAATGCCCTCCACCACAATGAGGATTTTCTTCCAAGGGCGATGCGTTCTCGGCTGCCCGTGAACGATGGCATCTCTCAGCAGCTTTTCCAGGCTTTGCATATCTGCCAAACGCGAGACAAAACAAGGTATTAGGTTACAGTCCAGAAATAAATTCAAAAAGCAACACAAAGCAAAGGGCTGTAGTTCTTGGAAAGGTCACCTGAGGACCTTCAAGCACAGCGACACTTCAGTTTTAGTTAATGAATGATCAATGGATTCAAGACTGAGTTGCACAATATATCGGCAAATTACCGTCACTGTTGGCATACAAGGTGATGCAATAAATCCATGAACAAAAGACAAAAGCTTACTGTGTTGGAATGATTTAGCAAATATCGAAAATCTATCGTTACCGCAATATGTTATGGAATATCACAGCTTTTCTTACTGTGTAATCCTAGTTCAAAGAGATTTCAAACATCTATTTTATCTTGTAGCAGTCTGAGATTTAAAAAAAAAAAAATCAGATCAGCTTCTTTGGCGTTGATTAACATTATGTATATAAAAAGGGTCATTTTTTTGAGAGGGGAGCTAAATAGCAAGTGCAAGATGGAAATTATGTGTATTACAGCAATACAGTAACGTTAATAAATACTAGATCTTTTGGACATCTATTCGAGTGTGCTGTGTATTTTCCAATACATTTTATTACAGTAATAGGGCCATAAAGAAAACGCTTAGTAAATGAGACTCAAAATATTTGATCTGCAGGAACGGAAAACAAACTTGGACATTAGTATTCAGAACGAACAACTACAGTACAGGCATTTCCCATCGCTAAAGCTCTGTTTTTGAACGTCATAACGTTTTATACATGTGATGAATTCCACTAATTTCCCATAAATTATAATACAGCCTTCAATTAAACCTAAACACACTGTGTAATTTAGGATTTTTTTCCCGCTTGGTATCTTGTAACTTGTTGTGAAAGTCGGTTCTTCCTGATCTCAGTTTGAATTGCAATAGGAGCGTCTGTTACTAAACTAACAAGCCACTCCCGCCACTGTTCTAAAACAGGTTAGCCAAACGAGACATTTGGTTTAAGGCGAGACCGAGGACCACATCAGTGCTCACACTGTACTGGGAGCTTAAGCAAAGGTGGATAAATAAGATTAAAGCCAATAACAGTGTCATGGTGTTGAAATATCCATCTGATCTTTAAGTTTCTCCAAAGCGTGTCCGTCTATGGTAACTGGAGTGGTCCTTTCAAATATACATTATAATGATTTAATAATATGATATCTTTAATTTTACATGTACAACTTATACTTACTACTTTACAGCTGCACATTTTAAAACAAGGAAGGTAGATGCATAGAGAGATGGGATCAACAACAATCACCAACAAAAACAAACCTTGAACAGATTCAGAGGTTACTCACTGTTGTGTTTGAAGACTCGGATTGTCGAGCCAGACAAACGCGCGCCCAGGACCAGAGACGCATGGTTCAGCTCATCACTCAAGATGAGGCAGCCCTAAAAATGAATGAAACAAGTAATGTAGTAAAACTCTAAACACAAAGGGAAATTACAAGTATCCAAATATGTCATACTCCATTAAGGGAGTGTTTAAGGGAAGCATGTGACTTGCGCAGTCGTGGTTTACAGTAAGTGCTGTCATGTGTTGAGCAAAGACCCTTTGACCCCGATTACTTAATTCTGGGACATTTATAGTAAAGTCACTGGTTCGAGCCCTTTCACTTCCCACTCCAGTAACTGTTTGGCTGATTGTGATAGAAAGCGTGTTGTTGGTAAGAATCAGCTGATTAAAAAAATAATACTTAAAAATGTTTCAAACACCATGCTTCAGCAGGAAAGTTTTCTTTGTTACAGGGCATTTTTCCACCCCCTGCTATAGGTACATGTATATTATTAGGTAGGTATTCGTCTTTCTCAAGCAGGCACTGATATTCAGTACGATTCAAAATGGCACACAAAGAGCAATGTATACAATGTCTGAAATCATTAACCCTTTTGAAATGCGTCCCAAAGTCAACATCCTCATAGCCTCAGTAGTGTTGCACCATTTCCCCTTCAATAGAAGCTATGCAACACTGCACTTCATTGTTCGATGACATAGTAGTCGCTCACCATAAAGCAACAGGTGCCTTTAACAATTGATGAACCCCTGAGGACCAGCGACGATCTGATCTCCGTTTGCTTCTTCTTACACAAACTCAAAACTGACACTTTGACGTCACAGCTGGGTATCGGGATAATGTGTATGCGAAGGTAGAAAATGGACAAACATCAACAACCTTGTTTTAATTTCCTTTTATCTACATCACATAATGGCAAACTGCTTAGTGACGTCATGCGAGGAACGGATCTCTGACTTTGTAGCCACCCTGGTGACTTATAATCTCGCTATGGCAATTCGTTTTACAGGTTTGTGACCACGACAGTGATGTCACTTCACTGAGTAACATATGAGAAAACCCTCCCCTATGACAAGTATTTCAGACAAGTAAGAAGAGCTCAGAATTCAGTAAATCATGACACAGCTTATAATAAACCAATGCGGATTTTAAAGAAACAATCTACGGCAGTAAGTATTGATTTTTACTTTTTATGGGATTTATGGGACAAGGCGAAAAGGACAGATGAGCAGGAAGAGACATTCAGCAAACTGTTGGAGCGGGGCCTTGAATCTCCAATGCTGAGGGAACAGTATTTCTGACACAATTCTGACACTTTCGAATTGTTTTGGCGAATACAACTATGAAGGAAGCCGTCTACATACTACAAATAGATTTTTCCAATAAGTTACATTATTTCATACTGATATTAGATGTACACAATATTGCTAGAAAATACTGCGGGGATGCTAAACTTTAACTACTAAAATGTATAAAAGAAATGCATCAACTCTGTCCTACATTACGCAAAGAGCAGAAACACACAACAATGAAGCAGGCAAACACTTCATAAAGTATAAAGTGCGTCTGGACCAACATTCAGTGTGAGGTGATAAACCGTCATCATTTGACCAACACCGCATTGAAAGTACGTGTGACTACTTGACTAAGCCAAGACTGATTATTTCAACATGAGCTCGGCCTCATGTTTGACACAGATCCAAGTTATGCAATGTTAATAAACAAAGTGTTTGGGAAATTTTAATCGGGCAAAAGCAGAACTCGCTCACCTTTCCTGTCAGGGCAGGAATGTTCATGGAATTTGTCGCAAAGCCCATGCCAAAAGCCATCGCTGACTCCACGCCCAGGAACCGCGCAACCAGCTGCTCCATCTCTTCGTGAATGTTGAGGTTACCTAAAACAACAAGATTTAGGTATTTGTGTAAAAGTCCTCGTTTAAAAGTTGATATATAACACATGACGAAGTAAAAACATTCAGTGGTGAGTTGGCAATTTTACGTTTTTTATTTTAATTTTATTTTTATCATGTCCATGTAAAAGAAATCACAGTAAGGAGTGAGAGAATTGGCTGGACAGGATTTTGAACTGGCCTTGAACGCCCTCTTCAGGCAGAAGTGGATATAACTTAGTAAAACATGCTTTCACTAATGGCATGCTAGCAAATCCATGGGCCCATGATGAACACACTTTGACCAGAGAAGACCTGCTCTTCGCCCCCATTCACCCTGAGCTGTACAGTCTAATAAAAGCCGGCTAGCCAAAAGAAGGAGCAGTTTTGTGTTCTGTTTACATATTGCCAATAAGTAGTGACTAAAGCCATCTGCTTCATCTGACAGTTCACACCTCACTGTGCTTTGTTAAATCCGCCTGTCACTCGCTCACCAACAGTGTGTGGAAGGAATTAGATGAGAAGTGTTTGTGTTAGAACACACAGATGCAGAAAGGAATAAAAAAACTGAAAATATCACCATCTCTTCACAAGGGCATACCGCTATTTGATTGCACTGAGTTATATCACCCAGACTATTTTTGAGGTTTTTCCCATCCTTTTGAGACACTTGAACTTGTTGCCAAAGCTTTGAAAAAGAAAAAAAAGACAGCTAGCGCTTTTATTCAACGAGTGTATTGGATTTCTCTTGAAGTGCTGCGGCTTTAAATATATCTCATCTTTTCTTCCTACTGAAGGACCCTCTTCTTCTTTGGCTCTAGCTCTCTACTCTGTGACCTTACCCATCTCGCATCTGGTGCTGCTCACTCCGACGCCGTATTTGTGCGTGGCCTGCAGAGAGGCCTCGGCGCAGGCTCCATTGTTCTCGGCAAAGCCCAGATAGTTGTAGGAGCCCATGTTGATGACGTCCTTCACCACTTTACCTGTGTGTCTGGAAAAGGGGCGGGTTATTATAATATATTCTGGCTAATCTACTCCTCTCTGAAAATAGTCATCTGTTTTATCGTTCTCCAACACAATCTTAAGTCGCATTACTTATAGCAACCAGTCAGCATGTCAACACGACTCATTTCCCAGTGTGCATGATTCGAATGTATACATTTTTGACAGAAAGATTTGGGGGAAATTAAAATGTCCGGGCTAGAGTTACATTGTATAAATGACATAGCAGTGTACATTGTAAACATATCCAGGAGTTCAAACATTTAAAAAAAGTGTGTAAACCAAAGTATTAGCACATTATTTTCATAAATACAAAGCCATAATGTTTTCTTGTTAAAAGAGGACACTACCTAAGTTAGTTGTACAGCAATTTCTATTTGATAATACTAAGAAATAAGGCATTTCTTGTATGCCTTCAAATATTTTCCTCTTTCTATGTTGAGAATCTTTTTTTTATAGTGACAGCTAATAAGATACAAGCTCAAAAATGCAGTTAAAAGAAAATAGAAACACACTAAAAAGAATAATAATAACAAACAAAAAAGCAAAACAAACCTAATCGTGAGCTGAACGTACAGTATTAGTTTCCCTATCCACAAATTGGCGGTGTGTGCCTGTGTTGTTTACTATGAAAATAAGTGGACTAAGTTGCAGGCAGGAAAAATATTCCCCCAAGTGCAATGCAAATGGAGTAGGTCTAACAAAGCTCAGAACTAAACAAAACAAAGCCAAGGGCTGCTCAAATCGCAGAGTGTAAAGAAAACATGGTTTACACTGACTCCATCAATGAATAGCGCTAAGGTAAACACTTCTGAGTACTTGGCTCATGACTTCAAAAAACTTAGGCCGTTTTCACACATGTTGGAGCGCTTTGTAGGTCGCACAAAACATTGCAACATCAGCCACGTAACAACGATCAGCTGTACAATGAACTTATTCCCATGACAACGGGCATCGACCTGTCAATGTGCCGACAACGATACGCGCGCAGGTAGGGTGTCACGATTATTGTGAGAAAATATTGTGATTTTACGATTATTCACGATTATCGACTGAATGAAAGGAAAGAACTGATATTTTTAGTTTTTGTCTTTAAAAAGCTTTTTAATACTTGAACTTGTAAACATTCACCGTTTCTAAAAATTAAAAATGTTTTAAGATTGTTTTGCATTTAAATAAATAGGTCTACATTGAATAATACAAACCAATGTCAACTTTACTTCTTTATAATGACCATAATTATTTTACTATATATTATTAGGCCACAAGCTTGGGTAGGTTTTATGTTCTCAAAAGTTATGCTGCTGCTTAATTATTTGTCAGATGTTTTGTAAACACGTTTCATTCTCTGTTCATGAGACTCTTTTGAACAGCTGATTTCCACATGTGCGCGGTTTCACTTTCCTTTCTGTTACGCTGAAGCAGAGCGGAGCGCGTTAGCTTTTTGTTTACATCCTGAGCCAGTTGTGGCGGCTATTTCCGAACATTTGGACAACTTTTTTGGGAATTATGCAGTTCGTTACCTTGACCTGGACATTCACAGCGAAGGATTATCTCCAAGATGTTGTTTCATATTCGACGTAGCCGATATCAGCGCCTTTGCTGAAACTTTCTGACGACAGGATTAGCATAACGGATGTTCATCGACAATAACAACGTCTTGGCTTGGTCTTCTTTTGGATCCTAAAGAGTTCCCACTCTGCTGACTTCAATCGTTTTTGGGTGGATGCAACACTGGAGGAGAGCGTCCTTCTGCCTTGCTCAACTACCGGTGAGTTTACGCCTGTTTATGTCGTGCAGCGGCTCGTACATCAGCATGAAAAATTTTCACGGTAAACCGTGGCTTCTAAAATTATTACGGATAACCTACCGCGTCCTTTTAGAAATCGTGGTAATCATAACACCGGTTAATCTTGACATCCCTATGCTCCCCGATGTTACATGGTGGTCACTCCTCTCCCTCGTGGTTAAATACACTGAAGCTTATAGACGCGAAGCGCGGAGAAATGTACTTAATCAGCACATAGAGAGGAAAGTTTCACTGCAGCAGGAAGGGGAAGACAAGAGAGGTGTACCTTGATGATTTAAAGTTAATCCATTTTGCCTCCTCAGAGTAATCCAAACGTCCTTATGCAGCGCGTAGTCATTCTTTCTTCGTGCAAAAAAAGAGGCATCAAAGCGAGAATAGTTCACCAGAGGTCGACGCAGAGAGCGAGATGCGCCGCTCCGAGACCACCTGTTTCAGCCGTAGTCGGAGCGGCTGTTTAGACCGTCGTAAAGTGCTGCGGTTAGATTCACACTGACCCTAAAGTGCCGCTCTCTGGCCGAAAGTCCCTTTAAGTCGACCTAACTAGAGCCTGTGTGAAAACACCCTTAAAAAGGCCAAACCTCCATGTCAATGTAATCTTGTCACATCTATTGGGTGCGAACAGTTCTCTTTACTTCTAAGCACTATTTAGCAATACCGTTTTGGTGCATAATATGCCATTAAAGCTGGAGGGCCTGAGTTTTCTCATTTTCAAACCGCAAAAGGAGGTAGTCAAGTATAATCCGTTAGCCTCCACCCATGCTCTGTCAACACCTCCCACGCATGATTGTTCAGGTGAATTATAGTTGCGTACAGCTTTATGAGATGGTGAGGCAAAGCTGGGCGCACCTCCATAGAGATAAATCGCACTAATTCAGACTCTTATTATTACCCATTGATAAATACGTGCTATTTTTAGATACAGTCAGCCTTGAGGCCCACTTTTTCTGGTTGGTGTTTACAATATATATTATAATATAATTATCATATAACGAAATAATAAATTATATATTTTTTGACTAAAACCAGATTTTTATTTTCATTTGTTGATGCTGGAACTGATGAATAACTTTCAATTGTACCACCTCAGGACACAGATATTTGATAGAGTACATTTTAACTAAACCCGGTCCTACACTTGTATGATACTAAACATGCAATATTGTTTTCTGAATTCATGTGACTGAAACCGCTGTCCTCATCAACTGACTCATGCTCTTTATCACAAACACAAGGTCAATGACTTTACGACTGGGGCAATGGCCTCATGAGACCACACCTCACAGGAGGAAACCCTCCATGTGCGAGAACGTAAACAGGAGAGGTGGGCGGCGAATGCACACACACTCACTGGAAGGTCCAGTTGTAGTCAGGGGACACTCGCTGCACCAGGTCCATCTTGGCCCCTGGGACACTGCAGATGGGACGGTTCCAGTTGTCTCTGATCCTCATGTATAGGTTACGGGTGTAGAAGTTCTCAAAGTCTTGATACAGGGGGACAAAATCCTGCAAGGAAAAGGATGAGATTTACAGTTTATATGATGTTAGAAGACAGATAGATTCACTAGGTACAGCCGGTGTGTAGTAGATACATATTGCAAATACCTTCTGCTCGGCTCTCTCCTTGGCCACGTGGCACTTCTCGATGTTCCAGTGGCGCAGGAAGTCGCGGAGGTAGCCGAAGACGGTGAGGATGCCGTAGCCCATGTAGGTGAGCACAGCGACCAGCAGAGGCGTCTCCTCAAAGGACTCCACGTAGGGCCGTTTGTACAGGCTGGTGTTGTATGGCACATTCTGGTTCTACAAAACAATTGTCAAAAGAACGCTTAAGGTTAAGGCTGCCCAATATATCACGAAATTATTGTGTCGCGAGATTACAGTGCATCCGGAAAGTATTCACAGCGCTTCACTTTTTCACATTTTGTTATGTTACAGCCTTATTCCAAAATTGATTCAATCCATTTTTTCCCTCAAAATTCTACACATAACACCCCATAATGACAACGTGAAAAAAAGTTTGAGATTTTTGCAAATTTATTACAAATAAAAAACAAAAAAAATCACATGTACATAAGTATTCACAGCCTTTTCTCAATACTTTGTTGAGGCACCTTTGGCAGCAATTACAGCCTCAAGTCTTTTTGAATATGATGCCACAAGCTTGGCACACCCATCTTTGGGCAGTTTTGCCCATTCCTCTTTGCAGCACCTCTCAAGCTCCATCAAGTTGGGTGGGGAGCGTCGGTGCACAGCCATTTTCAGATCTCTCCAGAGCTGTTCAATCGGATTCAAGTCTGGGCTCTGGCTGGGCCACTCAAGGACATTCACAGAGTTGTCCTGAAGCCACTTCTATGTTATCTTGGCTGTGTGCTTAGGGTCATTGTCCTGCTGAAAGATGAACCGTCGCCCCAGTCTGAGGTCAAGAGCGCTCTGGAACAGGTTTTCATCCAGGATGTCTCTATACATTGCTGCGTTCATCTTTCCCTCTATCCTGACTAGTCTCCCAGTTCCTGCCGCTGAAAACATCCCCACAGCATGATGCTGCCACCACCATGCTTCACTGTAGAGATGGCATTGGCCAGGTGATGAGCAGTGCCTTGTTTCCTCCAAGCATAACGCCTGGCATTCACGCCAAAGAGTTCAATCTTTGTCTCATCAGACCAGAGAATTCTCTTACTCATGGTCTGAGAGTCTTTCAGGTGCCTTTTGGCAAACTCCAGACGGGCTGCCATGAAGCTGTAGAACCATCTCAAGGATGATCAGTGGAAATAGGATGCACCTGAGCTCAAGTTTGAGCTTCATGGCAAAGGCTGTGAATACTTATGTACATGTGATTTTTTTTGTTTTTTTATTTGTAATAAATTTGCAAAAATCTCAAAAAACTTTTTTTCACGTTGTCATTATGGGGTGTTATGTGTAGAATTTTGAGGGAAAAAAATGGATTGAATCAATTTTGGAATAAGGCTGTAACATAACAAAATGTGAAAAAAGTGAAGCGCTGTGAATACTTTCCGGATGCACTGTAGGTGATGCAATATCCATATCGCAAGAAGCCACAATATATCGCAACATCATTAAAGTCTTCATCTGACTGAGAAGGACACATTTTTTGCAAACGCAGCCAAAAAACAAACAATGAACAGATCTTAAGAATACAAAAAAGTAAAGTTGTAGTTAAAAATGTCCTAACTTTGTTCAATTTTAGTCCTGATGTAGTGTTTTTTAAGTTTTCTTCAGACGCAATTTGCTGAAAAACGAGTTACTTGTGATTTGTGTTTAATTAAAACATATCGTGTTAAAATAAGTGAAATATCGCAAGTTACTTCATTATCGTGCAGACCTACTTTAGGTCAGAACTTCAAATCTGTTGTCGTACATTTTACGGTACTGGCTTATCTTTTGTTAGGTGTTGCAAGCAAAAGTGTGAGGTAAAATGCAAGTCAGATATTATCAGAGGATCAAGGACTCTGGGAATCCTTTTCTTTACAAGCTAGTACTTGCTGCATCTCCCAAGATGTATTCACATGCAACGTGAAGTCCTAAAGCACCCAGTTCCACTGAATTCTCCAGTCCAAAAATGGGGCATGTTGTTGAGTTAATTATTCTAAAATAGAACAATCTACAATAGAGTATTTCTCCCAATCGACAATATATCAATGTAATTATTTTTAGTATCTATGAACTGGAACATTTCTCATCCTTTGGAAATCTAAGTCATATTTCTGTAGGTCTTCCAAGAAAACAGGTCAAACCACATGTTCTATGCGACACGAGGAGTCAGCACTTGTTTGCATATTCTAATGTGTGTTCGTGTACGTTTGCTACAGGTTCTACGGTTTCCCGCGTTGACTGAAAACATACATACAATAGGGTTAATCCTCCAGCTAGTGTAAAACTCCTGACCAAGAAACCTAGCCCCAGTGGCATGAATGAAACAATTACTAGTTGAACATCTAGTAAAAATAGTTGAATTCAAAATAGTTCATAAATCAAGAATAGATTTTACTAGTAGGCCAACGCATTAGAGAGACAATTTGAACATAAAAATAGCCATCAATGCAAGTTCTCCTCCAGTGACGTTTATGAACACAAATATTGATTGAGGATTACGGTCCCGCTTCAAGGAAAATCCATCACAAGCTCACGAATTGGCTAATGCACATTGACAAATAAAGGCCTTCTAAAATAAAACACAGTATTGTTGGAGGGTGAACCATTGATCTGAATCCGTTACAAGGCCTGGTTACTTACTAAAGACTCCCTGCCCTGGAACTTAGCAACCATGTGAGCGGTCATGCCTCTTCAAGAAATGCCTCGGAGCTAAGGAACAGGAACACAATGAGAGCACGCAAATAAACTTACGGAGAATTTAGATACTTTACAGGAAATTCAAGGTCCGTGCCCACAGTTTGTTACCACTGCCACAAGTATGTCAATATTATACACTTGCATTTCTCTACTTTAAGTATTTGAGAAGTCTGTAGTGGGGGCAGCAGGACTGGAATGGTCTAAAGATGTTTTATTTCTTGCAATTTACATTGCAATGCACGACTTCACAAGAAACAACAAAACCCTTGAGCAGCCCAGTGTTGCACCACCACCCTGGCTATGGTTATGTGCAAACTGGGCAAGGTATAGGACATCTAATGTGTTTTATATCTGTCTTGGTAAACATGTTTGCCCTTTTCATTGAAGAAGGAAGCTCTTTGAACACTTCTGAAAGATGCATTCACGCGCTACTGACCACAGCAGCGGCTAAAAACAACTTCCCCAACGTCATTTCTATCCTTTTACCTGCTCACACAAACCACTCGCAGCAGCAGCAGCAGCAGCAGCAGCACAAAAGGACGGGCTGTTGCTACGCAGTTTTGGCCTTGGAGGTCACCGATTGCCATTTACCTGCCCACTCCTGCTCTTAGAGATGATGCCACAACTCTTACGTTCCTTTGTATCATTTATTTGAATTTTGCAGAATTCATGATCTGAGTAGTGACGCTGCTAAGATATGTAAAGTGTTCAAAGAATTTTAATAGATAACTTAAGTGTCAGCATACTTTCATTCTGATGAGCGGATCAAGATCACATTTAAACTTCTAATAATGTGCAATTAGTCCAAATCCAAGTGCATTTTTATGTATTTTATTTACAGATAATTCAAATAATTTGGGACTGAATCAAAATATGCACTTGTCTTCCTCTTAAGGAAGAGTTAGCAAGAGGCGTTTTTCTACACACATGCACTGTCCCGAGTCCCGACAAAACAAATAGATATAAAAACAAAAGAGGAAGCAACAACATATTCAGGGCTCGAAATTGCGACCATTTTGGTCGCATATGCTCCCAAAATTATGCCTTTGCGATATAAAAATAGAATCACTCAAATGTTTGCGACTGCAAACAAATGCTCCAGTCCACCTTAAAAGAAAACCTTCTCGTGCTACCTTAAAAAAGCTTGTGTCATTGTTTTCACAATCGCTGCCTGTCAGCAACAGCAAACTTTCTGTTCCAAAATGGTTCAAGAGCATATAGTAAACTACGATCTGTTCTCTCTTTTGGCTCAGCGCCGCTGTCATTCCTCCCGGTCACACGCGCTGCCTGGGACAACCTGTACCAGCCCAGCCCGTGTTCTCTGCGTGTGCCTGTGCAACGCTCTCATTCCTCTGCCCGCTTTCATTGAATGAGCCAATGTATTTACGCAACTGTAGTCTCTTTATGAGAAAACGAGGAATATACTGTATATGTCATTCATAAACTCATTGGGACTGGGGACTATCTCTCAAATGACGCGCGAATCGATGTCGTGCGGAGAAGCAGCGCAAACTTCAATCCAACCCACCCGTCACCTCGTGCTGCGCTGAAAGCGAATCATCGCCGCTCTCACAAAATACAAAACGTAAAGTCACAAACGCAATGTTTAACACGTCTTCAAAGGTACTGGCAAAGGAGTTTGCCGTGTGTTGCATGATCTATGAAGCTTCCTCCCACAGCACAGAGTGAGGAGAGTGAAGACGCAGAGAGAGGAGACTATGAAGTGCGGTGAAGCAAGTCGGGGGTTGGGGGCGATTGGGAGGCACAAAATCTGGTGTCCCATTTCTAATGTTAAAATTTAGCCTAATCATCTAAAATGCAACAGAAGGCTGGAAGTGGCATGTGATATGTTTAAATTCCCTTCATCCCTGTTAAAAGCTTCTGTTTTTTTTTACTGTGCTCCTAAATTTCAGAATTAGGAGCACAAGTGCTACCAAGAAAAAAAAGTTAATTTCGAGCCCTAATATTGGATCCAAGATTAGACTTCTTTTATATTAGAACTCTGATCTGACTGACCCATCCCTTCATGCAGAAGCTTATGTAACAGTGTATGAAGTGTAAACATTATGCTGTTATTCACAGGTGGGAAAAGATGACGCTCACGGAATTTAAGATCATTTTTTATGTCGCCTTACCGGTCAGTCACTACTACTACCATTACTACACACAGGGCACGGTTTGGTGATTCTTCTCACACACTAGAGGAGACCACACCCAAAACGGCCTGGAGACATTCCTCTCCTCCTTGAAAATGTCATGTACGAGCACGTCTGGCCCTCCTCTCCTTACCTCCCTCACCCTCCTCTCCTTACCTCTTGGGAGACAGAGCCCTCCTGTTAAAGCATGCACGGCGACTGACCCTGGTAGTCCTCACACTATGGTCAAACGGGGACCGGTCTGACAACTCATTGGAGCGATGGCGTAGGAATAACACGGTGTATGGTTACAAGGTGGAAAAGGTGATCACAACAAGCAGCAAGCATTAACATGGTGACAAAAGTTATTCTGTTGTTTATGCACGGACCGTTTGTTTTGTTTTAAAAACTAAACTACTCTAAAAGGCATATCTCAGATGTTTATCTTTGTATTGCATTCCTCAGCGTGAGTCGACAATGCCTGTTTTAAATACAGTGCAACATCAACAGTGGCAATTTTATGAAGATCGAGTAAAGTGGAAAAGTTGTAATTTCTACCCCTTCCAACTCTATGTCACTGTCCTGTCAATAATAACGGCACAGAAGAACAACAAGTACACTTTTAAGGAAAATCTTTAAAATAATAGCGTTACTTGTGTTATTTTGTGTGTGAATATTTTGCCTCATCATGTGTTGTTATACGCACTTTAAGTCACGTGATTACAAGAGCAGTATATTTGAATTACAGGTGCAACCCACACCACAAAAGCTCGTATTGACATAGTAATACGTGGCTCACAAGGCCATTTGAAGATGTTTAAATAGAAAGTTTACATCAACTAATGTCCATGTATAGGAAAAGAGACGATCAGACAACCCAAATTAGCCATAGAAGATATGAAAACAGCACCGATAAAGCTCAACGCTAGCTAGCCCTTATAAACAAAGGCACATATCATATTATAAGGAGCTACTGGCGTTATGTTTTGGTGTCTGTTTGACGGATGGGCCTGTACCTTCTCCCCGGGGCGACGATACTTCTTCGGGGGTTGCTGGAAGAGGCAGTGGTTCTTCACGAAGCCATTTTTAGTTTTGCCATTGGAGGTTCGATGGCAGGAGGAGTCCCCGTTCAGTAACTTGTTCGATGAGCCTTCCGTCATGTCCGAAAAAGCCGGCTGTAAGCGAGATGCTGAGAGGAATTGACACGGGCCAACTTGAGTAAGGCTGATCGCGAAGTCATGTATGAGGAGATGAGGAGAGAGGAGAGCTTATGACGCCCCATAGACCGTTAAAAACGCCCACTCCAGCAGTGACCGCGCAGGCACACCGGAAATACACGCCCAGGTCCAACCTGATTGGTCGACTACAATATTATGAGCGTGCAGACTGGAGCCACTGCAGATTTACGACTGCACTTTTACAGCGCGATCAAAAGTCAATGTACTTACGTGCTCACTAGTGGCACTGATAAAGCCCTTTGGCCAAGTATGCAAACAAATCTCACTTCATTTAACCTCTTACCCCCACCAGAACCAAGCACATGTTCTTCAGTTCGGCTTTACCCAAATCTAAAAGCTTCTTGAAAATGTGTCTAAATAACGGTGAAATATACGATGAAAACGCAAGCATAAAAAAAAGCAATGAAAAAGCAACGAAAACTGACAAAAAAAACAAAAACGCTTCAAAAAAATTGACAAAAATTCGGCGCCCAGCATTGACTGTGAATTGAATTCTAAATTTACAGTCAATGGCGCCAAGGTGACAAAACAGTTAAAGGGGGGGGGGGGGGGGGGTATTATGTAAAATCAACTTTTTCAAGCTTTATATCATGTTATTATGTCATTCCCTCATTAAACACATGCCTGGAGTGTTGCCTTGGCTCATTCACATATTTTTGAGTAATCAGTAAAAACTTAGACGGCAGCCATTTTAGGTGTAGCTATGCCTCAGTCCTCCTAGGAACGCCCCCACCTCCTGGAGACGCCTCTGGACCTTTTGTCACCAGCCAAGCCACCAACCACTGCTCCTCTGCTCAGCAGAGCCCCCTCCCCGCACAGTGTTGTTGTTTAAATGCCACAGCAGTGTGCTGAAGGGGGCGTGTCGGAAAGCTTCTTAAAGAGACAGAGGCCTATTTCAAGACGTTCAGTACAGCCATTTTGAGAGAGCAATTTTATTCAAGGCAGTTATTTCAATTTACTGCATATACAGACCAACAGAAGGTTACGTCATCATTGTAGTATGCTATAGACTGGTGCTATGTGATTGAAAAAAGCATAATACCCCCCTTTAAGATCACTTTTGTAGGTCTTAGCTTTCAAATGAGGCAATACCTTCACTGTTGCTCTCCAATTAACAAGCTTTTAGATTTGGGTAAAGCCAAACTGGAGAAAATGTGCTCGGTTAAGGCGGAGGGTAAGAGGTTAAAGGCACAAAGTGTAACATACCCAATAAATAGAAAGTTTAGTTTATTGGTGTATTTGGTTGGGACAGTGCATGTTAATGAACAAGCCACACCGGATTGTCGCCTTAGGCTAATTTCCATCCGTCGTCCCCCATGCACACTCTCAAACACACTCTCATTCATCCTGGCCTATTGTACATGTTTTTAGTGGTAGGGGAAACCGGAGTATCCGGAGGAAACCTACGCAGACACGGGGAGAACATGCAGACTCCACACAGAAAGGCCCCGTCCAGATGGGAATCGAACCCGGGACCTTCTGTCATGTCATTCTGTTTTATTTTGAAATCTTACTTTGTTTCTCCTTTCAGACTTCCTTCCTGCTCTTCCCTGTTTCCCCGCCTGTGTGATTACCTGCCTCTCCCCTAATGTGTGACGCCTGTGTGTCTTTGCCTACCCGCCCTTATATTGTCTGAGTCTTCCCCTTTGTCTTTGTCAGACTGTCTTTGTCCTTGTGCAGGTAATCATGTCATTTTGTTCTTGTATGTTTGTTTAGTTTTTGACTGTTCTGTTTTTTGATACCTTCTAGCTGTGCAGCACGAGCACTAACCGCTGTACTACCGTGCCGCCATGAAATATTATTACAAAGATTTTTTTTAGAAGAATGCCTTAAAAACAAATATTAACAAACAAATAGGGCTGAAACAACTAATCGATTAATCGACAACTAATCGATTATTGAAATAGTCGACAACTATTTTAGTAATCGATTAATCGTTTTCTGGTTCACACAGACTCAGATAGAGCAAAAATGACATGAAAATGTAGTATTTTTGATGAAAACTTACTTTGTTTTAATAGTTAGCCTCTGTAGCGTTTTGTACATTGTAAATTTCATGAATATCTGTTTTTGTCTCAACCAATCAGAAAGCAGAATTAGCGCCAAGAGCCTCCAACAAACATTCATTTTAAATTTACTCCATCAACACGTCTTCAAGTGACAGCGCTTTAGCTTTATGTGATAAAAATTTTAAACAAATACAATTTTCCTACACCATTCACAGCCAAGCAATTAATCGATTAATCGTAAAAATAATCGATAGATTAATCGATTCCAAAATAATCGTTAGCTGCAGCCCTACAAACAAACATGTGTCTGCAAGCAGCTCAGGATTCTCACCAGACCTGACTTGTACTTTACCGAGGGCGGGGACATCTCCAGGTTTGGCTGCCTTTTGTCAATGTTTCCCTGGACACATTGACAAAAGGCAGCCAAATAGATATACAGTAGGTTAGGGCCTCATCCAAATCCATTTGTTGATTATCCACTGCAAAAAGATAAAATGAAATAAAATAAAATTTACTGTCTCTAATTGGTCATTAGAAGCTGAATTGCTGGCAACAGTACAGACAATGTTACACAGTGTGCCTTTAAGTTGTAAAATGGTGGGGGGAAAGATACCAGGCCTATTTGTACCATATATTTTACAAAAATATATATTTATAATAGGTTAACGTTCAAATTAGAAAAGTTAATAATTTCCCAGCCCAGATGCTTCCGGGGAACTTTGCTTAAACACTGTGTTCAGGGATGATAATCCATGGAATATTAGTGACTTATTATTCCAAGAAGGTACTTGAGTCATCTTCTGTACTCGGTAGTTGAAGTCTACCGAGTAGTTGAAGTCTAGGAGTGGTTGGAGGCTTTGAGGTGGAGGTGCACCGCCGACTGGGGGCCGCTGGTGCTTTCTCTTCTGTGTTGATAAAGTCTCTTCTGTAAAACTTGTTTCGTTTCTCCAATATAATGTTCTTTGCATTCTTCTTCTTTGCATCGAATAGAATAAACCAAATTGCTTTGTTTGTGGCTCGGAGTTTTGTCTTTGGGATGAACTATTTTTTGTCTCAGTGTGTTCACCGGTTTGTGGTACACTGGGATCCTGTGCTGCCTAAAAATTCTCTGAAGTTTCTCTGATACCCCGGCTACATACGGCACTGCAACTCCCTTTCTTCTGGGCTCTGTAGCCTCTCTGTCTTGTTCTTTGGGTCTTCTTGCCCTTTGTGCTTTAGTGAAAGACCAGTTAGGATAGCCGCAGTCTGAGAGGGCTCTCTGGACATGTTGCTCCTCTTTGGTCTTTCCTTCTGCACTGGTAGGCACCTCTTTAGCTCTATGTCTGAGTGTCCTGATGACCCCTAGTTTGTGCTGGAGCGGATGGTTTGAGTCAAACATCAAATACTGGTCAGTATGAGTTGCCTTCCTGTAAACCTCTGTCTGAAGTTGTCCGTTTTCCCCTATGATAACTTTACAATTTAAAAAGGCAAATTGTTTCTCCTTTGCGTCCTCTCGAGTAAATTTAATGCTGGGGTCCACAGCATTGTTGTGATCTGTAAAAGGTGCCACTTCCTTCTCTTTAATTTTGATCCATGCGTCATCTACATATCTGAGCCAGTGGCTGGGTTGGTTTCCTGGGTATGAGGAAACAAATATGTGGTGCTAGCACCACATATTTCCAGTTCAGGGGCAACTTCTACAGACAGATCCACGGCTGTGCGATGGGCTCTCCAGTTTCACCGATAGTGGCTAACCTCTACATGGAGGAAATGGAGAGGAATGCCTTGGCCTCATACCCAGGAAACAAACCCAGCCACTGGCTCAGATATGTAGATGACATTTCCTCCATGTAGAGGTTAGTCAAATATGTGGTGCTAGCACCACATATTTGTTTCCTCATACCCAGGAAACCAACCCAGCCACTGGCTCAGATATGTAGATGACACATGGATCAAAATTAAAGAGAAGGAAGTGGCACCTTTTACAGATCACATCAATGCTGTGGACCCCAGCATTAAATTTACTCGGGAGGACGCTAAGGAGAAACAACTTGCCTTTTTAGACTGTAAAGTTATCATAGGGGAAAACGGACAACTTCAGACAGAGGTTTACAGGAAGGCAACTCATACTGACCAGTATTTAATGTTTGACTCAAACCAAAAATTAGTTCATCCCAAAGACAAAACTCCGAGCCACAAACAAAGCAATTTGGTTTATTCTATTCGATGCAAAGAAGAAGGATGCAAAGAACATTATATTGGAGAAACGAAACAAGTTTTACAGAAGAGACTTTATCAACACCAAAGAGAAAGCAGGCCCCCAGTCGGCGGTGCACCTCCACCTCAAAGCCTCCAACCACTCCTTTGATGATGGGGAGGTCAAAATTTTAGCTAAAGAAGAACGTTGGTTTGAAAGAGGAGTAAAAGAAGCTATTTTTGTCAGGAAAGAAAACCCCTCCATGAACCGGAATGGTGGACTCAGATTTAATCTCTCATCACTATACTCAAATCTCCTTTGAGGAAAACCGACGGGACACAGCCAGTCCAAGGAGACGATACCTCAGCTAACAACAGAACAATAGGCAGGTAATTAGCAGTGATCAGCCATGAATAGGACAGATAATAATGGGCAGTGATCATCTATGAATAGGGCATAACCGACCGATACTGGTGTTTAACAGGTCGTTATATAAACTCTACTTCAAAGGTTGTTTACCCACAGTTGAGAGTAGCTATGATTAGAGGGGAGGAGCCGGGCCAACCCCAACTCCTCGTCATGGTCTTTATCTACGCTGCGTGCTGAGCGGCATTTCGTCCACTGACGAAGCCTTTTGGATGAGAGGCGAAACGTTTGGAGACTTCAACTACCGAGTACAGAAGATGACTCAAGTACCTTCTTGGAAGATTGACAACTCCTGTACGACTGAGAACTTACACAGACAGTGACTTATTATGATAAATCTTGAAATTAAGTAAGATGTTGCATCAATTGTAACCACGGCAGTAACATGTAATAATATTCTACAATGTCTGTGTAAAAAAAAAAAAAAGTGTCATAAATCTGCAGTCGTGAATCTACAGCGGCTCCGAACTGCAGATTCATCCCTACTCGTTCACAAAGATCCTATATGCTGACACATTGCTTGCTCTTATCCCATTTTTGTTTATTGTTCAGAAGTTTTATTATGTTTCCCTTCCCTGTTCAGTTGCTTCTCGTTCAGTAATCTATGTGATAGCATTGAATTTAAATAGTGACATCTCTTGTTATGCTTTTATTCTGTCATATGCTCTGTAAACAGTGCGATGACTCTATTCGCCCTATCTCAGCGAAACGTCACACACTACTCCGCGTGGTGGGACGTCCTAAAAACCGTCTCATGGAAATAACCTGTAATAACCTTTGTAAAAAGGAGTTGACTACCCCCATCCAGTGACACCCGTTTCTCACCTGTGCGAGGCAAGACCATCTCCGGGGTGACTACCTCTACTACAAGTACTGCGCGTGTAGGGTACTATTTCAATTATTCTAAGTGTGAACCCAGTATGAAAATGCTCAACCAGGAAAAAGTAGAAACAAAAGGGTGTGTGCGGTGACCCCTGGGAGCTGTGTTGATACTCAGGGCTGGAAAGTTAAAGCACACAGTGTATCTGATACTACTCACTACCCAGGTCATGCAAACACACCTTTTTATTGACTTAATAGGAAAACCAAGCTTCAGGTTTATCTATCTATTGCTTTCAAGGAGGATGACTAATTGATAAGGATGCTGGAAAAGAGTCAGCCTTAGTCATTTGGTAAAAATAATAATAATAATAATAATAGCCTACTTACATTAGGTTTGGATTGATTAGTAGCCCAAATGTATTTTATATATTTTCTTATTTTCTTACATTTTAAAGATTAAAAAAGATTAAAGTTAAAATACTAAGATTTTATTGCTGTCAACGATACATTTAAAAAAAAAAAATCAAATTAATCACTCTTGAAATTGTATTAATCACAGTTAATCTAAATTCATTTTAAGGCAATAATATATTCATGCTGACACAAAATGCTGCAATCTAAAACATTAGCTCACATTTCTTGAACAAACTAAAACACATCTCTTAAATCCATCTTATTTATTTTTCTTTGACTTTCAGAACATTGGCTCGGATACAAGAATGCGCTGTACTCTTGTCATGTTCAGTATTGTGTAATCTGTGTTTCCTTCTATTTCACAGAGCGTCATCAATAGGTTTCGATTGCGAGATACTACAGCCATGTATAAACGGAAGTTGGACGAACAATGGGTATGTTTCCTGGAGCTTTCCAGTAGCTGGTGGTCTTCCTGTTCAGTACGTGTGTACTACTCTAGGGGGACGTGCTTCTCTACACAAGTGCTCACTACGTTGTTTGACATGTAGAAATTGAGTAATACATAGGGAACATTGTCAACTTCCTTTGTCCGTGATTTATATCAGAGTTGGTGAGGAGTTTTAGAGGTTAAGTGCAAGTTCAGTCTCCTAGATAGTAGATGGCACTGCTGAAAGGTCAAACCCCAGCCTTAAAGGAACAGGCCACCGTTTTTACATACTGACATATGTTCTTACCTGAGCTTAGACGAGCTGATGCGTACCTGCCTGGTCTTTGTCACGCGAAACGACCAAAGATGTTGTTAGCATTTGGCCTCTCCCAGCATATATATCTCCAAACTGAGGTGAAGTTAGAAGCTACCACGCTCTTCCTCGGGCACGCACAAAGACCAGTCAGGTACGTTTCAACTCGTCTAAGCTCAGGTAAGAACATATCACAGTATGGAAGAACTGTGTGCCCTCAGTCACGCAAAAAAGACCAAAGATGTTGTTAGCATTTGGCCTCTCCCAGCATATTCCTATATCTCCAAACTGGGGTGAAGTTAGAAGCTACCACGCTCTTCCTCGGGCATGTACAAAGACCAGACAGGGACGTATAAACTCGTCTAAGCTCAGGTAAGAACATATATCAGTATGGAAAAACGCATGGCCTGTTCCTTTAAGAACAAGCAAAATTGAAGGTTGGAGGTACATAGTAACTGTACTGTATCTGGCAAAGTTGTTCGTAACCTCTTAACCCCCATCTGAACCGAGCACATTTTCGCCAGTTTGGCTGTACCCAAATCTAAACGCTTCTTGACCGAACTAGCGACATAATAACGACAAAAATTAGACGAAAACGCAACAAAAACGTGACAGAAAAGTGACCAAAGAATAACAGTAAAGTGACGAAAAAGCGACGAAAATGTGACGCAAATGTGACAAAAATGCCTCAAAAGAGCTACAGAAAAGTGACAAAAATGTGATGAAAACTTGGCAAAAATTTGAATAAAAAGCAATAAAAACGTCACAAAAGAGCAGCAGAAAAGTGTTACAAAGTGACAAAAAAAGCAATGAAAGGAAATGTTAAATAAAGTGACGACAATGTGACAAAAACATAAGGATCAGTTTAAATGAGTTTTGTAGGTCTTAGCTTTCAAATGAGGCATTATCCTGGGCTATAGGCTGTAAGCTCCAGTCAAGACGCTTCCCTCATGTACCCTTTGAATTTAAATATGTATATCTATTTTATAATTCTATTTGGTAAATACATCTCATCCAATAGTTCAGGTTGTAGTTGCTATAGTTACATTGAGCGACTTATTCACCCCGTCCTTGGTGATGATAAGGATATTGTTGTAGTATACAGCTGCCCTAGGGTAGACTGGCAGAAGAGAGGTTGCCAGTTTGCGCCCTCTGCCCTGCCAACCACCACCAACCACGTAGGCTATTCACACCCGCCTAAGTGGGTGAAGTGTGATGGGTGGGAGCAAAATCGCACTCTCCCCTCCTGTAAACAGAGACGCTGCAAGCTATGTTGTTGGTCATCTCAGGATGTGATTGTGATCAGACCGAGCTTTTTGTATGTACCACGTTCCATTGTTGAGATGGGGGAAACCAAATCTGGCAACCCGTCCTGCAATAATAAAACCATTCTGGCTCGATCCCGCCTGGCTGCCACAAAGCCACCTGATGAGCTGATAAGGATCCGGTTTTAATAGGATCACAGGCCGGGGCACAAGGAAAGAGGCGGTAGATCGGCTCCCGTTCAGACAGTGATACAATTACCCGCAAACCAACTCAAGCTTCAGAGGTGCTAAAAATGATCTACAATCTACACAACTGACTATTACGCCAAGAAGTCCTGACCAAGATCTGAAGAAGGGTAACCCAGTGCTGCAGACAGGTTTTAGATATTGAACAATCTGCCAGTTGCTAATGACAAAACTTAACAAATATTTATGTAAAAAAAATGTATTCCGTAAGCTTAAATGCTTCTGTATAGTTTTAGTGCATATGTGTGCAGTTTCTCAGGGCTAGTGCGCTTTAAAAACATTACTCTGACGCCCCCTTATGGTGGTGTCTAGATTCAGCATGGTACGCACTGGATCCGCTGGTCTAAGTGTTGTGATCAGCCACTGCTGCTCTTGAGGTTGTCCCTGTGAGTCAAATGAGTCTAATTGCCCCTGTGGGACAATCAGGTTTACCCAGGGAACATACACACCCACAGAAGAGCTCATAACAATGCTGCTTGCCTTATTGAATCCCACATTGTTTTAGGCAAAGTAGCCCGTTCTCTTCAACTGTGCTGCACAGTGACAAGACATGATTATATATCGAGCATTTTACAGACAAAGCAACTCGAAGTGCACCACGAAGATTGACTAAGATTCAATACAAAGAACATTTAATTTAACTGTGGAAGCTCCATCCATTCAATAGGGAATGGATGGAGAATGTGATGTAAATTGATAGAAGTTATTACAGTATTGTTGTTCTTATTGTTGGCCTGTATGCAGAAATATTCACTGAAAGCATCCAATGTTACCAAAGGCTGCACAATATTTTGTCAAAATAACATTAGATTAGATTTTAAAGTGATGAAATGTACTGCGCTGAAATGGTCGCAATAACCTTGTTTTATCACTATATTCAGAATAGTTATCTATATCCTGTGCATCCCCAATTTCTTGCCATAAAGCTGTCAGTTTGCGTGTCAGTCCATTTCTGTCACAACAAATCCACTGCACTCTCTCCACAGATGGGCAGGTCTGCTCCTCTCGAGTGTAGCCGCTATCCCTGCTACGCCGCGTCCTGACTGACACCACCATTAGAGATGGTTATGCCTGTCTACATTTTACCTCGGCATAATGCATCACTCGGTGAACGCAGGGGCGAATTCCACGCTCACATGGATGTCCAGGTATGAGGCAGCACAGCTGAGACATGTGGACAGGCAGGACGGTGTCTATGTGTGTGTGTCTTATCACTATGTTGAAGACTGATACTGATAATTATTCTACACTCAGGCTTATATGGCTTTTTTAATGGATTTAACCACAGACCATACACTTTTACGAATGTTTCAAAACAATTTATCTATGGAATGGCTCTGGACACTAGTCACTGTGAAATTTTAGTTTTACTTTTTGTCTACTGTTTTAGAGGAATTAGTGAACAATGAAGAATACTAATCATGAAATGTGTATGGTTTAAGCAACAGACTGCTTTGTAATAAAATACCACTACTGTATTTTCCGGACTATAAGTTGCACTTTTTCATAATGTGCGACTTATATATCAAAATATATAATTTCACATGTTTGTTATTTTCACACTGACAGCCGCTAGAGGGCGCTCTAGGCTTGTGTACCAGTAGCTTCTGTACCGCTGAAGATAAACAAAAAACAAACAAAAAAACGGTAATCGAGCAGCAGAAAGGAAGTTTGGAGTGAGAGATAAACTTGTGAGGGACTGGCCAAAAAAGCGGAGGTTACTCTTCTGGAATGAAGAAAAAAACAAAAAAAGCTAATCGCGGGCTAAAAGCTACAGATGTCCACAACTAGAGGAATGAGTTTGCAAATGAGAGCTGAACAACGTGCTGCCGGGAGAGGGTTGTAATTGGTGCAGTTAGGCCTCCATGCCCAGGTAGTTGCGACTTATACTCCGGAGCAACTTCTATATGTTTTTTTCTTCTTCATTATGCATTTTTTGGCTGGTGCGACTTATACTCGGGAGTGACTTATAGTCCGTAAAATACAGTAATTAATTGATCTAATCTACATAAATACCGTATGCACTGAGAAGTAACTTATGAGCGTGAGTTATGTCAAGAAAAACGGGCTTCTCTTTGATGATGGATGTTACTATGGCAGGTTCAATTTACACTGGAGCTAACTTGCATTCAAGACTTATTCATATCATAAATTTCACTGACTGTTCCACTCGACACCTACGGACATAAACTTTGTTGCGAACAGCCATTCAAAGTGAGATTTACAGTGTCGTGTGAGCGGATTCATAAATCCTGCTTCCACAGTGCAGCTTTGATATCGGCTTTTTATTGAGTTGTAAAACAAAATTAGGCTTTAAAGGTCACATTAGATCTTTATTCTAGACCTGCCTTTGATTCATCCTAAAGTTTTGTAGTAGTGAGGAAGTCAGAGCCGTGATGGACAGTTTGTGACACACATAACACATACCTTGATCTCACTGATGTAGGTGGTGGTGAGGGTTCAATTCCCAGACATTGATGGACTTTGTTCAGCTCTAAAACCTAGAACTATTCAAATGCACCAGGAAGGGCTTTTGACTGAAAATTCACTCATGCAAATAATACACTTTTTCAGCAGCCATGAGGGATGGGACTGGTGCGCGTTCTGGTCTACTTTTATCAACTTTTTTTTCTAATTAAGATCAGGTCAAGGCACATTTTAAACTTTTTTGTATGTGTGATTGGCTTACAAGGTGCTTGACACAATTAAAATAACAGTGGAAAATAGTGAATATAGTAATATAGTGGGGCTCTATGAAGTCTTCGGATGCATGCAGGGCCGTGACACTAGGTAATTTCTGCTAAAACAATGAAAATCCTTGTTTTTGGTTGTGGATTTTTTATTTTTTATTTTTTTTGCTTTTAAACATCCTGGAGGAGCATTAACACTTATATTTAGGATATGTAGGTCCCTGCCGATGACATAAGCAGTGATGGTAGCATTTTGCAATTCAAATCGCAATTCAGTGTATTCACGAATAATCTTGCAGCTTTAACCTCTTAACCCCCATGATGTTATGTGTTGATGTTTTTTTTTTAAGTTTTTAGATTTGGGTAAAGCCTCGGTTCAGGTGGGGGTTAAGAGGTTAAGAGATTTTATAGGCAATATCTAGTGGGATTTTGTGTGTAAATATTGGGCAGGACCTACACCGCCCTTTGAAGAGTCAAAGGAAAGGGGACGGCCCATTAGTCCGACAACCTATTAGTCCAACGTCCCATTATTACGAAAATGTCCCATTGAGTTGGGGTTGAACAATAAAATTAGGTTCCGGCAAGAGTCCACTGATCTTAAGGTTAGGGCCAATGGTTGTATATGGCTCTCTAATCCACAACACAACTGGGTTAGAGATGTTGGACTAATGGGTTGTCGGACCAATGGCATGGCACTAAGGAGAGTTACACACTTGCTTTGGCCAATTCCATTTAATTTTAACCTTGAAAATTGCCTATTTGTTGCCCCTGATTTGACACAAACACAAAATCGGACCCAGTGATCCTTTTAAAGCTTCTAATGTTTACCCCAAACAGGCCTAACATTTCTTCTGTTGGCCAACCGAGCCTGTGCCACTAGAGCTAACAAAACAAATCTCCTTCAGACTGATAACATCTCCGTGACCGCCATCTTGGACAGGTCAACAGTGGCTGTGGAGACATTTATCACCAAACTTATTGCTTTTCCCCCCACCCAACTCTGAGGAAAGCAAGGAAGCAAATATCACGAAAGAAATCACAAAAACAAACTGAGCCATTCTCTCCCCAAAGTCTGGGCGGTCGGAAAATCCACTGAAACGACTCAATTGTTTATTATTTCTAGTGTGCTTTTGCTCGCGGCGCTAAGATAAGGAGCAATCCGTCTTGTGACCTGCAGATTCCATTACACTCTAGTACAACGTGGTCAGCGTTTACATTGTTGAGAGGGAACACAAAAGCAATGCCAAGGAACCAATTTCCTTTTTTTTTTTACCTTCATGAATAAGAATCCCGTTCGTCTTGTGCACATTTATAAAGGGAGACACACAGCCTGAGTGGAGGGCCATTATCAGCCTGTCCCGACAATAGACTACTGGCCTGAACACAAGGCATCCTCTCTGAATGAATGAAGAGTTTGCATTGATTGTTCTGTTTTAAAGGGAATTGTGTGTTTTTGGAAGGACTTCGGGAGCCTGACCTGAGGTGCACCTGAATACTGTGAAATATAGAAATGTATTGCTACTTGCTTCAACCATATCTAATACTAGTTAGGAGGAGAACAATGTGATCTTCTGTCTATGCTTCTGTTTTGCTATTGTTTCAATAAATGTCCTACCTTGAAAAAGTACTGGCAGATCCATCTTGGCCGAGATACAATGTTAGTGATAAGAACAGACTTGTTTTTCTCAAACGTGCACGTAAAGTCTGAAGATAAGGTCAGTTTGTGCATCTGGACTAGAGGCGGAACTAACAAGTATATAGAGACAAGCCCGAGATTTGCTCGGCAGACTTACTGATGTTGTTATGGTGTAACTTGTATGTGCGATATTAATCAAATACAAAGACTTCTTCGAAAGAATTCATTCTCCTGAGGTATTTTTCTTGAAGTTCCGGATGGAGTAAAGACACATGATATGGCCTGAGAAGACGGTGTTCCTGATATCACCAAAGTCAAAGTTGTTTGCCTAGGACCAATGTTAGGGTTAGGCAGATTGACTGGCTGTAACATTTGTCCTGGGCAAACAACTTTACATTGATCCTGGACTCTTAATTACTTGGTGGTATCAGATCGACCTGAGAAGACCATGTGGGAGGCCTAGCTTAGTGGACGGCAAAGAGCATCAGCATAATATCTACTCACCAAAACTGAAGATCTAACAATGTTACTGTTCATGCAAGGAATGCTTTTGTTTTAACTAAAGGTTACTGTGCCCATGTGATAGGTTAGATGGAAGGGCAACAGTCTAAATACTGTAGCTATGTAATGTTGTACAAGCAACATGTCCAACAGGTCAGCCACTGTCATTATACCCCATGCAATAGTCGGTGTAACACCATCATCTAACATCACTGAATTGCACCGTTTACAAAATAATATGACATGAATAATGAATGTAACACTACATATATAGTATATAGTTGTAGAGACATGAGCTCATGCTAAGAGCCTCCACCATCAGGAAACTCTGCAGGAAACTCACCCGATTGAAGGGCTCGGAGAGGGTCAGCTGCTGCTGCTGAGAGACCACATTCAGCTCCGAGAACACCGACTGGAGACCTTGCGTGCCTCTTTTGATTCGACAATGATAATGGTATAGCCAGGGTGCGATTTGCTGGGGGGGATTTCCCCCCTTCTGGTTTTCTTGTCCCAGTCTCTGTTTCTTTAATCCCTATCCCTACTTCTGGCGTATTATTGTATTAAACGTAGGGGGAATAGAATTGTAAAATTGGCTGTGTTCAAGGTCCGTGCACCTTCTGGTCAGTTGATTTCATTTTATATGAGACACGGGTGAGCTCTGCTTTAGCGGCTTTGATGCGCACAGAGAGCGAGGGTCTGGGGAGTCAGAAACACTTTCACCTTTCGCTGTTTCTTGGACTTTTTAAGTGTATAAGACCCTGGCCACTCAAAGTTTGATCAAGAGTTTTCCAAAACGGCCCAACTCCCTGAGCAACACACACGCTCTGGAGGGGTCGCCCCCTAGCTCGGACGTCTATGTACAAGGCAGATCCACCCCCTCCAGAGCTGTTAAGACAAGATGCAATGAGCTCCGCTCAGCGAGTCAGATGCAGAGTCCGGGCCTCTCTGTCCATGGTCAGGGCCAGAGCCGGTGCTGGCCCTTCTGGGGCCCTAAGCAAAAATCCACTCGGGGGCCCTATAGTTCGCATCCCATGGCTATTGATGAAGAGCGAACCCATTTATGGACAAAAACAGTTCCACTGTGCAGTAGTGCAGGGCAAAAGTGGAACATAACCTCAATTTGGGCCCTGCCCCACTGTGTGAGAACCATTAACCACTAAGCCACTGTCAGACTGGAGTTTAGGACACCACTAGTCTATTTTCCCCCACTTTTTAAAATGGTAAAAGGTCACTGACCCGGTTTGGGAACCACTGACTTAAAACTAACTGAAACCTGCACCTGGTGGTTATATTTTTATCTTACCACTGAGAATCAGCCTGACAGTTATTTGTTTTATGCTTTTTGGCTTTTTCTCTCCTCTATTCACTGCAGGAACTGCAGGATGTGAAATACAAATTAAAAGTGTCATTGTGATATGTCGGACAAAGGAGGACAGATCACTTTAAGCTCTCAGGGAACATCTTGAATGTATGTAATGTTGTCAAGTACCTTGGCCACATCATAACTGATCGTTTAACAGATGAGGCATTTACTGTCAGTGCCGGATGTTATATGCATAAGCGAACATTCTGTCTCGGAAATTCTCCTCCTGCTCTGTACAGGTGAAACTAGCTCTGTTTCAAGCCTACTGCTCATCTCTGTACACCGCACATCTGTGGGTGAATTATAAAAAGTGCAGTTTCCAGAAAGTTACAGTTGCATGCATTAAGAAGTTTATGAAAAAAAAAAAAAAATAGATGGACAAGTGCCAGTGAACTCTTCGTGTCGAATGAGGGAACACTTTGCGTGCTGTCTTTCTGGAGAAACCAATCTATTCACCAAACTACTGGCCTGATACTCTACAGCAGTGGTTCCCAAAGTGGGGGTCGGGCCCCCTCGGGGGTCGCGAGGCCTTGGGTGGGGGTCCCCAGATGATTTCAAGATGAAACAAAAAGAAAATACCCTGGGTATAGCTTTGGTAACTTTTATCGTTTTCAAAAGTTCGAACACAACAATGACAAAATGTATCATTGTTGTTCAATACACTGCCTTACCAAAAAATAAGTGGCCTCCTGGATACAACTAACTGTTCTGATCTGGGGTTGCTGAAGTTGGTCAGGTCTAGGTTCAGCAACAATCTGTGTCCAAAGGTTACCTGAAGCACGATAATGTTTGTGTGTAACACAGTTGTCCTTGTGTTTGTGTTACCAGTGGTGTTCGGCTCTGCGTTGTGTTTCTAATTAAAATTTACTCTCAGACTCAGGTTCTCTTTGGAGACGACCAAACTCCATTTATTATATCAAAACAATTAAGAGGCACAGTCCCTGCTCTCTGGTGGTAGCTTTCCTCCGCTCCTCCAGACGCGGCTGTCTCCTCTGACCTCCTGAGCCCGTTTCCCTGGCGCCAGGAAACCTCCACAGACACACATGTGCGTCGCCGGCGAGGCCACAGCGACCCCTGGCGGCGCAGCGGTAGCACCACACACCCAATAGCAGGGATTTACCACCGGTCCAATTCAACCCTGTTACATTTGCATGGCCTGTTTACTCTCATCCTTCAGCTTAGTGCTCAGAGTCAAGATCCTGCCAAAGAAGACAATACAATTTGACAACCATAATTTCAGATTTTGTATGCAAAAAGCTAGTTATACTATTTTCCCGTTAGAGACAAACGGAGGTAAACACGAGTTTACGTAAGTTCACTTTGTACCTTGTTTGTTTCACATAAGGATGCTCTGCTGTTGTGTCACTGACCTGCTGAGAAAAGGTCAGTGTTGAATGATATTGGTCCAGTTAGCTCTGCCTGAGTGAGGCTGTAATGTCATTAGCTCCATTATTCCTGTGTGCGGTCACCAAGCTGAAGTCTCCACAATGTCCCGACTCTCACACAACAGGCTGCAGCTCAATCTGATTCGAATGGACAAGGACTGAAGATCAATACACGTAAAGGTCATCGCTACGCAGCACTTTCTTACAATTTCACTGAATAATTGCACTATATGACAAAAGATGGTGATGATTATGGTCAAAAGTAAAATGGTCCACACTTCACAACCCAGTTATAACGTGGTAGGCTGAGGATTTCTAAATCAGAAAAAAAACAGAAGTGGCTGTTGTGCTGATAGAATGACCGCCCCCCAAAATGGCTTATTTTACAAACATTTACAACAAATAAATGAATGAAATATTAACAGCCGTCTCAAACTGACAGCCAATTATCAGGCTGCCACCAACATAGCTTTTCTTTTGCATCTTCTTTTTGGTTTTTGGTAGAAGCATTGTGTTGTGTGTTTTGTTGTTGCGTTGTATCAATGTATGCAATTGTTGTAGCTATATTGTGCAAATCAGAGGCACTCAAATGAAATGAATAATAAATCAAGCACTTTCTACAGCTGTCACGCTCCAAATCAGACTCAAGTCAAAGATGGCACTGAATATGTGTGCAGTGAGTGCGTCGCTCTATTTATTGTTGCGCTGATATTTTCCAACACAGGAAAATAAAACTGCCAGTCCGCATAAATCACTTATAATTGTAATTAATGGGACCACTTTTGTTGCAATCATGGCACAAATCACAGCGCCTGTTTGGGGTAAAAATGTCACCACTCGCACTGTGGAATTGATGGCTTGTACCAATGCGTTGTAGGCACTTCATCATTTATGAAAATGAGATGCAGCTATTTACATGAGGAAAACGTATTACGAGAATTAGACAGCTAATGAAGTGAAAATTGAAGAAAGGCAGCTCAGGAACAGGTAATAAGCTACTGTTTAAATATCAGGCAATATTAATGTATATACAATCCTGAGTTATAGGAAGAATATAAAAATATACTTAAATAAAAGATAACCAAGTAATTTTCCTGCCACAACTACTTGATGTTAACCCACCCGCAATGGGTCACTAGCACTGCCCAGTCTATGAAATTGGAATACCAAATTTCAATTCATTTCTTTTGATAACTAATTTTTATATTACAGCATGACCAGGAACATTCTAGCAAAGACTGAAATTTGAGATGTTAGTTCCATACATTTTAGATCAAGTTTGTAGATACTGTAATCTTTAATGTAAGTTTGCTTTAAAGGACTCAATGAAGACAATATATTTTGTTTGCAGTTTATACATTATCAAACAAATGAAGTGTTTATACAAAGTAAACCTCCCAGTTTAGTACTTTAATTGGGTTTACACCATACACGCTTTATCATTGACAAAGCAGCCACAATAAATCCTTAGAAGCAATCATTCGGGACATGACATTTATTCCACTGATGCTATTGTACAGTTTATAACGCAGGTTTTTACCATTACAAAGTATGATGCTATACACCTGAACATGAAGCTCTGGTTTAAATATAAGACAAAATAAAAAGCTGTGAAATACATCTTAACACAAAACTGAACTATTGCGCGAATTGGCTATGTTTTAAGTCCAAATAAAGAGGTCCTTTGTATGTTGACATTTTTTCTAACTGTGGAAAACCATCTATAAGAGGTAGGTAAAGCTGCATTTTTTAATAGATGGAAAAGCAACTTTGACAAACAGATACCGCTTATATATTTTGGGTTTCCATGTGAAATATTGAGCAAATCTTCCAGCATCCACCATCCTTTTTGACCTTGCCTCAGATACTGGTATAACTATGCAACTTAGGTGGAGTACAGCCGGGAAAGTTAACAGCCCAAAACATCTTTGAAGCAGTGTCATGTTAACATTTTGCATTTACTGTCTGCATCCTCATCACATGTACCAGGAATGACATGGAAAAATACTAAAAGAAATGTAGGGTATAACAGGGACGACATTCACAAATAATGAATACATGACAACTTGTTTCAGACGAGTATGTTAAAACTCCTCTCGAATGGTGAGAGAATGCCGGCTGTTTTCTCATGTCCTTCCCACAGCCCTGACAGGAGCCCGAGAATGTGCCGTCTCACTCCTTCCTGCGCTTCTTGTCGTGGTAGTCGTCTTTGGAGCGGCTGCTGGTGGAGGGTCTTTTGGAGCCTCCGTGCTGCTTAGCCTCCTCCAAGAACTTGTCCAGACCGAAGGGATCCTCCTCGAACTGGACAGGCCCCTCTGGTCGGCTCGAGTGGTCGGCTCCAGTGAATCCTTTGTCTGGGACAAACCTGAGAAACAACAGGGGAAGGGCCTTTAATCGCATTGCAGTGAAGCACATTGGATGACTTCTGGAAAAGCTATATACACTTAGGCAATAATTTTTTATAAGATTCACAGTGATTCAAGTTTTAAAATGTTTCATACAACAATATAATTGCCAATGCCTCAATGCCAAGTTAAATTTGAGAACAGAGACTAATATACTTCCCGGCCAATTAATTTTGACAGAAACTGCCAAACAGAAAATCTAATGTTGACCATTATCCAACTCTGATCAAACAAACCCTCTTTCAGAATTTGATACAAACTTCTTGTCAGCAGACTATGGTAGAGGTGGCTAACCTGCAGCACATAATGACAACTTGGGACAAAACATATGGGACAGGCCTGCACTGCTAGTGGAGTGTGCAGCTCCCCTGCCCAAAGACAAAGGCTCCTGCTGGGACCTCCTGTCCCAAAAGAAAACTTCAATAGACTCATTGTGTCTAACTTTTTCCTACTTGTTCACATTCATGACATCATAAACTAATAAGAGACAGGTCCATATCAGCAACGGGTCCAACCATAATCAAGATATGAATCCAGAATATTTACTATTTCAACCAATGAATGGAACAACAATTTACTGACCACTGTTGTTGCTGATCATCTCAATGCAAGCACTTTAGGTTATTCAATGCAGCTGGGTGTATCACTTAAGAACACACTTATACCATTTAAAGCAAGGCTACAATATTATTTTTCAAAGCCTTTTAAGTTAAAAAGGGATCGTCTCAGTTCATATAATAAAATTGGTTGAAATAAATCAATTTCCCATTCTAATAGAAAAATGCTCATACCTGTTGCTGCGCATGAGTGAGTCCAGGTCGTCCGCGTATGCATCCTTGTCGATGTTCTTGCTCGGTCTGTAGATGTTGGACGCCATGTTTTTGTTGCCACGGAAAGGCTGGTCATACACATTGTACATCTCGTCCTCTCCCGCGGCAAAGCCACTGTCCATGCCCTGGAAACAGTCAACATGAAACCAATTGTGAAAAGAGAACCATGCAGAAAAGTGTGAATGATATTAAGTGTTTAGCTCAAACGATCTGAAATGGAAAGACAACAGGTCTAACCTTGCTTTGGTTGAAGAGTCGCTGGTCGTACTGCACTTCGCTGGAGGTGCGTGGATTGGGCACCCCCAGAGCAATGAGCTCACTGATGTCTCTGTCCTGGTCTCTCTGCAGCTTCGACCTGGAGAATTAACAAATCAAATTAGCATAGACATAAAACAAAAGAATACAACTTATTCTTATACTGTAAATTTAATATAATTCAGATATCGTCAATTATATCAATTAGTTACAGACTTCTGGAAAAGTGACCATAGTTTCTTCCCAAGTTGTTCATTCTTAGATACTACTACAGCTTCATTTGGAGATTGAAAGCAGTATGAAAAGAAAAGTGTCAATGGACGGCTGCTACCTACTATTAAAATAGACGCGGATATTTTCAGTCTTTGTTTCTTACAATGCACCTCACTCATTTGCCCTTCAGCTAAGCCTATGATAACATTAGCATATTGCGGTTTCTGCCCTTCTGAAAGCTAGTATTGTCATTGTAATACTTCTTTTTTTAGTCGGAATGTCATTTCCCCCTCTTCGCCACTACGCATCAGTCTTCACACAATCTCTCCAAACAGCACCTGGATCAGTGCAGACTCCCGCTGGGTTTGTTGAAGATTAGTGTGAATTATTCAGCGGGGAGTAGTGAGCGCGTGCGGTGCGATCGGTTTTGTGGTGGGTAAAAACAGTGCGTGTGCGGACACCTCTTATCGGGCGCGGCTCTGGAGATGTTCCTGTCGTGCTGCCTCTCCTTCCGTCTGTCGTGGCGGATCTCGTCACGCTCCCTGACCTCGCCGCCGTCGTCGCCGCCGCCGCCGCCACCGCCACCTGCCACAAGACAAGAAAGAAAAGTGTTTGCATAAGAAGCAAGTATTATTCCCCGGCAGAATAGATTTGCAGAACACTACCTCTTACTTCTCTGCACAGTGCCAACAACACTCCACATCAATTCTATCGGCCTGAGTCATGTTTTAATACCTGGAGTTAATTTGGTTCCCTTTACCCTCAGGGCGTTGAAAAGGTGAAAAAAAATGAAGCTTGTAAACAACTAATTACTCCCATCTGCCTCAACTTTAGTTTGTTTAGGGACTAAATTAAATGGGTTAAAAAACTGCATATTAGAAGCTGGGGTAGATTTATAAAAAGCCTCAAGCTAAAAAGAAATCTTCCATTGTTTTGAACATGTGATGGTCCATGTAAGAGCAGGATGAAATATTTAGATGATTAGCTGGAGTACACACAGTCTCTGAAGCATAACTATATGCTAGTTTGAAATGAAAAAAGCGTTTACCTTTGTCACCATGACTCTTGATGCCTGCTCTGCGGTCTCGGGCCATCTGGGCCAGCTCCCTGAGTTTCTCCTCCTTCTTTTCCTTTTCTTTCTGAGCCATTTTCTTCTCCACCTGTGCTCTCATCTCCACAGCCTCTCTGGCCTAAAGAAGCAAATTATATGTCAAACAAATGAGAATAGAAAGACATTTTAAATATCCTTGCACAGTTCAACAAATGTGTTGTCTTTACCTTTCTATCAGCAATATACAACGCCTCGGCCAGTTTAGCAAAGTTTTCATTAATATGTACAGTTTGCAGCCCGCGACCGTCAGCTGCCAGACGTTTGTCAAGAGGAATTGTGTAGCCCTAAGAGACGTAGAATACAAACGTTAAGGCAGCAATTTTATATTAGTTTAGTCAATGACAACAACGCTCTCACTGTCCAGTACCTTTGCGTTCTTCCAGTTTGAAATACATGGGGGGATTTTCCATTCTTGCTGCTCCTTTACCGTCATCTAAGAGAAAAACAAGATTCAAAATGATTACATTGATATTAACCTACTAACCTTTGTTATTTTTGTGCCCCTGTGAAGCACTTTGTGATTTTATCTGTGAAAGGTGCTATATAAATAAAGTTTCTTCTTCTTAATAGAGAAAGATGATAACACTAAAAACCTATGTTACCTTTCTGCTTGGAGAATGCATGACAGGGGCAGGGGTGAAGGTGGTCCTCTGGGAATCTTTTTATTGATCCTAAACCACAAGAAGAAAATACAGATTAGTTAATTGAACAAGTGCAAATGAAAATACATTTTCAAATCATAACAAATAGCTCATATTCACTGACTTGAATCGTGGCGGCTCCATTGGGTCCTTCTGCATCTCCACCATGCGGATCACTCTTTGTTTGGCCCCTGAATTAAAGGCCACTCCTTGTTGGGATGGAGTGTATCTGTTGACACAAGTACACATGTACAGTCAGTGCATTGGCAAATAGAAATCACCATGTTGACTGCTAATATTACTAAGAAAGATTGGGGAAAATGGTAAAGTAAATGTATAAATGATACGAAGTGTCTACGATGCCGTCGGACGGTTCCCGCAACTCCCCGGCTATTTTGCCGTCACATATGTTTGATATGGACGTATCTAACGCGTCAATCCGATACTGATACCCGTGATTATAAACTCCACTATCCTTAAGGTTAGGGCTAAGGTAAGGTTAGTTTGTAAACTCCACTATCCTTAAGGTTAGGGCTAAGGTAAGGTTAGTTTGTAAACTCCGCGTCGGAATGGCGGGGTGTCATAAGGAGACGGCAAAATAGCAAAAAGAGTTTGTAGCCGTCGGACGGTTCTATAGACACTGCCTAAATGATATTCTATAGATATACTTTCCCCCCACAATAATAAATTAGCAACCACCTTGATAAGAATCAACAGGAAAACAACAACTCGACACATTCACAAAATTCATATACCTGATGTACTGTGCAGGAGCTAGCTTGTCTGCTGCTCTTACTGGCATGGCTGCAGCAATCTTTTGTGATACTGCCTTGCTCAGGGCGCTACGGGTCTTTTCTGTTAACTGTAAAACAAAACAATTACAATTAATCAAAGAAAACATTTGAGGTTATAGATGGCATTCATTCAGTAAGGCAGCATAGACAGGCTATAAAAGTGCTTTGCGGGCAGGAACGATGCCAGTTTGCTATGACTTCACTTCAGACAGGATGTTTTGATCACATGTAGCTTTAAATTAACACAAAACAACCAGAAAAGCAGACTTGGCCCTATCAAGAACACTTTTGAGACACTCAAAAAGGCAAAACATTCTGCCAATCTGCACCAAGAACACAGCACAATGTGGATGTGCACCATTCCTTTATACGACAACAGGTACATTACATTGTCACCCTAACACATGTCATTTCGATTTTAGATGAAGCAATTAGATGCAATGATAATTTTTTCAGCAAACAACACCACCCAAATTACGCCTTGGTTTAGCAGTAAACAGTTATTCTGTCGTACCTCTTGTACGGCCTCCTCATCAGGTTTCTGCAGTTCTGAAGCTTCGTCGTTCAGGACTTCTTTAGGAAGAAGGTCTGTGTATTTACTGAACACCACTTTGTCTTTGCTCTGCCCCTGTCTTGCAATGGCATCATACTTGATCTTCCCCTCAGCATCCACTTGAACTGCAAGGGCATTGGAGGTCTTCTTTTTGCGGCCCATCTCCAGGGGAAACTGGGCCACATGGATCTCAGGGAAAGCACCTCCATCTCCAAAATCCTGAAAGAAAATGATTAACATAACATGTATTCTTTGTGACTACTGCCATTTAGAACAGCCTGGGTAACGTTCTTTGATTAAAACGCAAAGATCCATTATGAAATGGTTTATTTTTTATCCATTATGGAGATGGCAGTGTCTACAGAACCATCAGACAGCTACACAGATTCTTTGCAATTCTGCTGTGTCCTTATGATAGTGCAAATACATAAAAAGACGTCCAGTAACCACGGTTCACAGCACTTTTTTCCCCCTTTTGAAAAGATCAACATGTATTTAATTTGTTAATTTTGTTTTTTGACACATTTGACTTGATATTATCATGCAATTTTTTAACGCTTTTACCAACTGCTTAACCTTGATCGAAATCCTGTTCCTAAACTTAACCATATACCAACTCCTGGCTCTAACATTACCCAGACAGTATTATCCATATCAAATTATACACGTGCTGATAGAATAGCTGGGAACTGTCGACGGCAACGTAGACACTTCGTCTGAAATTACCTCAAGTGCACGGGGAACCCAGCCTTTTCTGTGCCTGTAAGGGGGAGGCTCTCTCCGGGAAGCCACCACCAGAGACGTGGAGTAGGACTTCTGAGCCCGCTGCCTCTCCTCTGCCTCCAGCTGGTCCTGAGACAGCTGCGTGGGAGCCGGTAAAAAGCTAAACAAAACGCAAAGAACGGGGTTAGCAATTAGCATCACGAATAGCATTTTACACAGGGCAATGATTGTTGCTACACCTTTTTTGACAGATCTCAAGTATTTATTTCATTAGCTGGTTGATTTTAGGTTATCAAGTTTATAGGTTAACACTGAAAATGTTAAACAATAAAAAGCACTTTCGGTGGACTACAGTAAATCATATGAATATTCTAAAAGTGCGTTTGAATCATCACGACGTCGTGGTGCTAAGCTATCTTGCTAATGCTATTCCCTTAGCTTCAGTCGAATACAGAAATAGCTGGATCAATAAACTCCAAAAGACTGGATGGCACCGTCATTATACGCTAAAATCACAGCACAACAGCAGACGGGATCGCGGTTTTAAAAGGAGAATAAAAATAGAGGCTTTGTTGTGGGACTTACTTCGCCAGAGACATTTTGACTTTTTCCGTAGCAGCTGGATTGAGCATGCGCAGTGGCGCGTGTTGTTTGCCAAACTCACAGCATCAAATGTCGCGATATTACAGACCAGTGGCCGAGAGAGATTTGAATGACCATATTTGATCTGTGATATTATCATATGTGAGTAGATTCATCAGGCTTTTCTTCTTAAACAGCAGTTTGCGGGGGTTGTAGTTGAGCATATGAATAATATGTTAACCGAACAATACACTTGTGGTGTCAGTGTTAAACAGCAGAATAATTTAATGAATTTGATTAGGCTAATAAACATATGACACAAGTTGAAAATAAGTTGTTCTGGGGTAGACTGTTTCAATGTTTAGCATTAAAAATGATGTATCTGTATTCTTGTACACTTTCAACAGCTGCAATGGCTTTGGTAGGCTACAAGGAGCAACTGTCAAGATGTCCAGAATAAAAGTTTTGGATATGAGCTCTACTTTTAGGATGAAAAAAAAGGAGCTATTATCGAAGTCAAACCTACGGCACCATTACATGATGATTAAGTAAAGGTTAAATAATAGACAAAATATTGCTTACAACATATAATTTTCCATATAGGCCTATTTTAAACCAAATGCCCACAAGAACTGAGGAACTGTAGTGAAATGAACACAAAACAAATCATTGCAATTTTTTTATTTGAAAAATTACAAAACACACCTGTTAGCATTGATTCATGTTGTCTCATACTGTATCTTTTGTCACAGCAATCTGCCATAGAAGCTTCATAACCGCTGTACAAATGCTCTTTCTCTAACCTCTCTGTCTCCTCTCTCTCCTCCTTCAGCTGCATGTTTGGGCGCAGGAGGCATTCTGTCAGCAGCTCAGAGGAGGCTCCATCATTAATGTGACACCGGGTAAAAGGACACGTCAACTCCCATTCATCACCAGTGCTGGCACGGGACACAGCTTTAATAAACCAATAATTTGGCTCTTTTTCAGATGCTGTTCGCTCCTTACCTTTGAGTGAAATGTCATGATCCTCACTGGACCTTCTGATAAGTGGTATGCACTATGTCTCTCAGATAAGCTGCAATTTCATCGATGTTATTGAAAACATTTTTTTTTTAAACATTTTTCCATAGACTTTGCATACTCAGTGGAGCTGTTTATATTGTACAAAACTCCTCCTTTCCTCTCTCTTCAATACAGTATATATCGTTACACATATTGGTTTGCTGTGGTAGGATTTGGCATCAAAGGCACCATTTTACTTACATAAACAACATTCATTGGCACATACAAGCACAGCTGATGATCTACAGTATATGTATAATGTAAAAGTCCTATTTCCCCAGGTTCATGGTGCGCTGATTGAAGATTACATGAAAAGGCAGCACAACAGTGGCTAATTTAGTGCTCCCAGCCATAAGAAATCTGGAGAACTGCTGTCTTTTATTACAACCTCAAAAGGATTTCAACGTTCACAGAGCCATCCTCTAACTGTAAAACTGCAAATACACGGACCATTCTTTAGAGGCTGCATATATAAGAAAGTGAATGCAGTAGCTCAGTATCGATTTGCTTTCAGAGTACGGGCGGCTTGTTAGAGGAAGCTGGAGCTTTTAGATTTTTATCATGCAGCGGTGCACGTCTTTAATGCTGTGGCCAGAGGACGGGATAGCTCTGTTTACTGTATGTTATAAATTCTAAATCGATTCCATTATGGCTCCTACCTGCAGAGAGGCATCAAACGGACCGGAACGTACTGCTCTCTGCCATAAGCCACAATAACGAAGTCTGTACATTTTAATAGGCTTTAGGGAGAGGGATTCAAATGCAGAATGGTGAGCGTACTCCAGGGTGGGTAGAAATAGATTTTGTACTTCTTGCAAAATCTGAGTTGCACCTTGTAATACACTGACGCATTAACCTCCATTTTGATACCAATATATTAGACCCTGTTATACGTAGAAAAAAACACGTAGACCCTAGATTGAATTATACAGAACAGAGCTCTAGTAAACCTTGACACCTTACATGCAATCTCATCGTTGTAAACCATGCATAAATTTATGCACATGAATGGTTGGGCTGCACAGAAGGCTTTGTGAGAGCTAGATACAGCTCGGGGCCATGGCAAATGGTCAACAAATCAACTTTCTCATTCTGTTGCTGTTTGAGAACAGGAGAAATCAGTTGCAGCATCTGCTTTGATGAGTTACCTGCATCCCTTGTTGTTAGCCCGTATTTTATTTAAAACATTCTGGTTCATGCATGTAAATCGTTGAGTTTATATGAAGGACATTTCCTCTTCTCCTCCAAGTTTGATTCGAGTCATAAACCCAAGCAACTGCCGAGGTAATAAAGAGCTTTGAATTTTCTTGTTGTTTGCAAAAGGTGATTTCATCTGGCCCTTGTAGCAGTGTAGAAACACAGCCCTGAAGGTCAATCAATAAGATCTAACGCAGAATTGCCTAAAAGGAAGCCACAAAGTTGTTCCGGAGAAGAACAAAAAACATATTTCCTGGAGAGAGATGGAACTGGCCTACAAACTAGAATCACAGACAGGAGTTTTTCATGGAGTGTATTTTAGGGAATGTGAGATGGGGGAGTGGTGAATCTGGACTGGATGTGGGTCATTGACTCATTGAGATGTACAGTGGATTCGCATTGGATAAAAGTGTGCCTAGAAAGTAAACCCTTAAAAACATCAAACAACTTCTCTGAGTTAGACTTACTTATATATTCTCAATCAGAACATGTGCCAATATTGAACATTTTTTCACAAAATTCACAATTGCACATCACCCTTTTAATATACAGGTTCCCTAAATTTGTAAAACTTACAACTAAAACTACTTTCTTGCCTATTTTTTTATGTTTTAGGATAAAAACTTATAAATAAATTGGTGTATTTAATTAGATTTTATTGTTAACTTGGCAGTGTGGTAGATGTACAGTATTAATACCAGTAGAGAAAGAACAGCTAATGGATTTGAGTTGTTCCGAGGCTATTTTGTCGAATACTTTATATTGGATATTGTTGTATATGATCCACATCAAACAATAGGCTTTTCTCTGTGACATCTTAGAGAAAATTTGTGCTTTGTCACTTTCCTGCAGCCTCTTGACATTCTCAGTCTATGGATGAAGGTGACAGTATCGGCTGGCCCTTCTGTACCTTGTGATAAAGTCAGAGTGTTATCAAACAGGTCCAGAGGGGCAGGTCACATTCATCTCCCAGCTGCCCTAAAAGGGATGGTGTGAAATGTTTTGCATGTCAGCCTAAACTCAACAAAAGATTGCCAGTAACAATGCTGTTGTTTTGCATCTATGTATTTACTTAGCTTGTGATACATTAGCTAATCCATTTAACTCATTTTATGAAAATTTGTAGACATAATCAAACATATGATATTGTTTACAAGCCCCAAATATCAGTGGAAAGTCTTTTACGGTGGTAGTTTTGTTAAAGCCGGGCACGTTCTTGTCAGAGATGTCACAATTAAGAGCAGATATAATGAAAGAGAAGGGAGCTGCGGAGGCGAATTATGGGGAGTGAATGAAAGTTGCGAACACCTCAAAGTGGGTCAGGAGCCAGTATTTCCTGGTGCGGTGAATTCATCTGATTTGCATTTGGGGAATATGTTTAACTATGCAAATAAAGGTACTCTGGGGAAAATGTATTACTTAGACATACTGATTTGCCCTCTTTCTTCTGCCCTATATGCACCATGTATTCAGATACTAACAGCGTCTGCAGCCGGTTCAAATATTGGCCTATGATGGTCTATTGCAAGAGAAATTAATTGGTTACGTATACATCTTTATTTAAAAGTATTACAGCTGTTCCATTAATTAAGTCTTGTGTTTTCCACATTATTTTTCTCCACTGTGGCTATTTAGTTTACCAAACAACGGGCTTTTCAAACGGCATCAAACTCTTCAAACCAAAAGCAGATCCGAGACATGACAGTGGTGCATGAATAAACTGCCTCATTAAAATTCAGTTTGATGAATTTCATACAGTCCTTTTAGGCTAAGCATTTAAAAGACTTCCTTCGTCTGTGCATCATCCGCCAAGTTCCATTTCACTGACACTTTAGTTTTGTGACTAAACCGTCTTCCTACTGGACAGGTAGGGAGGGCTGGAGTGCTTACTTGGCAGCCTGTGTCCCGTCCCTACTCCCAAGACTGTCTTACTTTACAAAATGTAGGGATTCCTCAGCAGAATTCAGTCGTCTTGTCATGTTCGCAAGGAGAAGTGCCCGTTGAGACTGTCTACATAAGGGCGAGGATTCTTGCGGAGATTGGACATGACGTTTGTTGTGTATATTGAATCTATGTTAAAAAAAACCTGGCTATTTTTGGCTGTAATTGTAATATTGGTGGTTCAATCCTTGCTTTGATCAGCGTGTACCAGCGTTGTGTCCTTTGGCAAAACACATCATCACCCTCCCAGAATGTGGGGTGTGAGGGACTGATGGTGATGGAAGAGGCTGTCCATGCAAAGTGGCTTCCATTTGCATGTTAGTCAGCCCCATGGCAGCTGTGGTTAAAGAAGGAGCTTGTCACCCCTGACTATGGGGAGGGAATGAATAATGCAGTGTCCAATGCATTATTCTAAAAATAGTTAGTTCTAGTTCATTTTATTTATGAATGAACTTGATCTTATGAAGTACGGACATAATTAAACAAAGTATTTTATTTTACTTTCTTACCCGTAAATATGCTTAATTTTACGAAATAGTGTTCAGGTGTTAGTCCTGAGCCTCTGCGACTGAGCGCGCCACCACTGTGGGTTAACCTGACCAGCATGTTTTTGGAGGTCGGGGAAACCGTAGCACCCGGAGGAAACCTGGCTAGCTGCTTTTAGTGCTCCTCTGATCCTCTGAAACAGTGCACCGCATCCTGAGTTTGTCCCTGTTTCAGAGCGTGGTGTCCTGCACTGGTCAGCTCCGCCTCCTCCTTCCTCTTCCTCCTGTGCAACTCCCTCCGCGCCCTCTGCTCCACAACAGTCTTTCACCATCTTCTGGGAAGTTCTCCAGTGAACGTCCATAAGCCAGAACAATAGAAGGCATGTGTGGCTTAGCTGGGAGTCTCGCCCGGATACCTCCTCGTTTGTCCCTTTTTTGTTTCCTGTAGCGCCTCTTGTGACGCCTCCACTGTACTGCAGGTGTGGGGGGCTCTTGGTGCCTCTTCAGTGTTTCAGAAGAAGACATTTGTAGGTCTTAAATGGATTTAGCGCATAAGCTAGCCCTTTACTCTTAAAAAGCTGCTTTCTTCAGGACCATTATGGATTCTTTGCAGTAAAAAAAAAAATCCACCAAACCCCACAAAAACACGGCAAAGATGTACAAAAGTATCCAGTAAAACAATGTGGAACACATATGCCCAAATGCAGTTTGCAGGAAAAGGCAATGTCCACATTCAGTCATATTACCATTTGGTTGTTTTGTCTGAACTTTCTTCAAATACAGCATTTTATGTATCTTTGGAGGCATCCGTACCACACTTTGGGAACCAATGGTGTTGACATGACATTTAAAAAAATAAAATAAACAGAGGAGTTGTTTAATTTGTAGGACCGTCTCAGAAACATGGCAACCAACAGAGTCTAATACAACTACATAATGACACTGCATTCTCTCCCATGACTGGCAGTTTATGACCACATCTATTTTACAGTGAGAGCATGGATTTGCAATGGAATGAGTTATCACTGGTCACTCATCCATTATATGAGTATCCCTAACCTTTACACACACTTAAAGTAATATCTGGAAGCGACATAAAGGTTTTTAAAACATATGGGTTCTAATTTGCGCCATTCCCATTCACCATAAGCAATCTACATGCGCCTGTACATGACAAATGACATCCACATAAACCTCCAGTGTTCACCACTAGAGGGCAGCGTTACTTAAATTTCAAGTGCGCATAGCAGGTGCGCTCCAATTTTGCATCTGCTTTGCATGAGAAAGCGATGCCCAGGAAATTGATTTTTTATTCCCCATTTTTATATGGGGAACGCTGGTGCGCAGTGGTGAGCCGTTGCCAGAGGTACATTTGCTAACACAGACAGAGACAGAAGCCCTCTCCACATCAGCAGGCAGTCTGAGATGCAGCTTCTTCCTCACTTGGACTTTCTCCAGCTCATGCGCTCCCCGTTCTGTTCTGTTCGCGAGCGTGGCCTCCCCCAAGCTATAACAACAGAAGTGCAATCATCAGCCTTCTAATTTAGAAAGCAAGTAATTAATATTTTAGGCTAACAGTCGATGCTTCATTCAGATGCCTCTCTTTGTGTATGCCATGCAAGCCTGGGCACTGGGGCAACAGACAATGTGCCAATGCTAAGATAGTCCTCTTCTGCTTTTCCCTCTTTCCTTCCTTCTGTTCCACTGAATCTTTTAAAGCTTGCTATTTTAAAGTATGTCAGTCAAGAGGGTTAGCTTACCTCAAAACATCCCCCCCGAAAGCATTATAGGCATGTGGATGATGTTGCAAAATTCACCACTACTGCATTGAAATTGCTATATGCATTGTCATAATTTGCATATTGCAAACACAACAGTATCTAAAGTGTCCTCGGGGTCCTGTTCAAACTAAAACCAGCAACGCATGGAGTTTAAACCTCTAATGTTCTAAAATACAACTATTTTTTTTCTATTATTTTAGCAGCTTTTATCTTGTCTTCATACTCCGAGACCTGTTTGAAATGAGCACTGTAGAATTATGTTTTGTTATAACCAATTTCTTTCTAGAAGTAGGGATAAAAAGAGCTTTGTGCACTGCTCTTCTCATTATAAAACCATTGTCATCGATTGTGAACGAGCAGGCTTTGTTTAGTTTTACTTCGCTAATGAAGACAAATGTTCTTAAACCATCATCTGTGCTCTACGGTTTGCATATAATAAGGCTGAGAATGAATTCCAAGTTGGAGGCAGGTGTTTGAACGATGCGCTGATGTATCACATTTGTTTTCACGAGAAAATGCCCAAATCCCAAAATGGGCAAAATAACATCTGTATTTAAGAATCCTTCCTCGCTGTGCTTGGCTTGCGGCTCCTAATCCTGGCGATTTTCCAACGTGCACATCTCGTTCAGTTTGGACAGCCTCCCTCCCTCCAGCACCGCCAGTCCCATCAGCAGCCGGGTAATTTGGTATGGAAGTAATTAATTTTCAAATCGACACATATTTACGGCATCATTTTGCAAGGGAGGATGTTGTTAGGAGGTCACAACCGGAGAGCCGACTAATTACGGTTCTGTGGGCAACCCGTACACCGCAACAAAGAAATAAATCAATGTCTTATGAGTGGATGAAAACATATTACGGCAGAAGAAGCAAGATTGATGTTGAGTCACAATGTCAAGACGCAGTGCCCCCTATAGTGTGGGTCTACGAAGCGGTGAGAGAAAAAACAGCCCCAACATTATAGAACTCTCCCACAAAAACACAGTTCTGCATAATAATGATCCTTGGAAGATACGTGTGCGTTGTAATACGTATGTAACATATGTAATGGTGTGATCACAGGCTGCTCTGACCTTGAGGAGGAGAGGAAGGGGAGATACAGGCAGCGAGGAGGTAGCCTGGAGTCGGGTCCGTGTCTAATCTGCGTTGCATGTGGCTCGATGGAGGATTTGATAGAGAGCAAGCGGAGGCCCCAGTTCTCTCAGATGCCTATCGCGCTACGTATGAGACACAGCGCTCCAAGAAAAGCAGGGGATTTGAAAAAGCAGCCAAGTGTTCACAGTTTGTCCTGTTGTGGAATGCCTTAGCTTCAAGGCAACGCTTGAGCTCCCATCGATTTCCCAGAGCTTTTCGACCATGAGAAGAATGTTTACAACTCGGAAACATACCTGCAGTGTTTTGGTTCAATGACAAATGTTTAAGTTATCCTTAACGTGAGGTCGTCTCTATCTCGAAACAGCTGAGGGTACATCGGATTTACAAATGGGTGCAGATTAAAGCACATGCTGATGCTAAAACTAAGGCTGAAAACATTTTTAAATGAAGTTGAATTGTCTTCTTTCAGAGTTTGGGTCGTGCTGACTATAGGCCATTTTCCACTCTCTTTTCTTATTCTAACCAAATATGGATAATAGTTTTAAACATCTAATCCAATAACACTTTTTTATTGTTTCATGAGAACTCTAGATTAATCAAATCTCTAAAACACAGATGGTAGAAAAGTTGTGTTCAAGCAGAAACATTTTAATAGTGACACATGTGTCTGGGACTAGCTTACACGCTTGCTCTCGACTCTCATGGGCTTAAACCCTTCATATCTTTATTTGGGACATACTCGTGTCTCAACTGGGGGACGTCGGAGCCAACATGCCCTCAGACCACTCTGTGATTGATTTATTGGGGCAACACTTGCCCCGGTGCTTTCATCTTTATGCATGACGTGTCCCGCGGGCCAAACCAACCGACCTCACAGTTTTAACACTTTCATTTCCGTGATCCATGCTCCCCAGCCTTGTCACTAACACCCCCAGCCTCACAGGGGGGCAGTGTTCTGACTTGGACCACATTTTGACAGTGAGCATTGGGAGATCCACAGAGAAGTAGTGCTGCTTTCTAGTGGTGTAAGTTGTTTCTACTTCAAGTTATATGAGATTGTAGAAGCAAAACTAACTGTCCGAGTTGTGAAGTCAGGGTGGAAGTGAAAGCGAGTTCATTGCAAAAGATTTGGGGAATTGATTTTAGATACAACAATATTTGTAGGAGACCGCTGGCTAACCTTCTTCCTCTGCTGCACTTATGGGACCGATACATCACGGAAGGATCAGTGATGTTGGGTCTTGCGATGTTAGTGTTGAACGCAATATAATCCCAGATGAGTTTAGATAAAATAAAGTCACTTAAAGCAGTACTAAGTAACTTGTTTACCTTAATAAATCCTTTTCGTAGTCCCTCTGGGGGTAAATGGGATGCACCAATACACACTAATGTAATCACGAAGAAGAAGCTAACAGGCTAACGGGCAAAGCTAACTGCGGGCTAGCGCCACTTAAACAGTATTTACAGCCAAAATTATCTCCATTGTGTAATTGGATATACAATATCCCTCTCTCCCTTTGTCTTTTCTGTCAGCGTAGTGTTTACTCTCACGGACAATTAATGAGTAAAAAAATGCTACATGCTACGACACCTGCAGTGGCGCTTATGGCCTCTAGGGGCACGAGTTACTTAGTTTCAAGCAGAGAATTTTGACTGTATTTCTATGTGTTGTTCTCTGCTCCAGACTACAGTAAGAGGAGAAGCATGTTCTATCGAGTTAGTGGTTTGATTGTTGTGTTTAGGTAATGCTCAATGTTGTATAAATCCCTTTCCAACAGGCCATGCAAATATACTGGCCCCATATGAAATTATAAATAGATTTCAGTCAGTCCCATGTTTTGTTTTTTCATGCTCTGGGCACCATTTTAGAGGATTTGTCACCATACAAAAGACAAAATATATCGTATTATAATGTTTTGTCTTTAATTTTGATGAATTGCTGTTGCTATGACAACTATCTTCAGTTTACATCATTGTGAAACCCACGTCTTGGGGCCCCACAGACTTAGCTGGAAAAGTTGACACCAAGACTTGACACCAAGAGTCAATTTATTCTTATCTTAATCTGGTTTGAAAATATTTGACTATTTAATAAAACATTGACATATTTTTTGACAGTACATTCACAACATATCACTCCATTATACACATTGCAAGTCCAGTTGTCTTGTTTTAGCTTCACAAGTTTGCATTAACCACCTGGATGACTGAGAATTTACTTCGTTTCAATATATTCTGTGTTATGTTGCATATTGCTGCAGTAGAGAAGGCACTGAGGATGGGCGGTGGAAGTCATTTCCATCAGTGAACCAGTGGAGGGTGGTGATCCAAACGCAGCTGCCAGCCCTATCTGCCTGTGCCTTGGCGCCCCATGAATTAAGAACTTATCAAAGCAAACGGTTTATGGATCACAAAGCTTGGCCACATATAGAAGATCGTGGTACGCGCGTTTCATTGCCTGGACAGCAAATTAACCATGCATAACACATAAGGCAGTTCAGTCCCTCCTTCTCTTTAGTCATATGCCGATTCAGTAGTAAACATCTCACAGCGGATGAGCCGAATAATAATGCAGATTAATATTAGGGGTCAGTGCGGCAAAGAAGTGGAAGCGGTAATGATATTTACTGGTATGAAATTTAAATAAGCCGAGCCGCATTTGAAATTCATGAATTATCTTCTGAAAGCTACAGAGAAACATCACTTGGACATAATGTTATAAATGATACATGGAGGACGGTTGCACCATCCAAGTTTGTAACCGGGGATTAAAATTGCAAAATCCTCCATCACGCAGCAAATGAATTCTGTAAATAAACATATTTTAGTAGAACTGTGTCAAACCTTCATTTAGTGCATGTCATAGAGCATTACCTCTTGATTGTGACACTATAAAGGGGTGATAGTTTATAGTTTAATCTGCACATCCGTCAGTGTATATTTGTTTATAGCATATACACCTTTTCTTCCCCTCCTGGAACCGCCACCTTAACGTGGTGGAGGGGTTTGAGCGCCTGAATGATCCTGGGAGCTCTGTTGTCGGGGTCTGCCATGACAAACAGGTCTTAGGTGACGGGTCAGACAAAGAGCGGTTCAGAAGCCCCTTATGAGAGACCAACAGGCCCGGTTAGAACCATGAGGCCGTCCTTCTGTGGACCCACCACCTGCAGGGGGCGCCATAGGGGCTGGGGCAATGTGATTTGGGCAGCTCCAACAGCTGCCCCCACGACCCGGCAACGGACAAGTGGAAGAAAATGGATGGATGGATGGATATTAGTGATGGCAAAATGAAGCCCCATGAAGCACTGAAGCGTCGCAGCCAACTGCGTCACACATGGTTCGAAGCATCAAGGTGCTTTATTTGCTCCACTACGCCATCATGTGGACAAAAAAATGTATAACATGCTGAGTGCTTACAATAAATGTTGGGGGCTGAAAGACAAAATTTGAGAATTTAGAGAGTTGTGATGTAAAATGTGCTTGTGTTACTTTGCTTATGTCTGTGCTTATGCAACATGTGTTTAATAAAGACAAAAATTAAATTTATTCATTTTTATTCAGAAATAATATTTTTCTAAAGTATTTGGACTCAGGCGGTTTCTTTTTTTGTAAATACTAAGGCAAGTTTGTACAAATGTGGATAGCTATATTTCTATATTTTTAGGTGAGATCAGCTCAAAATGCTCCCAAACTGGGGAAAATCTCTTCTTTCTAGCTGGTTCCATCGCATAAAAATGAAGCTCAAATAGAATACCAAAAGAAGCGCAATAACCCAAAGACACAAAATGTGACGGGGAATCCATTGCGTTTCACGGTCGCTTTTATTTTGAATCGCGCTCCAAATCCACAAATCATTTCCTGAATCAGTCACGTGGTACGGCCACTTCCCGAGGCTTCGAACGTCACCACATACGTCATCAACACACGCATCGATACACGCTTCAATAGACACACCCCTAGATTACTCGGCACACGCTTCGAAGCCTCGACACGATCGACACATCACTAATGGATATACACCTTTCCATCGTGCACAGTATAAAGTACTGTATGGGAAAATATTACATACATTTTTCCTCGGGCCATCCAACAGGAATTCAAAGTATTCCTACGTCAGCCTGGGCCAGTAAATCCTCAAAATGAAACATGTTTTTAAGTCTGCTTAATGTTTTATTTTCAACTATAACATGTGAGTAATTTAGATGATTCATTTTATAAAGAATATCAAGAAAACCCTTGCAACTTGTATGAATGGATGCTTTTTCCAACAACACGATGACAACTCATTGTTTGGAGCGGAGTTTGAAAACGCTGATGATTAAAATGTAAACTTTTCTTTGTTCAGTGGTAGCCCCACTTTTTAGCATGAGATTTATTTTAGTAAAATACATTCACTTGCTTTAAATATTAAGGGGGGAAAAGGAATTGAAATCAGTCAGGCGCACAGACATACTCTTAGTTGACCGTCATTTATCACTATTTACAAAAACACAATTGGAGAGAGAAGGTCAGTCTCCTCCTACAGAGCATGTTCCCAAAAAAGGACAAAAAGGCGGGAAACACAAGTCTCCACAGTTCTCCGGAGCCTGTCAATCAAAGCCTAGAGATAAAACCTTAAAAACCTGTACAACAGAAACCTGCGTGGTTAAAAATATGATACTCTCCGAGTTGTCACACGAGGAAACTGAATCGCTAGATACAATATAACTCTTTGGAGCTCAACTTTTAAGTTGTTTTTGACACGTGTAAAGTCCTCATTGATCAAGCTTTATGAGAAAAAAGTTTTGATTTAATTTATTGCAAAATCACCTAGCCCTATTTTAATCCTCTTAAAGAGGGAGTATTATGCTTTTTTCAATCACATAGCACCAGTCTATAGCATACTACAATGATGACGTAACCTTCTGTTGGTCTGTATATGCAGTAAATTAAAATAACTGCCTTGAATAAAATTGCTCTCTCAAAATGGCTGTACTGAACGTCTTGAAATAGGCCTCTGTCTCTTTAAGAAGCTTTCCGACACGCCCCCTTCAGCACACTGCTGTGGCATCTAAACAACACTACTGTGCGGGGAGGGGGCTCTGCTGAGCTGAGGAGCAGTGGTTGGTGGCTTGGCTGGTGACGAAAGGTCCAGAGGCGTCTTCAGGAGGTGGGGGCGTTCCTAGGAGGACTGAGGCATAGCTACACCTAAAATGGCTGCCGTCTAAGTTTTTACTGATTACTCAAAAATATGTGAATAAGCCAAGGCAACACTCCAGGCATGTGTTTAATGAGGGAATGACATAATAACATGATATAAAGCTTGAAAAAGTCGATTTTACATAATACCCCCCCTTTAAATGAGTTGCACAAGGACTCAAGCTATATTGTTATGACTTGGCTCAGACTTACTTGTTCTTCTGCCTTGACTTAAGGGCGTCAAAGAAACTTAAAGATAACTTACTTGACACAACACTGTCTCCAGCTTCTCACCATCTTGCTGTAGCCACCGATCAATAAGCCACTACTGTACTGTACGCATGCGGAATCCAGACACGTCCTGCCAGTCCAACCCGAAATGTCAACTGCTTTGGCTTTTTTTTTTTTTTTTTTTCTTCAAAACGACGTGGCACTCACTTGACATTGACTCCACTGGCCTGGCTCTCCCTGTGGACTGCAGCGTATGTGGCTGAGTGAACATTGTTTCAAGGTTATGGAGAGAAAGGAGCAGTCAGACGTACTGGCAGCCTCGTAATGAGTGCGCTCCTGAGGGGATGGACACTGACTTTGCGCGCGGCGGCAGGTGAATCCAGGCCTCGGGGAGACGGGATTAAAACACTCTGCCGCCATCTCCGACTTCAAACTAATTTAGAGAGATAAAGCTGCCAGGTCTGACGCGTCGCAGGCATTAAGATTGGAGTCTCATTATTGTTTCTGAGCTGATATTGGAACAAGGCAACTGACGTAACCAGGAAACTCCTTACATTTCTGTTTTAATGCTATAAAGGGATTTGATGCATAAAGAATATGAGCCTGTTGTCATGGCACCGTTACATTTTCTTTCGATACCAGCACTTAAACGATACTTGGTTTTCGATACCGATACCTGAACGATACTTTTTCGATACCTATACTAAATTATTTGTCACATAAATTTAGAACCATAAAGAAGATTAATAATGTTCATTTATTCCTTTTCCTTCCATTTCATTTCTTTACATTTCTATTATTTGTTTGAGGTGAAACAAGAAACTTCCTTTAACGACGAAGGTGCAGAAAAAAACACTTTCCAAGTTTCTCTTATTTTTCCCCCCCATTTTTAACCAATTTGTTTTTCACATTTCCCCCAAAACATTTTCCATATTAAAAAAGTCTCTAAATGTCCCACAATTTTTCTATGTGTTTTTTCCCCAATTTTCCCAAAGTGTAACATTTTCCCCCCATTTTTTCCCCTAATTTTCTCTCATTTTTCCCCATTTCCCGCCCCCCGAATTTCGCCCCAAATGTTCCCAATATTCCCCCCTTTTGTTTTCATTGTTTCCAAATTTCCCCCCAATTTTTTATTCCTCCCTCCCCCTCTTTTTTTTTTCCTTTCCAATTTTGATGACCAACAACATCAAAACTTAAATATAAAGACTTAATATTTCTTTTCGATACTTGCTTTTAATACTTTTATTATTTCGATACCAGTAGTACCTAAACCTTTTTTTCTCAATACCAGACTGGGGAGAGTGGGGTAAGATGAACCACCCTTATATTTTGAAAAATGAAACATTTTTCTTAATCTGAGATTATAGATTTAATCTTTACATGATTTTAAATTGACAGACAAAAAATTGGAAAATTTGGCTGCAATATAATATAAATTATATGAATTTTTTTTTTTTTTTTTTTACTGTTCAGAGTACATTTTTGGCCTGATCCCACAAAAACGCTTGTCACAGAGAAACAAAAACATGCAGGTCAATTTTTTGTCCCGATGTTGGTTGGTCATTAAGTATAAAAGCAGATTAATAATTTAGGAAGATTTCTTCTTTAATAAACACAACTCTCTTGGTCTTCTCAAAGAAGAAATAATGAGGTAAATTGATCCAAAAACATTGGGGTAAATCTGCTCCATAAGAAACAATGAATGACAAATTACAATTTTACTGTACAATTCTACAGTTTTTGGTGGTTCTGGGTCTAGTAGAGACAAGCAAATTAAAATGAGATATTACATTAAATTATATGGGATTTATTTAGAGACAAAATGTCATAATCTGCAGAAGTAGCATATGTAAAGAAAAAGATTTGTTATAATATGTTTTTGGAATAAAATTGCTAATGGGAAAAAAATTAGACTTCATGATGTTTAGTATTAATTTCGCCTTTAAATCTGGTGGTTCAATTTACCCCAAGATCTGGTTCAACTTACCCCGCTCTGGGGGTAAAATGAGCCACAAGACAAGTTTTTTTTGAAGACCAACATCTTAAAAACCATATACTTCAGATGATTTTTGAATATGCGAAAGAATAGAAAACATCCCAAAATGTCTATAAATATTACAATTTAGCATCTATTGCAGAGGTCACTAAACGGCGGACCTCGGTCCGGATCCGGACCCATGCGCCAGCCATTCCGGACCCGAACCTTGGATCCGAACTTTGGACCCGACCGTGAATTCCCTCAGACGAGCAGCTGCGTCTGCGCTCTCTCTCCCCCTCGCTCTCTCTCCCTCCCTCCCTCTCCCTCTCTGACTGCACCAGAGCGGTAAACTACAGCCCAGACGAACAGAAAGAGAAAGACCTTCATCTTAGCTTCATGATACTTTTTAAATTTTTAGAAACGGTTTCGGAATGACTGAAATATGGCTTGCTAAAAACAAAAGCGGAGGAAGCCCTAATTAAATATGCACGCGCGATCGTAATGCACCAATAGCGCGGTTGTTTTCCGAGCAGGTCTGAACCAGGACTAAACCAGGACTAAGCCTGAACTAAACCTGGACTAAACAGGGCTCAGTGTGTTGATCTGAGCAAAGAAACACAGCACTGTCATATATTATGTGCACATTGTGTATAATAGGCTACAGTTGCCTGCACTCTGCTATTTAGGACCCAAAACTTATTTTTAGAGCAAAAAACAGGAGTCAATTGATTGCATTATTTTCAAATCACAGAAATAGATTTAAAAAAAAGGCTTAAAAATCCTGATATAACCGTGAATTAACCCCGTATGTTCCGGACCTTTGCTTGACCTCTTTTTTTCATTTCGGACCTTGGTGAAATTTAATTCGTGACCCCTGATCTATTGTATACTGTTTTTACGCAACAACCACCAAAGCAAAAGGTGTCTCATCTTACCCCACCTATAGTTCAATCAGTGGAAACAGCCCAAGCATTTTACTTACTTTTTTGCTTCGACTTGAGCCCTAAAAATCACCTCCTCTGCTGGAAAGTGTGTGTGCCTACAGCCCCCATGATCAAGCTTGAAAAATCTTCATCCCTCACACTCACTGTAAATGCACTGCCACGTCCTGTTACTATCCCCACAGCCATGAAAATACATTTGCGCTGCATAGTAAATTGTTATATAAGCACTCTCTGAGCTCCGAATGATCCCTCCATCAGCCGGGGTCATTTTCAAAACGGGCGGCAGTGGCATCAAGCAAATGACACAGTCGCCTCTCTGCGTGTCAGACATACGGCGCGGCAGTAAACGGCGTACAGTACGAGTTATGGGCCCGGCGTGGCAGAAATAAGCAATAAATCTTGCGCCCAGCGAGACGCCAGGGGTCGGGCCGAACGCTGCTGCTGCTGCTGCTGCTCCTGGGGGCCAATGAGAGCGCTCGCCTTCCTCTCCCGGTAATTAATGTCAGAGGCAAAATGGCAGAGTGCGCGGCAGTGATAGTCAGGGAATACAAGAGCAGTGCAATTAGCCGTTCCGGGAGGCCGAGAAGAAGATATAACTCTGAGACCCGTAATGGAGGCAATATGGGCTGTGTGACTGGCCTTTTAAGAGATGCTTAAGGGGCTGTGCTGAAAATTGTTTTATAATATACATTTTGCAGTGGTGGGAGCAGTCGCGCAATAGCCCGATTTGAGTGGGAACTGTTCACTTTCTCATTGCCTCACTAAGTCCCATCGCCCACAAAAGTCCCAGTGATGAGTAGTTACCGCACGAGGTAATGTAGTACACACTTTTCAACTGACATGCAGAAGCTGTAAAAAATAAATAAAAGGCCCCAGTTGAAACCCTGGATTGTGTAGGGACTTTCTGTTCAGAGTTGGCTCCCATAAGCTGCAGTTTCCCTCATTGGACGCCAAATGCAGCCACGTATTCCCGACATCTCCATAGGGAAGGTGCTTTTTTTTTCTTTTTTTTTTTGTCTTGTTCAATTTCGCTCTCAATTTCAAGGTCCTCCCGACAATCGAATTGGAAAGAGAAACGCTGTATCTCTGGTCCCCGGTGGGTTTGCAGACGCGTGAAGGTCCGTGGGTATGTCAAGAATAACAAGGAATGAGCTGCACTTGATAACTTTATTGTTTTACCGCAATTTCTGCCACACACATAAAAAAAAACAAAAAAAACCTTGATGGTGAAATAGCAGATATAATCGTGTCAAGTTGTATGAACACATCTGTGGTCGGTGCGACTGAAATGTGGATTGCCATTAACCTTCATATAGAGTAAAGGATTTCCCAATAGGCAGCACTGGTTTAGAAGCGGGAGCGGGCCGTCCTCCAAACTCAAGGTTACACGTTCAATTCTCACTCGTCCTATTCACATTGACATCGCGTCCTTGGGCACCCCAGTTGCACAGTCTATTTGTTAATTAAGTCCAACGCTGTGCTATTGCTCCTTGGTCAAAACACTGACAAACACGGTAAGAAATCACAACGCATTACAGCTTGTATTGTCTGCACTGTGTGTTTAATACAGATTAATACAGATCTGGCACTCATTTAGTTGGGCACAGTTTTGCATTTGGTAAATTGCAAAATATGCTGTTAATGTTTTTTCAACAACAGCATCTGTTATTTTGCCTATACCATTAAAGGGGGGGTATTATGTAAAATCGACTTTTTCAAGCTTTATATCATGTTATTATGTCATTCCCTCATTAAACACAAGCCTGGAGTGTTGCCTTGGCTCATTCACATATTTTTGAGTAATCAGTAAAAACTTTAGACGGCAGCCATTTTAGGTGTAGCTATGCCTCAGTCCTCCTAGGAACGCCCCCACCTCCTGGAGACGCCTCTGGACCTTTCGTCACCAGCCAAGCCACCAACCACTGCTCCTCAGCTCAGCAGAGGCCCCTCCCCGCACAGTAGTGTTGTTTAGATGCCACAGCAGTATGCTGAAGGGGCGTGTCGGAAAGCTTCTTAAAGAGACAGAGGCCTATTTCAAGACGTTCAGTACAGCCATTTTGAGAGAGCAATTTTATTTAAGGCAGTTATTTTAATTTACTGCATATACAGACCAACAGAAGGTTACGTCATCATTGTAGTATGCTATAGACTGGTGCTATGTGATTGAAAAAAGCATAATACCCCCTCTTTAACACACAAAAAAAAATCAACCTTTGAAGCTGCTGCACCTGATTCTTCCCGTTTTCAAAGTTTGAGAGGAGGAAGTGCAGTGTAAACTGTTAGCTGCAAACCTGACTCTTTTTATAGTACTCACGATTCATGGCATATATGCAGCTGAATGGAGCAAAGCAAAGACTAAATGTCTGTGTTAGCAAAGTGTTTGTGTCTGTTGGGTATCTCAGCTTTAAATACTATGCAACTACGACTAAAACAATCACCCCATCCCTTGCACCTTGTGGATAAAGTGTAAAAAACAGCAAATGACAACGTAGAATTATCACTTGTTTGGCTTCTGTTGCCATGCAGTTGCTGTCCTTTGATAGCCTGGCTAACGCCAGACTAAAATCACAAGTGATATTTAGTCTGGGGACCACCAATTCATTTTCTCGTAGGAGAGGTGTGGTTTACGATTGTCCATAGCCGTTTATTGGGCGCTACGAATGCGTTTGCACGTAGCCATAGCCAATCGTATCATGGTATCAGATGACGTATGACGTACCTGCTGTAAACTTGTGAGCTAAACTATTTAGAACACGTTCTAAAACTTGATCGAAAGATGGCATCGCGTCTGCTACGGTCATGTTGGATCCGTAAATATTTTTTTTATTTTTTTTATCCCTAAACAAACTACAAGCTTCCGTATGTCAAATAGCGCGTCATCGTCTTACCGTCCCTCCTCGTTCTGTGATTGGTGCCCAAATCCATGGAAAAATGTCGGCCATGGTCCCAGGCTGTTGTGAAGTTCGAAAAGATTCGAGCGCACACAGCAGCCTGGCGTTAGCCAGGCTAGTCCTTTGACACAATGGGCATTACCTCTGTTTATAAACTGACTATAAAGTTAAACTCAGTCCAAAAGCAATGCATCCTCAGCACAGCCTGAATTTCAGCTCAGTCTTTAAAACCAAACCCACACATGTGATGGATTCCCCCTCCCCCTGTTACCCTGAACATATTGCCATAAAAACTTCGGGGAAAGGACTGCAAATCAACACATGGCTCATTGGTCCTTCTCAGCAGTGAAAAGAAAATGCAGAGTTGATCAATGAAAGCATAATTTGAGAGCATGGATTATAATAGAGGCATTAGGTCCCATCGATTAGCGCTCGCAGGGCTGGTAGCAGTATGTGAAAACAGTCAATAGAGAAAAAAAAAAAACGTCATTCACTGTGACAAAAGCAAGCTGGCCATCCCCGGCCACGAGAGATTTAAATGTCAACAACACGCTTGACTGGAGTGGCGTGCTTTTCTCCCAGGCGTCGTGTCACTGATTCAAAGATCAGTGACGTATAATTGTTACACGCAGGATGTGATGCATGGACTGTATGGATTAAATGTATATGGCAGGATTCATTGGGCTCACTCTTTGGGATGTGCTGGAGAAGATTTTGCGCTTTGGTTTGACTCTCCCATCACCGATGCTAGACTGAACAGGAATAAATTGCGTCATATTAACCTCCTCAGCCTGTTTTTGTCATTTTTAGTCGTGTTTTTGGTGCTTTTTTGTGTTCTGGTTGCTTTCCCGGCACGTTGTTGTTGCTTCTTTGGCACTTTCACGCGGCTTTTTTGTCGCCCTTTTGTTGCTTTTCCCCCCCGTTCTCTGTTTCATTTTTATCCCCGTTTTCGTTGCTGTTTTCGACACTTTTTTTTCCAAGAAGTTTTTAGATTTGGGTAAAGCCAAACCAGGCATCGTATTTAAAAAGTCCAGTTGTAATCCTAATCTTCTTAAAGGAATAGGCCACCGTTTTTCCGTACTGAGATTGAGATAATATGTTCTTACCTTAGACAAGTTGATGCGTAACTGTCTGGTCTTTACGCGTGCGCTCAGTCACGCAAAAAGACCAAAGATGTTGTTAGCATTTAGCCTCTCCTCTATGGGGCCAAACGGGGGTGAAGTTAGAGGTGTGCAAGCTCTTCCACGTTTCCCCAATTTAAATATAGTTACATGAGTAGTTACACGATCCAAGTATAGTTACACAAAATTAAACATGTTGATTTTCTAAGCGGATAAAAAGGGGAACTATATTATAAGGCATAATAATACCTTAGGAGCACTTCGACGTCCGTGCAGTAGGGATGGGACGGTATGAGATTTCCACGGTATGATAACCTTGACAAAAAATACAGCGATATCACGGTATACCGTGAAATTGCGTGTTTTATATTTAAAGGTCCTATATCATGCAAAATCGACTTTTTTGAGTTTTTAACCATGTTGTTATGCTATTTCCTTCTCAAAAACACCCCTAGAGCGGTTTTTGGCTTCATTCACGCAGTTCTAAGTAATCCTCCTGAATCCTGCTCTCTGAGCAGCTGCTCCACCCTCTCCTGGTAAACGACTGAGCTGTTCAGTTGTGTCGTCACAGCGGAACGGAAGTGCTCTGCGTCTGTAATGTAATGCCTTACGGCCTGATTTATATTTATAAAACTTTTTATTTTTTTAATTTTTTTAATTTAAAAAAAAAAAAAAAAAAAAAAAAAAAAAAAAAAAAAAACAGCAACTCTCCGACGCGTCTGTGCTGTCCCACGACGCTAATCAAGCGCACCCACGGCTGGAGGAGCCATGGATCCGAGCATAAGTGTTGTTTTTGAAGACTGAGCTCTTTCTAACCTACTCTGGACACCGCCTGTTCTTTTTTCTTACCGATAATGCCACGGATGCGCGTTTGGCTACGAGAGGAACAGGACTATTCAACCTTCCTAAAGAAGAGTGCACTCGCCAGAAGTTGGAATTTCTTTCCGGGATTAAGCTAGCTACTATATCAACCAACCTGATGGATGCTTGGTAAACCTTGGCCAGAATCAAAGTGGATTTACTTTTATAACCAACACGAGGGCCATAACGTAAACACCCGACGATGGGGAGGCCATGCTGAGCGGTGAGTCAATCAAAACGCGTGTTAGCGTGTGTGTTAGCCATTTATGAAACTGTGTTGCACATGTCAACTCCTTATAACTGCATTATGTGAAGTAACTTCACTTTTTGCAGCAATATTTATATTTATAATACTGCAAATGTGGAATGAGCGGAGAGAGGGGCGGAGTTAACTGAATCGAAGCGTCTTGTCTTCCGGGTAGGGAAAATACCCCCCAAAAATACTTATATTTCTCTCAAAATGAGTACTCCATAGTGATAGAGGTACAATATATCATATATATGCCTATACTTTACTTTGGAATGGCTAAAATAGCATGATACAGATCCTTTAAAAAGTAAAAACAGGGTTTGCATTTAACAAACAGGGTTTGTTTATGGTACATCTGTAATTGGTTATGACTTTACATGTTGCTAAGGATCAATAAAGTGTACTATAATGACTATTATCCAAAATAACACTTTGAACAAATGGATATTTTTACCTTAATCACTTTACTCACAGACGGAGCATGTTTGCTGATGCTCTAATCACTGTTTGTTTGATGTCTGCCCAAAAACTTCCAAAGGCAGGCTTGCTATTATAATTTCCTGCTTGATTGCTTACTAAAGTAGTCTGTGCATTCAATTTCATATAAAAAAAAAGATCCTAATAGTATAGGCTACAAAAAGTGTCGCATCGAGCGGTCAACAAAGTTAAGTGCTTGACTAATAATTGACCGACTGCAAACTGCATCAAAGGTTCCACCTATGTCTAACCCTTATCCTGCAGTGACGACTAGAGGGTAAAGAATAATCATGTTATCTGCCTATGTGATGCATCAGATTATTGTTTGGGGAGAATTTAGTGGAGTAGTGCGTAGGTTTGTTTACATCACATAGTGGTTAGTAGTAGTAGCCCTGTCGGCGAGTGACAGCGAGCGGAGTTTGGAGCTAAATGAAAATCAGTCTTTGATGAGCATTTGGCAAAGGAAGGCTGAGCGTCTTCTGAAAAATAACACATAAAACAGTGTGGTCTAAAGCGTGTCTGATGAACGATGGACTGGATGATGAACAATCCAAACCACAAAGCTAACAGGTTAGCGTAACGCGAGCCACAGAGCTAAAGCGCTAAACAGCTGCTCCTCAGCCGCACTTGGCATCTTTTAACGCGACAAACAAAGCTTCATCTCAACAGCAGCGTTCATGTTCACGGAGGACAGTGACTTTACTCTGCTGCTACGGCCGTGTTCAACAGGCTGACGGCCGAGAGGTAGAGAGAGAGGGACTGCACCGCGGGGTCAGGTGAGGGGCAGCAGAGCAGAAGGGAAGAGCGGGGGTTTGCACAGAGCGTAACTTTTTTTTGACAATAGCATATAAAACAAGCATTTTTAATACCGTCAGACAGGGAATCTTCACGGTAGTGATACCGTAGCATTTTAATACAACGGTAAACCTTGAAACCAGTTATCGTCCCATCCCTACCATGCAGTAATATCTTCACTTTACTGCGTGAACGTCACACGTTTACTTCACCCCCGTTTGGCCCCATAGAGGAGAGGAGGAGATGCTAAATGCTAACAACATCTTTGGCCTTTTTGCGTGACTGAGCGCACGCGTAAAGACCAGACAGCTACGCATCAACTCGTCTAAGCTCAGGTAAGAACATATCTCAGTATGGAAAAACGGTGGCCTATTCCTTTAATGTTAGCCTTGTGATGGTGTAGTCTTTGTTATCGCAATAGTCAGAACTCTAAAATCGCTTTTCTTTTATTGCTCATAATGTGAAGCGAATGGCAAGTTACTCTTAGGATCATGGTTATTGTCCCAAACTGGCAACCTTCACAGTGAATTCACAGAAAACTGCAAAGCCACTAAATTGACAGCAACGTTATCCCAAAACGCAGGAATTTCAGTAAGCAATTTGTGACTCATAAGACAGGAGGCATATCAAAAAAAAACTTTCCTGCAAAAATAGAGACAACATTTTTGAGACATGTAGCTTGCCAAATCCTCACAGTCAAAAACTTGCAACTCTGTTTTTTTGTAGTGCCAGTCCTAATTTCCTTCACCGCTTGCTTTTTAAACATTTAGTTTATGTGAAAGCTTCTCTTCCACAACAGATTTAAGACCCACATAGTGTTTAGTTGATGCAAAAAAAAAAGGGAATTACTCAATTGAAACCATTTTAATCCTGGTTTGCAACACTCAAATTAATCAAGCCAACAATAATAGTTTGTTATCATAAAATTGCAAGCAAGCAACTCGCTGTTTTTTTTTTGTGCCTATATAGCAGTAATTACAATTGTTTAGTCTGATAACAAGCATCTCTTCCCTGTAATGGTCCATATTCTAATTTAGATAGCATAATCCGATTATTATCGCAGTATGCCAACTTTTGTGGGGTAGATTTTTCTTTTCCTTTTTCTTAAAGCGGCGACAACAAGAATAAATAGCGCCAATGGTCTTTATCTGCTCGCGGCACATTGCTCATCCCAGCCCTAATTAACTTCGCTGAATTGGATGGATGTTTTTTTTTTTTCTTCGTTTTTGGCCTCAATGTTCCTTGCAGTGTTCACAATAGAGGGGATTATTTCGTTCTGTCTATTTTCTTCTCAGGCCCCGATAATCTGGCTGTGGGGTTAGCAGAAGAATCGCGCCTCGAGCCGTATAATATCCAACTCTCTGCTCTCTCTCTCTCTCTGTCTGTTCGCTGTGCACAACTTGTCAAGTCACTGAGAGGCATGGAGGCCACAGTTTACCCTGGGAAAGTGAGAGGAGAGAGCAGCGGTGCACTGCGCCCTATTTGGTACAATTTGGGCTTTTAGAGAGGTTTAGTCTTTGACATGGGGCTTTGGGGCGTGTCGAGGCCGCTGTGCAAGTCGCACCTCACAGGGACGATGTTTGTGGAGTATTTGTGATTTATTATTGATACAGGTTGGGGTTGCTTTCTACTTTATTTTGCCTGCAATGTCAAATTATCCAAACTAACCTTTTTGACCATGTTGCTCACTCATTAAAAAAAACATACCTGGAGTCTTGTTTTTATTTCATTCATGTCTGTTTGAGTAATCCAGCATATTCAGTCTGTCTCCTTCACACTCCACACGCTGATGTCACTAGGCCTGTCACGATAACAAAAGTTCAATATATTGAGGCAGGAAAATATCGTGATAAACGATCAAAAATAATGGAAAATTTAGTAATCCCTTGTTCTAAAAGTACACAGTGACTTTCCCTTTATAACACATGAGTTGCAATTAGGCCTGTCACTTTTGAAGTTCGATATATTTAAGCAGGAAAATATTAGGAAGATACCAGATCCTTTCAACTTCAAAGCATGAAAATAACCTGTGTTCTTAAAGTGCTTAATCCCACCCTAAAATACCACACAAGCTGCAAAAACATGAAATATAATCCAGCACCATTTGCTTCAGTTAGAAATTATACTTTTACAAATAAATAAATAGGGGGAAATGCTAATAAACGTACAGACGATAAATATTGAGCCCAAAAATGTATCGTTTATCTGTTATTTATCAAACGATAAGTCAAATGTTCACGATACAGTAATTATTGTGAACAATACTAGATGTCATGAGGCTTTAAAAGTCCAGACACCTTCACCGGATTTGTGATCCAGCACTTAATGGTCTCCACTATGCACTACTATGGGTCAGCCTCTCCAAAAGTCGCGACACCCTTATCGATACAAATATCCCACGGGGCCCAATAGCAATAATTCACTCTATTCAACACTTCAATTCAACGTCAGTTACAAATTAAATCAGTTGTGTCAACCTAAGTTTTTCACTTCAGACAACTGGAAACAGTTATGTCAACCTAAGAATACAATTGAACGAAAGAGGTGAATCTCAAATTTCAAATCGACTAGATTGTAAAATGGTTATTGGTTACACATAACATTTCTTGGCAGCCCTTGGAATGAGTTTTTTGAGTTGAAACAAATTTTACATTTTACAGTGTTGTAATGGTTTACAGTTTAAAAATTACATGCAAAGTAACAAAGAGCAGCTGATATGTAAATGTAAGTAAATTACAAGTAAAGAGGGGACCTTATTGTTCATGTTTTAGTAGAAACCAAAAACTATCTTTGCTCTTCTTCTAGTGCTCAGATCCAATTAGCTAGCATCTGTTGTTTCTCACCTAAAATAGATACATAAATAAATACACTTCTCTGTACCACAGCAGAGGATGAATTCAGGTGTATGTTTGTGCTCAGAATTGATTTCAGAAAACTTTATTCATCCAAGGAGGGCAATTAAGTTTGCAACTGCCGCTTTTCAGAATAAAAACATACAAAACAACAACATGTCAATCAACAACCAAACAAAGAACATAGTAGTTATCAGTCAGTGCTCATATTAGGTAACAATGACAAGGAGTAATTGAGAACTGAGGCCTGATTCCATTTGACCTATGCTAAACAGTATAGTAAGGCATCATCTATCGAGACTGTGCTAAATAGTGAGTGCAAACTGAGCTGGGTAATACCATAAAGCTATTTGTGGGCATGTTGCACCTAATTTGTATAATAGTTTTAGGGCCCCAAATCCTGTGAGTAAATGACTCTGCTGCTGATCCACTTTTGCACGTGCTACTCTTTTCGCACATGAGCAAACGCTTGGTAAGTGTGCAAAGGTATTTTCAAAAGTCTGAATAACACATAATGGACTTTGATAAGTGCATTGTAATATAACTGCCCAGAGTGAACATTTCTCCACACTTGCCTAAAAAGAGTAGCATTGTTGTGTTATTGTATTCCATACATTCTGAGGACTCTGCTTTGAAGCTTAATCCATGTTTTATGGTAAATAGACCAACGACAGGTCAGCGTAGGTGTTGAAGCTCCTGTGAATGATTTTGAACCATTATTTCATCGTTCAAAGTCCTTTTCGGTGTGGACTACCGCTACATAGGCACCAGTGGAGTGGAGCTGTCCATGGTGCTGAAGGATGTTTTTAATTCATTTGGAATATACTGTCTTAATAATCCAAAGCACAGACTCTACACACATAGAAAAATGATTAATTATCCGAGACTAAAAGCTGCTTGGAAAGTTTGTATTCACAGGCCTCGTTCGATTAGCGGGTTAATTGTTGAACTTAATTGTTTTAAGATAAATGATTGCTATTATGGAAATGGCACACGTTAAACATATTATGATTCATAATATATTCAGGTGTTTGATGGATGAAAATAACTTGAAAAATATGCATGTTTTGTGTGGGCTCAGCTTTCTTCATAACTGACACAACTTTGCCGGGAGCGGGGACATGGACAACTTGGAGATGCTGTTTCTTTTGCCAAGGTTTGTCAAACGTGAGGTATAAACAGCCCCTCTTCCAAATGCTTTATTTAAACATCCTGCCCCAAGTTTTTAAAAGCACATTTGGTATCGCAGGCGTGTTTGCATATGTTTGGAGTTTTACAGTATTGTAGTTGCACTCTTGCACTCATAATATTTTATAACTTGGCATGTTCCGCAAAGTGGCTTAAGCTGACACTTGCGCTGTGCTTTTCCCTTTCTTCCTTCTGCCGCCCTTCTCACAGTGAAGTAACAGAGGCCTCTTTTCAAACCCCCCCCCCCCCGTGGAGAGTCAGGTCCACTTTCGAAACACTCCCCTCTGACAAAGCTTCCCCCGCCTCGACTGTCGCGTTTTCCATTCGCCTCTTGTACTAACGGCTGGAGATAGGCCACCAGGCGCTGAGTGCAGGAGGAGTGGGGGCAGAGCTGCGGGTGGCGATAGCGGGGACACCACGGGGCTTAAGGGAAATGGAGTCCTCGATGGGAGAGGGTTAGGAGGTGGAGAGTGTTGTCATGTTCTCTTCTTCTGCGCTTAAGGTAAAAGGTTAATTTGTTGGCTTGAGGGAAGTGATTGAAATGAGAAGCTGGAGTGGCTCAGATTCAGTTAATTCCCATGGAGCCCAAGAGAGGCAGGCCGAGTTGGAGACAGCTATAAAAATGTATATAAAAATACATGGGGTGATAAAATAATTACTATCGCTCTGGGCATAAGAGCGTTGCTTCGCACAGTCATAAAAATCCTTTTGAGTCAAGGCTGCTGCTTTCAAATATTTGTATTGGATAGTGTACTTTTGTATGCAAACAAATGAACAGATAAAATACATTTGGAAGTAACTTATGGCTGCCACCAAAGCATGTTACATTTATCTAAGTAGGCCCGAGCGCCATCAGGGCTGGCGAAGGGGCTCTTGTAATCGTATAGAGTGCGCGGAGTGAAGCGCATTCCCCCAAAATGCGCAGAGCGCACAAAACAAGCGCAAAGCGTTACCCTCCTCTCAAACATGCACTAACGCACTCCTCTCGTTGTGCACGTTCCGTGCACGTGCACATGTATCAGAAAACGAACATTGTAATTGGACAGTGCACGGCGCGAAGCGGAGCGCACTCCCCCAAAGTGCGCGGAGAGCACAAAACGAGCACGAAGCGCTACCCTCCTCTCAAACACTCACTAATGTGCTCTTCTTGTCGTGCAAGTCCCGTGCACATACATATATAATGCAAAAATCAACACTGTAATTGTACAGAGCCCATAAAAGTCAATGGGCGACTGAGAGCCATGTGTTGCAGATGGGCACGAAGTGCCGGTCAGCAACCCAGGACCAATACCATGAGGTAGGAATGCGCGAGCACTTTCCAAAAATATATAGTTTATGGTACCCGCGTAAGCGGGAACATTGTTTTCGTATGGGAATATTATTCTTTCTTTCTTTCTTTCTTTCTTTCTTTCTTTCTTTCTTTCTTTCTTTCTTTCTTTCTTTCTTTCTTTCTTTCTTTCTTTCTTTCTTTCGCACCGTCGCAATTTTCACCCAGTGAACATTGACGAAAAGTCACAGATTTTGGCCCAAAATTCAAACCCGATCTGATACAACTTTTGACTATTTCCACATTTTGAATTTCAAAATAGTGGCGCGATAGCGCCACCTCTGTTTTTTTTTTAACATTGCGAGATAGGACTTGGCCAAAAATGAAGTTTGTCGTAGAATAATAAAAGCCCGCGATGAAAGCCCGCGAAGCGGGAATCCGCCTTTATTTTTCACTTCGTACAAAATCTATCTCCTCCTAGAGCGTTTATCGGAACGACCTAATTTTGGGTGGAAAATAATCTTGAGAAGTAGAACTTTAAAATTTATCCAAATTACTTTTCTAAGTTTTACGGTTTTTATGCGGCGAAGCCGCAAACTGTAGGACGTATTTTGAGATTTTTCGCAAACAAAAAATGGCTCCCATTCGCACATATGAAGCCCGATTTCGCTCATTTTGTTATCAGTTGTTAAAGTCACAGTCCTAAACACTTTCATTTGGCAAAATTCAAATTGGGCGCGTTATCCCTATCCCTATAGGAATTATATGGAGAGTAGAAATTTTAGTTTTACGAAAATTAAAATATTAATATAATATTAAAATATTTGGCACAAAATTCTATTTGGTCGTTCCGATCAGAAAAGTCAATTACACCCATGCCATATTTTTCACGGTGTTGCCGTAGCGATGACCAGATGATGGAAAAATGTTTTGTGGATGTTCTGCGGCGCAGCCGCAGCCCTAAGTAAAAGGTAAAAATATGCTTCAGTTTGCAGATATAGTGTGATACAAATTCATACTAATTTTTCTCTGTATAATGTCAAAATTGAGCGCGGAGTGCGCGTTAGCGCATTCCAAAAATCCTAAAACTAAGACCCTTGGGAAAAAAGTTAAAAACATACATAAAGGCAGTAGCAATACCATAATTTTAGATTGAGGGAGACAAAAGGGCTCGAAGCGCCCCTTGCTCTGGGCAGGGCGGTCGGCGAGGGCCGATAATTGCCGCTTTGCGGCTATATTTGAATTTGTGTTTGTAATAAAACTAGAATCATTTTGTATAGAACTTGCAAATCTCATTCCACAATTCAATAATGGCGTCCTAATCTAAAACATAGCTCCAAAATGTCCCATATCTGTTCATTCAAAGCGACTGCTGCTCTGTCTGCTCAGTGTCTGGGGAGCTACATGCACCGTCACTGTCACCCAAGGGCACCGCAGCAGCAGCGCACCAGAGATTTGCTTTTTATAGACACTGATGATCATTAGTAAGCGCCCGGGCCTCATTTTAATTCCATTGCGTGTTTTTCTGGCGTTGCATTACGTAATGCATTGTGAAAGGCTTCATCATTAATTTAGTCGCCTTTGTTGTTTGATAATTTATGTCATCCTGTTGCCGCTACACACGGCCACATTGCCCCGCCATGTAAACAGAGGAGAGCAACATGCTATTTTTATCCGACCAACTTCAGTCACGTTTGGATGGAAAATATGTACTGCCTGTCCAAGATACAATTCAAGATGGCAGCAAACTTTATTTTAGCAAAACATCTTTTGCAGTAATAACTTACTGATAGAAAACACCATTACAAACAGGCTAATGTTTGTGTAAGCTCTGGCTCAGGAGTTTTTCTCTGTGGTAAACGTTTTTAAAGTCCAGGTTGTTTGAGTTATGTTTCACCTCTCTTCTCAAAGTCTTGGTCATTTGATCTGGCTTGGTCATGCATGAACTTAAACTCGGGCTCCTCCTGAGAGGAGTCAGGTCCACCTAGTTATTGTTTCTGTTTCACTTGGTAAATAAGTATTAGAGTTGCACTGATTCAGCTAGATCAATTATCAATAATATGTACTGATAAACTCTTGGATAAAATTAAACAAGGATCACTGAGCTTTTCTACACTAAATATCTTTGGGTATGACAGGCTTTAGGTTACATTAATATAACGACTCACATAAAGTGATCAGATCCTTACAATTATGTTAGATCAGTTATTTCTTTATTAGTCTACTTTAGGTCTTTCTATCATAGTTACTGACCCAGCCTTGATTAGGTTTTGTTAGCATTAGCGTTACCCCAGGCTCACATTAAATCTGGTTAAGATCCGGTGCGGCGTCCGCAAACTTAGAAAGTCATTAAAACCAATGTTGCACACTCACACTGCTCCGCGAAGTCCGGGTCCGGCTACCGAGGCCATCCGGCGGCTATGGAAAGAATCCGCAAGTCTATTTTTGCCGGAGACCGGAGCCCCAAGAGATCAAGCTGACGGAAAAACACGAGCCAAACAGGAAGTCAGGTCTCGTGAGAAAAGAAGATCCGGTGTATTTCAAAATAAAATCTGTTCGCTTACTACTTATTTGGTCTCGTTTACCACCTGTACACACTCGTAACGTCGGAAATAAACATTTCTCCATTACCAGTGGCACAGGGGCACTAGTGTGTTTAAAGCATCCACTTCACTGGGGAGAGTCGTTGTACTGGCAAATACGGCTTTTGTTTACAAAAACTACCTATATATGGGGCTACTTATGACGTATCAGAACACATTTGTGAAGGTTAAAACTAAATCAGCGGTTGAATTCTCCTGGTTCCCCCCTTTACAATGATACACAGCATGCCCCTATTCACTTAGATTTAGGTGGTAAAAGTTGTGTTTTTAAGGCGTTGAGAGCCAAAACTGGTATCGGTTCAGTATCGGATATTTGTAGCCGATACCCCATATCGTATTTTTCCAGTATGAGCTCCGATATCCGATACCAGTATCAGATTGGTGCATCCCTAATAAGTATTCTTCTGAGTTGAGGCAACACCAAGGTCAGGATAATTGCTCCACATCAGTCTTATTTGAGTGGGATAGCGACACTTGGTGCTTCTGTGAGCCGAGGAGACAAAATGTGTCTCAATTAATCAAACTGAGGAATTGAGACATAAAAAATCACCAATACTGTAGGTTCTCCTGACTAAGAAGCCTCAAGTTTCAGAGAATATTCCACTGCAGTCGCCCTCTTCTCCTGAACGATTGCCCCAATATAAGGACGGATCTAATGCAGAGAACAAATTTGGGGACAACAAAGTCTAGCTTAAATCTAACCTTAACCTTAATCCTTATGGAGTCTGTAAAGTAAATTGATTCAATTTAGTTGCAGTACCTTTGCAATACTAGAGAGTATGTTGTCGCTTATATGTTCCAGCACTCTCATACGTTACATTGTAAGATCTAATGGAGAACTTTTCCTACACAAGCAATACAGTAATACATCTGTTGTTCCCATAACCATGATAACATTTTTCCTACAGGCAATGTTTCTGCTTATAACTGTCACCATTCCACTTATATCTGCGCTTTCCAGAGGCACAGGAGAAGTCTGTTTTCTTGTTTCGAACGTATCCGAGCCTGTCACCCAAAGGTTATCTCCCCTGCATTGTCCCGCTGCTTTTCTTCGTTTCCCTTTCCATTTCGTCACTGTTATGTTGCACTAGAGGGCTCATTCTTGCGAGCTTATTTCCCACGAGCCTTTGCTGATTGCGATCACCCCACGCAGCTGCCATGGTGACGGGGATAGGTGTACTCCCGCTCCTGAGTGCAAATTTTGACGCCACATTTGATGACTTAAGCAGAAAGAAAGAGCATACAAAAGGGACTGAGGCCGTGTTATCCAGCTCTCAGGGCCTTTGGAAAGATATTAGATTGGGAAGAAAGGAAAAACGGCGACCAATACCGCGCGATTACATGTCAGTTTGTCCGCTCCTAAAATGTGTCCTGACTGTAAAAGGATGTCAAAGCTGTCCTGCCGGGGGCCAATATGTTATGACAGGCTCTGAAGGATCGGAGATGGACGATAGCGGTGGCTCCATTTCAAAACGACGTTCAGGAAAAAAAGAGATGAGGTTTTGTGCTCTGTCAATCTATCTAAGCATTTCAGAGACATCCAGAGGTCGTTGTTTTTTTGGGAAAGTGCGCATTTGTAAAACTTAAAGGCCTATCAGATTTTTTGCTTTTATTTGAAGCAATGAAAAAAAGTGAGTCCATTCAAATGTCCGTTGTGGTCTAAACTCATTCCTTCCTTCCTTCTTAACACATTTCTAACATCGCAATTCTTAAAAGTGCAACTTTGTATGCGAAAATAAAGCGTATTTGCGTATTTGACCTTGCTGTTGTGACCCAGCGGCTGTATGAGTGGTCAGCACGGCGCCTTTACTTTCCATCACGGTGGTCTCCACAACGCTCCAGGATCAATTGACCTTTCGCAAAAAACCACGCCCCAAACCGGTAATTGTCCAATCAGACATCCTAGCAACCGTTACTCTGAAGCTAGGTCCGTCATGCCGCAGATCTCCAATGCAAAACAATGGGACATGCCAGCACTGAGCACTGAGCAGATGCCCTTTTTTTTTACTGCTAACCATCAAAAACCCACCAGACAAAGAAGAAGAAGCAAAATGGTGAAGCAATCTGCCTATGGAGGATGTAAATCGGACACTAGGTACCACAAGAGTGTGTCAGGGAGAGTCCAGTTATTCCCCTTCCCAAAGCGAAAACACAACCTGAGCACTGCCTACAATGGATCAAACAATGTGGACGGCCTACGCCCAACTAAATGTCTCCAAAATAAACAAGCAAATGTCTGCTCTAAGGTAAGGCAAGAGCCTATAGTTAGGCTAACACCTTAGCATGCTAACATCGTAGCTACTGACAGTCACATAATGTTACACAAACTGGCACTGGAGCTGTAACTTTACCTGCGGCGGTGAACTTTTACAAGCCTACAGTCTGACGTGTTTTTGTCTCCCTTTTTGATAAAAGTACTGTGTATTTTTTTCACGGCCCTTATAATTGGCTGTAGCTGATTGTCATTGTGGCACCTGTAGGTTTAGCTAGCGTTAGCCAACTTTAGCGCACCGGAGAAATGCACGGAGAAATTATCCTATTTTTAGAAATATTTAAAACAAAGAGGGTGCTTACCGGGCAGTGCAAGAGCACGACTGGTCGACAAGGCTGTGCTGTTGCATTTAAGGAAGAGATCAGAAGGTTTCTCTGATATTTCTGGAGACTTGTCTGTATCTTTTGTGCAAATAGTTGTCCTTTATCCTTCGTTGGATAGTTTAATATCTTGAATATATCCCTCCACTGCATACTGTGACCCCTTTTGCCTCGATCTGGAGGATATTGCGGCGGTATTGCTCCAAAAAAGGTCACTGAAGTGCATGGCAATCTGTTGCGCTGCGCGTGTTTTACCATTTTTTTGTCGGGCGTAGCAACAGTAACTAAGGGGGGCGGGGCTTTGCGAAAGGTCAATTGTTTTGTAGGTTTTCCGGTGAGAGGCTCCGTCAGCAGTGAAAACCTTCCAAACAACTGATCTTAGAGCATCCTTCGGACCAACGTGATGGAAAGTAAAGGCGTCATGATGGTCACTCATATAGCCGCCGGGTCACTGAAAGTTCAAACACACAAAAATATCAACTTTTTTTCCCTCCACATAAAAAGCTGCATAATGCGTCTTTACCAGGGATGACTTTATAAGCATTTCACAACTTTTCAGGGTCACTGTCACAGAAATGCTACAAAGAAAAAACCTAGCCTGAAAATTCATGTAATTGATAGTATAAGTGTTTTCTTGACAGCCACTCGAGACACTTGGCCAAAAACAGTTTTTTTCCATTTGAGAAACATTGCCAAGTTGAGGCCAATTTTATCCAACTCTGATCTAGAATTGGTGATTCATGCTTTTATCTCGTCTCGTTTCGATTATTGTAACTCCCTTTTTACTTGTTTTAACAAATCTGCTTTGAATCGTCTTCAAATGGTTCAAAATGCTGCAGCGCGGCTTTTAACAGGCTCTAGCAGATGGTCACGCATTACTCTTATTTTATCCTCTCTGCACTGGCTTCCCATTAAATTTCGAATTAATTTCAAAATTTTAGTTTGGACTTTTAGAGCATTGCATGATCAGGCTCCCAAATACTTACTCTTCCGGTCGCACCCTTAGGTCCTCGGGCCAGAACCTCCTCACTGTCCCAAGGACCCGCTTTAAAACCAGAGGTGACCTGTCCTTTGAAGCTGTTGCTCCTAAACTGTGGAATGACCTTCCCTTGTCGCCACGTGTGACCGACCGTCTATTTCTTTAAAAAACAGCTGAAGACATGGCTGTTTGGACGAGCTTTTGGTTTAAAAGGCTGTGATTGTTATAATTAATTGGTTTAACAAATTTCTCTGTGACCTTTGTTATTTTTGTGCCCCTGTGAAGCACTTTGTGATTTTATCTGTGAAAGGTGCTATATAAATAAAGTCTTCTTCTTCTTCTTCTTCTTCTTCTTCTTCTTCTTCTTCTTCTTCTTCTTCTTCTTCTTCTTCTTCTTCTTCTTCTTCTTCTTCTTCTTCTTCTTCTTCTTCTTCTTCTTCTTCTTCTTCTTCTGCCAAGTTTACAATGTACTGAATGAGGGCAAAACTAATCTTGTTTTCTATTACTACAATACAATCAGGTATAGGGCCTTTAATTCAAACATTTGCAAAGTTTACCCTATTCATGAAAGGAAAGAAGAAGAAAAGCAGGCACAACCATTTATTTTGTACATTTTTACGTACATTTTCTTAAAAAACTTCGTCTCCCTGAAGAAGGCTGTAGGATACCTTAATAATAAACACCCAGCACACAATGTTTTTTAGGATTGGACAAGAGGAACTGAAGCTCCAACAAGGACTGGACGTTCTGCGCTCTTGGCCGTCTTCTCAGGGCCTCCCTTCGGCCATGGGAGTGGATCTCTCCTTCTGTGGTTCTCCACGAGGTTTCTCCTTTCTCCCGCTGGGTTTTTGAGTTTTACAATACATATTTAGAATACTAATTTTGAGTAACTGTATCCTGGTAAAGTTACAATCTCATCTGAGGGTATTTAGAATACAGTTACTTTCCTAGTATCAAAGGGATACATTGCAGTTAATCAATTTAATTTCAGTTTCATATTTATAAGTATATTCATAGCTCTATGTTATTTGGGGCTGTGGGCATTTGCAACGTGCTTTCATGCGTTCTGAATTAGTGGCAAATAAGTCTGTAACAGGCGGTGGATCAAGTGTAGCTGCATATTTTTAATCATATGCCGCTTTTATGCCTGAATATTATGCAAATCAACGTGAACGTATTCTAAGTATGCAGAATAGTACTCTGATTGGACAAAGTCACAGAATACGTTACCAAATACATTTTAGTATTCAGTATTCTGTAACTAAATACTGTACACTTTCAAAGTATTCTCCCCAACACTGCTTTTTTTCTTAGAGAGAGACAGCATGTTAAAAATGTAGAGAGTTAAAGAGCCCATTCTACTTTTATTAGCTCAGAGTTAATTACTGCGGTTCATCAAGAGGTTCCAAACTTAAAACACTAGACAACCTGATGTTAGTGTCGTGAACAAAAAAGCTCAATATGCACATTTGGCCAGCCAGAAAAATGTATACAATAGTCAATCGCACCCTTGGCTGCCTTTACGATTAATAGTTTGGGACATCTGGGTGGAACAACAGAAACACCAGGAGTGATAACACCTGAAAAACCCAATTTCACAGCACATAAAAGTGTATATGAAGCAGCTAATTAAAATGGGCCGCTGTATTGCTTTGCGGCGAAGCAGAAGCAATAGGCACCTTTACTCAGGCTGAAAGTCGGATGTCTACACCGTCAGAGGAGAAGGGGCTATGGAGATGTCTGTGTGAGTGAACTGTTCACACCTCACTGGCTGCGGACTGAAGCAGCTAATGCAACTCTCCCCACAAGTCTTCATCTGCTATACACACCCCGAACTCCCCCTGCGCCGTTTTCCTCCATACAAGATAGTCTGGAATTGTAAAAGTCGTCATGTTGTGTTCGCAGGAGATCATGACATTTTATACGTAGAACATTGAGGCGGAGACACGTCTGAATTCTGTGGTTTAACTGAATTAAAGCAGTACTAAGTAACGTGTTTACCTAAATAAATCCTTTTCGTAGTCCCTCTGGGGGTAATACAAGTGTTAATGGGATGATTGGAGGGTCTTTCATCTCCCCCTGGTGTCTCCACCATGTTTGCAACTTGACTGCCACCGGGGCGGAGCAACCAATACACACTAATAGAATCACGACGAAGAAGCTAACAGGCTAACGGGCAAAGCTAACTGCGGGCTTGCGCCACTTTAAACAGTATTTACAGCCAAGTTTGAGTGAAAAAAATTATTTCCATTGTATAACTGGATGTACAACACCCCTCTCTCCCTTCACCTTTTCTGTCAGCGTAGTATTTACTCTCCAAGACATTTAATACGTTAAAAAATCGTAACTTGCTAAGACACCTGCAGTTGCGCTTATGGCCTCTAGGGACATGAGTTACTTAGTACTGCTTTAAATTTCACTGCAGTGGTGAGAAAAAAGGTCAACTCCAGTCATTTTGTTTATAAATTATAGCACATTTCAATGAGCCATTATGACCAGTCCAATCAACGTAAAGTGCTTTTATTGTCATTACACAGTTGTGCGTAGATCACATGGAGGGTTAGTCTTTTGCCAACCTGACCACCATGTTTGGAGGTAGAGGAAACCTGCGCAAACTCCACACAGAAAAGCCAGGACTTTCTCGCTTTGAGTGACTCAGCACCCGTTCTGCCCCGTCATAATCACACAACAGGAAATAACATAACACCAAACAAGGAAGTGTCAAAAAGTATGAAAATCACTGTATATTTCCTTAACCTCTTAACCCCCACCTTAACCGAGTGCATTTTAACCAAATCTAAAAGTTTACAGCCTATAGGCCAGTGCAACGCCTCATTTGAAAGCTAAGACCTGCAAGTCATTGTTGTGTTCAAAAATGGATGAAAAAGAATACGTAGGCTCGTTCTATTAAAATCAAAATCATTCTTTATTCCCTAAGATTACAATCTAAAACACAGAGAGGTACACCTGGGCATGTTGACCGGCCAGCCAGGAGGGGGAGAGAGGGAGGAGGCCCCGTGCCTGGCCTTTTATACACAGGAAGTAGGCGTCTCCTTGTTGAAGAACCAATCAGTGCCTTTAGAATACTCTTCTTCTGCGCGATCTGACTCCGCATTATAACACACTGCCCCCCAGTGGATATCAGAATAAAGACAACAACGATACAGCAAAATGTCAGCCCAATTCAAATCAACCCCAAAAGCACAGATCACATCAACAGTTTCATATAATCATTAAAGCCTATTATGACAAAAACATATATAGAAATAAATCTAAATGGATCTTTTTCCTCGTGTTGTCGCTGTGTTGTCGTCACTTTTTTTTGGACATTTCTATTTCGCCACTATTTCATCACTTTTGTGATGCGTTTTTTTCACTTTTATGTTGCTCTTTTGTAGCATTTGGTTGCTTTTCGCCACACATTTTGGTCACTTTTTGGTCACTTTTTTGTGGCTCTCGTGTGTCGTTTTTGTTGCGTTTCTGTCACACATTTTGTCACTTTTTTTTGTCCTGTTTTGTCGCTCTTTCACGCTTTTTTCAAGAAGCTTTTAGACTTGGGTAAAGCTTAAGTTTAAGAGGTTAAATAAAAAATAAAAAACACACTGTATTTTGGTACCTTTTTGACCATACAGCCGTGTAATAACGTTGACATCAAGCCACTGATTTCATTTTCATTCATTCATTTATTTCAGACAGACAATGGCAACAAAAGAAAAAAATATTCAGTATATAAATAAAATGATCCATTTCTACCTGAAAGGGAGTGGGAAGAAGATAACTTATTTAATCCCACCCCCTATTCCCCATTCAGAGCTTACTACATTCAGCTTCACTGATCATTTCGTTATACTCACATTGTATCTATCAGTCTACGTCGCACTGCTAACTGCTGTGCTGAAGTTGTGTCACATGAAAAATGCTTCGTTTGACACGTCTGACGCCTCCTTGTTCTGCACACGCACTCCTCTTGTTCCTCGGAGTGCAGTTAATTTCCTCTCTTCGTCTCCTTTAGTCTTTAATCTCACCCTCCCCTCCTCGCACCCCCTCCGCTGTGTCGTTTGCATACACCTCCCTGCGTACTCTACATCGGGAGCGTTCGGGAATATGGCTGCGAGGGCGACCATGTTCTGACTAATGCAAGATCTGTAAGGTTAAAATATTCATTCGAAAAATACGTTTGCGAACGAAAGTGCTCAGCTGTTTGTTCATCTAATGCGTATAGCAGGTATTCCTCATGCATAATGGCTTTAGGCGCCGGAATCACTTGTGTCTGAAGATATATTTTTAATCAAGGTTGGATTTTCTGGAGACATACTAAAGAAAAGAAACCTTGCAGCACTCAGAGTGTAATCATGTTTACCTGTGAGGTGGCTGTAGTAGCACTCACAAGGCACCTTGACCATTTTAAACGAGATACAAACCTTCTTCCTTGTCTTGAATCAGTGACTGTACACCTGCACTGCGCCACCTGCTGTTCTGGGGTGTGCTTAATAAGGCTTTTAACCTGATAAATATGCTGCCGATTTGTACTTTTTGAAGATGCTTTTTGGGATGCTCTTGGGTGCCACCTCTACTTGGCCATATGGATTCAAATCTGGCATCCAACACTTTTGTAGATATCATCATTGCAGTTGTGCACACTAAGGCCAGCACACAAGTAACAACTATATTTTAACCCTTTAGAGGGAACTCATTGAAATACTTTGAAATTAATAATTTAAACTTAAAGAGGGGGTATTATGCTTTTTTCAATCACATAGCACCAGTCTATAGCATACTACAATGATGACGTAACCTTCTGTTGGTCTGTATATGCAGTAAATTAAAATAACTGCCTTGAATAAAATTGCTCTCTCAAAATGGCTGTACTGAACGTCTTGAAATAGGCCTCTGTCTCTTTAAGAAGCTTTCCGACACGCCCCCTTCAGCACACTGCTGTGGCATTTAAACAACAACACTGTGCGGGGAGGGGGCTCTGCTGAGCTGAGGAGCAGTGGTTGGTGGCTTGGACAAAAGGTCCAGAGGCGTCTCCAGGAGGTGGGGGCGTTCCTAGGAGGACTGAGGCATAGCTACACCTAAAATGGCTGCCGTCTAAGTTTTTACTGATTACTCAAAAATATATGAATGAGCCAAGGCAACACTCCAGGCATGTGTTTAATGAGGGAATGACATAATAACATGATATAAAGCTTGAAAAGGTCGATTTTACATAATACCCCTCCTTTAAGAGTGTTACTGTGAGGACATAACATAAGTTTATTTCTGTTGTAACATTTTTCAAAAAAATGTATTATCATGCAGAAAATCAATGTGAGCGAAGTTACCATATTTGGTTCCTTGCCCTAAACTAGGGGAAAATAAAATACTGTAAAATACTGCAGTGGGCGGGGTCAGTCACCTCCAATATTGTTTGCCTAAAAATGTTACTAAAAATAATCTTTGGCAACATAAAAAACATAGTACTAGGGTGTCCTAGGTGCAACAGGTATGTCCAAATATGGACAAAACTAATTTAGGTTTAAAGGGGGGGTATTATGTAAAATCGACTTTTTCAAGCTCTATATCATGTTATTATGTCATTCCCTCATTAAACACATGCCTGGAGTGTTGCCTTGGCTCATTCACAGATTTTTGAGTAATCAGTAAAAACTTAGACGGCAGCCATTTTAGGTGTAGCTATGCCTCAGTCCTCCTAGGAACGCCCCCACCTCCTGGAGACGCCTCTGGACCTTTTGTCACCAGCCAAGCCACCAACCACTGCTCCTCAGCTCAGCAGAGCCCCCTCCCCGCACAGTAGTGTTGTTTAGATGCCACAGCAGTATGCTGAAGGGGGCGTGTCGGAAAGCTTCTTAAAGAGACAGAGGCCTATTTCAAGACGTTCAGTACAGCCATTTTGAGAGAGCAATTTTATTCAAGGCAGTTATTTCAATTTACTGCATATACAGACCAACAGAAGGTTACGTCATCATTGTAGTATGCTATAGACTGGTGCTATGTGATTGAAAAACGCATAATACCCCCCCCCAAACCAACACATATATCATCACTTAGCACAATTATTCACCAATAAAATCTGTGAGTTTCATCAACTTACCATGGTTAGTTTTCATGTAAAGAAATGTACCATGAATTTAGCCAGACTTGGGTCTTTTTCAGACTTCAGAGAAAACAGGAAGTTGAGAGCGCGACTGGTCTCTGCTGATTGGTCAAATGCCACAGAGGTGGGATCTGTGATGTAGGATGATCTCTTCTGATTGGCTGAGTGAAGACGACATGCTTCTTTACCTTACTGATGTGCAGCAGGGAGACCATATGTGAAGTGTGCGGAATTTACCAAAAATAGTCACTTGCCCTATAAAGGGTTAATGCATACTGAAAACGAAACAAAAGGTCCGCTGCAAGTTTGAACCTGCTTGTTCGGCTACGCAGCTCTCCTGACTCCTGTGAGACCTCTCGAAGTGAAGCCGCACGTTTTGCTTTAAGCACCCGAAAGACAGTGGACTTCAGCCCCAAAGTGAGAGGAAGACTGTGGACGACCTCGGTGTCAATTATCCTTAGGCTGTAAACACAGAGAGGAGAGATGCAGTTTGGAGATAGAGCTGTTTGTGTGTGTTGTAAATATTACAGGAAGACAGAAGACTGAGAGACGGCGTTACATCACACTATGAAGGTTATTATTGTGGACTTTTTTTTTATTACACCATATTCTTGGCAGGTTTTGGTTCAGTTTAGCAATTCATAACTTTCTAAATCACTGATTGTTTCAGAGAAAGTGTGATGGCTGAGTGCGCTGATGTAAAGGTGAAAAGCCCTGTAGGAAAAAAAAAACCACTCCTACGCTTTGGCTTTCACTGACCCACAATCAAACAAACCAAATGCTGAATCTCAGTGAGAATTTACAGGTTAAATACAGTTAAACAGAAAAAAAACATAATAATTATAATTTGAAGGTTGGCTTTTCGAATCACAATGGACTGTCCTTGGCCAAAACACTTTACCTTCTCTGTGGATGAATGTGTGTGTGAGTGATTGGTTGGTGGCAGAATCGTAGCTTACAATCACCTCGTGCAGAGTGAATGTGTTAAGCTTCATTCATTTTTCATTTCATTTATTCATTTATTTCAGGCAAATGGGCAACAAAAAAAGAATATACAGTATATAAACAAGACGATCCATTTCTACCTGAAAGGCTTGTAAAGCACATGAAAAATGTAAGCCATTATTATTAGTAATAATGTATCATATCTTTGCACAGGGGAAGTCATGGCAAGTGATGTCATACAGGTGAGGTGACAAGTATATAAACAGTACCTGTCAAAAGTTTGGAAACACTTCTTTATTTAATTATGTATTGTTTTTTATTTATTTATTTCAAGACTATTTACATTGTAGAACACATATGGAATTATGTTTTAAAGAGGGGGTATTATGCTTTTTTCAATCACATAGCACCAGTCTATAGCATACTACAATGATGACGTAACCTTCTGTTGGTCTGTATATGCAGTAAATTTAAATAACTGCCTTGAATAAAATTGCTCTCTCAAAATGGCTGTACTGAACGTCTTGAAATAGGCCTCTGTCTCTTTAAGAAGCTTTCCGACACGCCCCCTTCAGCACACTGTTGTGGCATCTAAACAACACTACTGTGCGGGGAGGGGGCTCTGCTGAGCTGAGGAGCAGTGGTTGGTGGCTTGGCTGGTGACAAAAGGTCCAGGGGCGTCTCCAGGAGGTGGGGGCGTTCCTAGGAGAACTGAGGCATAGCTACACCTAAAATGGCTGCCGTCTAAGTTTTTACTGATTACTCAAAAATATGTGAATGAGCCAAGGCAACACTCCAGGCATGTGTTTAATGAGGGAATGACATAATAACATGATATAAAGCTTGAAAAAGTCGATTTTACATAAAATCCCCCCCCCCCCTTTAAACAAAAAAAAGGGGAAAGAGATTATTCTTTTGCTTTGATTACTGCTTTGCACACTTTGACATTTTCTCAATGGGCTTCACGATGTCGTCACCACAAATGGTTTTCACTTCACAGGCTGTTGAAAACCATTTCAGGTGACGACCTGAAGCTCACTGAGAAAATGCCAAGAATAAAGGGTTTTTGAGTTTGCAGTTATTTCACCCTTTTTGTCTTCTACATAATCCCAAGTGTTCATTCATAGTTTAATGTCTTCAATGAGAATCAGACGGTGTAAATAGCATTGAAATTAAAGTAAAGCATTTCCAAACCTTTGACGGGTACTATATATATATGCATAAGTCACATGAGCGTAAGTGTATAGAGTAAAAGTGTTCAATTGAAGTGTTTAGCTTGGTGGACATATTTTTTGCTAAAAGTGTAGCTTAAATTGTAACTCCATTATCAAGGCCCACTCACTCAAAACGACTACAGAACCGCTCATTTTACTTTTACATATTATTTTTCAAACATCTCTTCTGCATCCTCTCCTCTTCCTAATTGCGCCACAGCCGAGGACGTATCGAGTCAGTCGGACAGCGTTTTTTTCTTAAGTTGTGGTTGCGTAACTCATTATTCCTCTTGGCCGTGATTGGCCCACTTGGATGAAGCGTGTGGGGAGGAGGATAAAAGACACTTTACGCATGGTACACTGAGTAATAGGACAGCCAGGGTGGTGGCCGCAGTGCTGCATTCCCATATGGGTCATTGCCTCCGCTGCACTGTGTATAGATTGAAAGTAAACGAGAAGGTCATATCTAAGTCTGCATTTGAACAGTAACTAGTTGTTCCTTTGGGTCGTATAATCTCCTGCCCTGGATTGATTTTGCATTATAGGCATTATAAGTGGTTGTGCACGGAGAGGGCGATTTGAGGATATGTTTTATAATGTAACTGTGGCAGAAAGACGATAAGCAAATAAACAGAAAACAATGTCAGGCAGGAAGTATTTTTGTCACGATTGCGTATCATTTTGGAAAGAATTAAAATTTCAAGCTGTTATTTTATTCATTGTTTTGTGTCTGTAGAACACTTTGGAGCTTCCATGACACAAATGCGCAATTGTGTTTGTTGACCCATCCATCCACCAGTGCCGGAGCAGATACAGAGCAAAATCTTGGTCAGGCGTCAAGATTACCAAAGATGGTGGGCTTAGCCTATTGTGCAAAAGGCAAAATGCAAACCTGGGACTGTCTCACTATAAGGACATTCATACCATAACCATGACAACAATGTGCAGAAATCATCGATGCAGCTGGACATGACTAGATCAAGACAGCCGACTGTTTTAAAGGGGGGTATTATGCTTTTTTCAATCACATAGCACCAGTCTATAGCATACTACAATGATGACGTAACCTTCTGTTGGTCTGTATATGCAGTAAATTAAAATAACTGCCTTGAATAAAATTGCTCTCTCAAAATGGCTGTACTGAACGTCTTGAAATAGGCCTCTGTCTCTTTAAGAAGCTTTCCGACACGCCCCCTTCAGCACACTGCTGTGGCATTTAAACAACAACACTGTGCGGGGAGGGGCTCTGCTGAGCTGAGGAGCAGTGGTTGGTGGCTTGGCTGGTGACAAAAGGTCCAGAGGCGTCTCCAGGAGGTGGGGGCGTTCCTAGGAGGACTGAGGCATAGCTACACCTAAAATGGCTGTAAGTTTTTACTGATTACTCAAACATATGTGAATGAGCCAAGGCAACACTCCAGGCATGTGTTTAATGAGGGAATGACATAATAACATGATATAAAGCTTGAAAAAGTCGATTTTACAATAATAATACCCCCCCCCCCCCTTTAAGAAAGAGCATTTCCTTTCCTCACAGGGCCAGAGATGTTAACGCAGAAACAGAGAAGAACTGTGACACACTCCAGTGCACAGGTGTTTAAATCTCCACACAGTCACCAGGCAAACAATTCCAAACGTCTAGTTCATTTCGAGTAAGAATCCTCAAAGGGTAATATAAACACAGTCTACTAAATCTAATGTCCTGCCATATCTTTTTAGCAGAATTAGTGTTTGAGAATTCTTGCTTGAAGGTGTAGTAATATTTAATGTACAATTAGCATCTTTTTGCTAAAGCATATTGTGCACACCCATTTCTATTTGCCTTCACAGTTGTTGTTAAGCATGGTAATTCGGCAAATGTATGTGGGATTCTCTCCTTGTTTCAACCTCTGGCGTGCTGGGTAATCGTAAGAGCCGGTATGTTTCCTGATGGAAGTGTTTGCGTGAGTAAAGAGGGGAACAGACATAGGCAGGTGAAAGGCATTAGCGTTCAATGTAGAAAAAAAGTGGTAACCCATGTGAAAAGAGAAAGTGTCATGAGCGGGAATCGAATCTTCTACTTATGCTATGAGTTGAGCTGTAAGTCTGTGGGCATAATGGGCCGGTCTAAATCATAAAATTCCTGGGTCGAAATGAGGTCCCAGCACTTCCCTGGTTTCAGCTAGCCACATTACTGTGACGAAGAGTGGGCAGGTTAACCGAGCACATTATCTCCAGTTTGGCATTACCTAAAAGCTTTTTGAAAAAAGCGTCAAAATAGCGACAAAATTGAGCCAAGAACGAAGATGAAGACGCAACAAAAGAGCGACAAAAACGCAACAAAAAAGCCTCAAAAGAGCAACAGAAAATAAATAAATAATAATAATAATAATAATAATAATAATAATAATAATAATAAAACTCAAATTAAAATTATATTGAGGATGGTAATGACAGCTGGGAAGTAGCAAGATCTTGGAATATCATAAGTATTAATGCTTTTTAAAGGATCTGTATCATGCTATTTTAGCCATTCCAAAGTAAAGTATAGGCATTTATATGATATATTGTACCTCTATCACTATGGAGTACTCATTTTTGAGTATTTTTGGGGGGTATTTTCCCTACCCGGAATATAAGACACTTCGATTCAGTTAACTCCGCCCCTCTCTCCGCTCATTCCACATTTGCAGTATTATAAATATAAATATCGTTGCAAAAAGTGAAGTTACTTCACATAATAGAGTTATAAGGAGTTGACATGTGCAACACAGTTTCATAAATGGCTAACACACACGCTAACACACACGCTAACACGCGTTTTGATTGACTCACCGCTCAGCCTGGCTTCCCCATCGGGTTATGGGATCTCATTGGTTATAAAAGTTAATCCACTTTGATTCTGGCCAAGGTTCACCAAGCATCCATCAGGTTGGTTGATATAGTCGCTGAATCCCGGAAAGAAATTCCAACTTCTGGCGAGTGCACTCTTCTTTAGGAGAATAGTCCTGTTCCTCTCGTAGCCAAACGCGCATCCGTGACATTATCGGTGGGTAAGAAAACAGAACAGGTGGTGTCCAGAGTAGGTTAGAAAGAGCTCCGTCTTCAAAAACAACACTTCTGCTGGGATCCATGGATCCTCCGGCCGGGGGTGCGTTTGATTAGCTTCGTGGGACAGCACAGACGCGTTGGAGAGTTGCTTTTTTTTTTTTTTTCTTCTCTCTCTTACAACAAAAATAATGAAAAAGCTGTTTTATAAATAAAAATCAGGCCGTAAGGCATTACATTACAGACGTAGAGCACTTCCGTTCCTTTGTGACGACACAACTGAACAGCTCAGTCGTTTACCAGGAGAGGGCGGAGCAGCTGCTCAGAGAGCAGGATTCAGGAGGATTACTTAGAACTGCGTGAATGAAGCCAAAAACCGCTCTGGGGGTGTTTTTGATAAGGAAATAGCATAACAACATGGCTAAAAGCTCCAAAAAGTCGATTTTGCATGATATAGGACCTTTAATGCATTACACTATGTAGGGCTTTCATAATACATTATACATGAAAAAATAAATAAATACATAAATTTTAAAAATTTAAAAAGAGGAAATTGTACACAAATTAATATTATACTGAGGATGGTAACATGCTGAAACATATTATATTAAGGGTTGCCTTTTGTTACTTGCTTTGTACTAAACTTCGTACATGAAACGAGATCGTGGTTGTCGTTGTGCTTCGTTTCTGTTTCTATATGAACATTTCAAACAATGCTTCATAATTTGGTCTGTGTTAAAAAAGCCGCTTTTATTTATTTATTGGTTTATTTGGTCGGGACAGTGCATGTTAATGAACATACATGGGTCTCATGCATGTAAACAAGCCACACCGGATTGTAGCCTTGGGCTAATTTGCATCCGTCGTCCCCCATGCGCACTCTCAAACACACTCTCACTCATACTGGCCTATTGTACATGTTTTTAGCGGTAGGGGAAACCGGAGTACCCGGAGGAAACCTACGCTTTGAAGTGTAACTGGTTCTCCTTTGACATTGATGAAAATCAAAATATGATGCTGCTAATTGTATGATTGATAATGTAATTGCAATAGCATAAAGTTATTATAGTTCTGTCATGTAATGTCTTTATGTAGATGCTATATTGTAAATGTTGTATTGATTTTGGGGGTGGGCGCTTATAAGCTCTTGCTTCAGCCCACTCCTTTTGAGCAGAATGTTTACTGCTCAAATAAACTAATAAACTGAAAAGCAATGAATCGAAATGTCAAAAAAAGGTTGCAACAATGCGAGGGAAAAGATCTGTTTAGATTAGTTTTGTCGGTCTTAGCGTTGAAATGAGGCGTTGCTCTTGCCTACAGGCTGTACAGTATAAGCTCCAGTCAAGAAGCTTTTAGATCTGGGTAAAGCTGAACTGGAGAAAACGCACTTGGTTAAGGCGGGGGTTAAGAGGTTAAGTGCCTTACTAGGAACAAAATACAGTGTATGCTCCTGGCTTGAGTTGAACCGGCGACCTTCCAGTGCCGTACAAATTCCCTCATAAAACTGCACCACTGCCGCCCTCTTAAACGTACTGCACTGTATAACATAATGATCATGAAGCTTTCACTGTTAATCTGCACAAGTGAAGAGGCAGAAGGCGAGCGTCTATTTCAGTTGTGCTAAAATGTTGCTATTTCGATACTTTGTCTGTCAGGAGCATTAGTGGTCCGCTCCCCGCTGTCAGAGAGCGACCGCATGGTGTGAAGAGTGCACCTGTTTCAATTAACCGCAATCTGCTAGGTCACCGACAGTATACAGGGAAATAAGGGGGAGCGTACGCCGAGTGAATATAGTAAAAGGCTGGCGGAGAGGAACCGATCAGCAAAATTAAAGTCATGATTAATAAAACGGTTTGTAATTGAACATATGGGAGTCGCAAGAATTGACACATGAAAAGATGGCGGTTAAATGTGCAAAGTGAAACAAAATGGTAACGCAAAACGAATCGAGGCGCTAAATAATGATGTGTTTGCAGAGGGATGAAATAAATAAAACCCAAAATCCTCATCACTTCAAAAGCAAAAGCACAGTGTGGTGAATCTGAAAATAAACTCGGATATATGAGACAAAATGAATTATGGTCTTGAATTACAAAATGAAATCAACTCACAGTATTTTAGTTTTTGTTTTTGTTTGCGAGGCTAATGCTGTTTCGATGAATAATTGGTTCTTATTTAATCTTCCCCTCTTGGTTGGTTTAAAGTTCTATTTAGTTTTATGTCAGCTTTGGCTTTTGGTGTTTTACTCTCGGCAATAGGCAAAAGAAAATGGACGTTCTGTGCAGTGATGTATAGAAAATCTCATGTCCCCAATGCTGTGTTCCTGTCATCAGCTTGGATAGACTGTTATGTAACTCCATGTAAAGCTTTGTTTTTTGTCAGTACACCAGTGTGCAGTCTGAACACGCTCCGTGTCATTACCAACATCTCTAAACCTTTGCCCTTTGCCCTTTGCTTCCGCCCTGTTCAATCTCGTGGCGACAAACACTGTTAAATAAAGGATCTGCTTGTCAACAGACACTCAGTCATTAAGACACGAACAAAAATAGCGGTGGGAGAGATGAGCAATGCCCTATAATGGACGTGTGTACAGAAAGTTACCTAAAGTTATCTCAATGGAATGACACTGTGTTCTGTCAAAATGAAGAGTTCACCAGTTGAAAAAAAATTGGGAGGCTGGAGTGCTACTTGGATGTAAAAGAGTATGAAACTTTGTCCTTTGGGTGCTCTTCAGTGCAGGGATCAGTTTCAGATAAATCAAATAAACTGAGGCAGTCCAAAAGTAGAGATAATAAAAAACCTTTATTAAAACATGGCTAGATGAGATAAAATCATTGCCAATGCGTTTCGGCTCTAGGTCTTCTTCAGGGCAAGCTCGAGATGGCTGCCTCTGTACAGCTATAAGCTTACAGCATTGGTCACATGTCCCAAGTGGGTTGGTCAAAGGTGGGTGTGTTCTTTGTCACCTGGTACATAGAATACAAAACATTAAAATATGTAAAATGTATAATATAAAACACTGTTATGTACATTCTAAACTGAGAAATGTGAATAATTATGTAAGGGATAATGTATAGAACGCCAGTCATTATCGGGAAAATAAGTACCGACAGGGCGAACTGGATCCCGATGTTCTATACATTATCCCGCTTATTATACGGCTGTTTGCCAACTGTACACACACAAATAAACTTCATACACTTTTATGAAGACAGAAAGGTTTATTTAATGATTTCCGCGGCAAATAGTTCCCAAAAGTTTGCGCGTTGCTTGGCAATGTTTGTTGATTCCAGGCAGTGTGGCGAGGCTAGTAGCAGCACAGCTAGCTACTTATTGCTAGCCTAGCTACTTAGTTGAAGGTGCAGTTAGAGAGGAGGAATGGTGGTGAATCTCTGGGTAAGTTGAAAGTCGGACTCCCGTTAACTTCACGAGTGATTCCCTCAACTTCTCTCGCAGGGACGGGGACAGAGTGTCCGCCTGTCCGCTACTACTACTTGCGGAGTGATATGAAAGACCTGTATTACAAGCACGAACTCCGTTGCCATTGGCAGCGGTCATTATTTTTTCAGAGGTCTTCTATCAAAAAATAATGACCGGTGGAACGTTGGGAAATCACATTCAAATCAATGGAGCGTTCTACTTGCATTGTGAAGGGCCGTATAATAATTGTACATAATTATTTGTACAAGATTAGACCCATACATTTTACAAAAATACTGACAAATCTAATTCTCCATTGAGGCCTGGGAACTCCATGGCTTTGAGGGTATAAATCCAAAAGGATTCCCTTTGAAGGAGTTTTTTTAATCTTTCCCCTCCTCTGATAATCTCTTGTATTTGCTCTAAGCCACAAATTCTAAGGCTATTGCAATTCCCATGGTGGGCATCTTCTGATTTTTTTTAAGAGTTCACCAGGTTTACTTAACCTGTTAACTGCCACCTTAGGGTTAGGATTAGGGTTAGGGTTAACCATTATTTATATCCAAATCTCAAAGTGTATATATGCCAGTGTGATACCTCATTTGAAAGCCAAGACTTTCTAGTTTGTAAAAATATGTGTGAGATCTGTATGAGTGAAACACAACTTACATTACATTTGCCCTACTTGTGAATTAGAGAAGTAGAAAGCATGTAATGTTGACTTCTCAAATGTGTTGTTGTTGAGCAGTATCTTCATAATGAAAGTCAAAGTTATATTTTTAAGTGAGTGAAATTATGCTAAAACTGAATTAAAGCTGAATGAAAGTAACTTTTTTTACTCATTAATTGTCCGTGAGAGTAAATACAACGCTGAGAAAAGACAAAGGGAGAGAGGGATTTTGTACATTATGCCACAACCCAATTATAACCAAGTTACAGCCAAGTTTTTCCGCTCAAACTTGCCTGTAAATACTGCTAAAGTGGCGCTAGCCCACAGTTAGCGTTGTCCGTTAGCCTGTTAGCTTCTTCTGATCGTGATAAACCAAATAACATTTTGCAAAATGTTCATTCCCCCTCCCCAATTATCTATCCCATTAACACTTGTATTACCCTCAGAGGGACTATGAAAATGATTTATTAAGGTAAAAAAGTTACTTATGCTTTAAAATACTTATTGAAACTGAAACAATGACTAAAATCTCCAGATATTTTGTCAACTATAAGAGCTTCATATTAGAGCTTCTATAGATCTTGACTAAAACTAAATATAGGGTGAACATTAAAGCTCAAAAAAGATAAATCAAAGAACTGACAGTTTTGATGCCCAGCCAGACAGAATCCTCAGAACTGTTGTCTGTGGTGACCATGCCCACCAGATATAAAAGTGGTGGGTGTGGATGGTGAATACCCAGTGGCATCCCTCCAAACACGGCTTTAATCAACTACCTGGATGACTGAGAAACTATACTGCTCAATACTCCAAGTGTTCCCGTTATTTATATTTATTATACGGCCCTTCACAATGCAAGTAGAACGCTCCATTGATTTGAATGTGAGTTCCCAACGTTCTACCGGTCATTATTTTTTGATAAAGACCTCTGAAAAAAATAATGACCGCTGCCAATGGCAACGGAGTTTGTGCTTGTAATACAGGTCTTTCATATCTCTCCGCGAGTAGTAGTAGCGGACAGGCGGACACTCTGTCCCCGTCCCTGCGAGAGAAGTTGGAGGAATCGCTTGTGAAGTTAACGGGAGTCCGACTTTCAACTTACCCAGAGATTCACCACCATTCCTCCTCTCCAACTGCACCTTAAACTAAGTAGCTAGTCTAGCAATAAGTAGCTAGCTGTGCTGCTACTAGCCTCGCCACACTGCCTGGAGTCAACAAACGTTGCCAAGCAACGCGCAAACTTTTGGGAACTATTTGCCGCGGAAATCATTAAATAAACCTTTCTGCCTTCATAAAAGTGTATGAAGCTTATTTGTGTGTGTACAGTTGGCAAACAGCCGTATAATAAGCGGGATAATGTATAGAACGCCGGTCATTATCGGGAAAATAAGTACCGACAGGGCGAACTGGACCCCGACGCGCAGGGGAGGGGTCTGGTTCGCCCTGAACATAAAATAAAGGGAACACATGGAGTTACATTGTGTTGTTCAAGTGTTCCCTTTATCTTTTTTATACGTAGTGTTACATTCATTATTCATGTCATATTATTTTGTAAACGGTGCAATTCAGTGATGTTAGATGATGGTGTTACACCGACTATTACATGGGGTATAATGACAGTGGCTGAGTACGATGTTTTATTCATTCAAAGGCGGGTGAAGTGTCTTGCCCAAGGACATGCTGACAGTATGCATCTGTCGGGGCCCAGGATTCAAACTGCAGACCCATTGGGCCCATTGTGTATGTCTTGGATCGATGCGACAAGCAGCTGCCAGACAGTGGAAATGCATGCAAACCTCATTTAAGAAGAGCAGAACCAAGGACCTTCTTTCTGTCGAGATAAAACTCTCATTGACCATCAAAGTTCATTTCTCAATCACTTGACTGTCCTGTGCCGCCTCATCACATCCATCTTGTCTCGTCTTCACCCCCCGCCCCCCAACAGCCTTATTTATCTGCGATGAGCTCACCCCCGGCTCCGCAGAGAGGAGCTGAGCTGCAGATCACTGACTTTGAGCCATCAGCTAATGTGAGCGTGCCAGTTCTCTCATTAACTGCTCTCAGTGGCTCTGGTCCGCTGCCCGTGAACCCACACGCTGCCGGCACTCAGCGCAGAGCACATGAAAGGCCGCACTAATAACTCCGTCATAAATAAGCGGAGATACGAGCATGGGTGTTCTGACTGTCACCGCTTTTCATAACAATGGGATATACTTGATCAGAAAACATGTTCTCTTGGAGTGTGCATTTTGGATTTGGAGTCTACCATAATAGTGGAAATGGACTGCGTTGGAAAGGTTGAGGTGATCAAAATGAGTCCAGTCGCGAGTGGGTTGTGGGAGGTGGGAACAACTTGAAATTACACGCCGAAAAGCCTGCAGATTTCTGTTCTTTAAAGGTTCATTATGCAACTTTTTATGGGAAAAAGTTAATATATTTGACCTTTCTGTGATCCAGCGGCTGTATGGGTGTTTAACAAGGCACCTTTACTTTCCATCCCCGTGGCCTCTAGGATGCTCCAGGAACCAAATGTTTGTTAGGGTTTCTGGTTTTCACTGCTGTCTCCATGGTTATGTATATTCCATCAAAGAAACCTACCAGAAACCCTAAAAAACCTGAAATAATATTGGTACTGAAGCTACTTAAAAGCCACCAGGCACCAAGCTAGCCCATACAAGTCAATGAAAGGTCAAATACGCACTCTTACCATCCACCTAAACCGAACGCATTTTCTCCAGTTCGGCATTGCTCAAATCTAAAAGTTTCTTGGAGAGTTTCCAGCCTGTAGGCCAGTGGAACGCCTCATTTGAAAGCTACAAAGTGATCCTAATGGATGTCGTCACTGTGTCACATTTATGTTGCTGTTTTCTTGCTTTTGTGTGGCTTTTAACGTATTTTTGTCACATTTTTGTTGTACTTTCATCACTGATTTGTCACTTTTTTAGTTGCCCTTTTGCTACTTTTTCTTCTCATCTTTTGTCACTTGCTCTTTTGTGTTTTTTTTTTTTGTCAAATTGTCCACTTTTTGTTGAGTTTTTATCACTTTTTTGTCGCACTTTCATTGGTTTTTGTCACATTTTTGTCGCTCTTTTGTCACTTCCTGATTGCTTGATTTGACACTTTTGAGTTCCGTTTTCATCCTCATTTTCTTCTCGTTTTTGTCGCCATTTTCAAAAGGCTTTTAGATTTAGGTAAAGCCGAACAGGAGGAAATGCGCTCGGTTCAGGGTTAAGGAGGTTTAACTAAGCATGTTTGTAAAACTATGTGACATTAAAAGAAAAGTCAACTGTCCCAACTATTGCCAGAAGCTTCTTATTTCTGACAATGGCACATGTATTGTCTTATGTATTTGTTTGTTTTAACAATATTTCCCACAGAGAAAGATGCTCTTCACTTGTTATTATTTTCAGTGTCTTGCCTTGGATACAGAGTGAAACAAAGATTCAATGTGCACTGTCCTTGCTTTAATGCATGAAATAGCAACATAATTAATAGCACTTAAACCCTTTTACCGCTGTGAAAACATTTGCTTTGAAATTCTCTTGTATTCAGCAACACAAGGTCTCATGCAAAAAAGCTTGCATAAGATAAACAATGTGTTGACTAGCGCCTTTTTTGGTGCAATATTCGTATCTGCTTTAAACTTATGCAACACTTCCTCTTACTAAGTGCAATATTTTCAATAACAGATCTTTTCATAGTCACGTTTTCAATGAGCCTCACCAATCTCACTGTATTATCAAGTGCATATTTCAGCACTCTCTCTCTCTCTCTCTCTCACGCAGCCCGAGTTGGCAAATCCAATCAGCGAGAAAGCCGCTCCACGGGCCAAAGCGAGAAGCGTCTTGAGCAAACTAACACATGCAAATAAATACGCGCGCGCTTTAGCACACGGGGCCCGGAGATGGCGTAATAAACTGAAAACTCGCCGCGATAAGAGTGTGGAGAATGTGTGGTTTCAGAGGGACTCAGAAGTGTCTATTTGTAGGTAGATATTTACGCGGTTCTGCCTCTGTGCCGTGCTGCTATTGATCTGTCATACATTTATAATGGAGGCATGAACGCGCTTCAAAAGTGAAGCGTGAATGAGGTTTTGGCATCAGGCGTGTTGCTTTTTATGTGTTTAAGAGAGGATTTGTGCTGAACTCAATGGAGATCGGATTGAAGTGGAATTGAATACATTTGAAATGTTACACGACAGTCCTTTTTTATATGAACATATGGAAGGGAATATTATTTGTGAAGCGCTTTTCACATGACATCATCCAAAGTGTTTCACAGGGGACATTATTTAACTCCTTTCATACTCGGGGGTGTAGCCAAAGATGCCCTTGGTGTAGACTGGCAGAAAGCATGGCAAATTAACCTGTGGTCAGAATCCTATTAGACACACATTGTTCTAAAACATAGTTAACACAATTATATTTCAGTTTACCCAGCTTTCTTTAGTTTAAAATTGTTTGTGATGTTTGTAGTTTTACTTCCTTATTGGACCATGACAGGAAGTGACATAGATAGAGGCAAACTATTCTAAACTGTTGCCGTGCTGACGGGAAATGAGTCAAACTGCTATGGGACTTTACCTCTATCTATGTCGCTTCCTGTCAGTAGCTTAAAAAATCAAATCAAATATTATTTCTGCCTAACATTTCTTCTTTAAAATTGCTGCTTCACTGAAATAAAATTGTAATTATTACTTACAACAGATGTAAATAAGTCATATTGTCCCTGTAAAAACAAACTAACACACACATAAATATTATAATGAAAAAATGAATAGTCTAGGCCATATCATGCTTGAGGTCCAAGTCTGACGTCACAGACAGTATTAAGAAATACGATTGCAAAAAGGTGGTTGAAATACTTAAAAAGATGTACCCTACTCCAGCTGCACATTGATGTACGTATTGTAATTGTAAAGTAAAAAACACTATGCTGCTTTTTAACACCCTATAAAGCTGTGTCTTCAGCAAAAACCTCCCCGGAGTTTTGTTCCATTTCTGCACGTCTTTTCATCTCTTTTCAACCAGACTTGTTCAGATCATTTCAGTGCTCAATTACTTATGCTGTGTGAGATATAGAGCAACATAATAAAGTGCAGATTTAGTTCAGGCTTGAAATGACACAAAATTAGACCTTCATAATGTGTAGAAGAAATCCTATATTGAGAACAGATGCACGGCAGAAACTATGGCGTCCATGTCAGTACGTACTGTAGATCACAAATGGTAAAGTCGTGGGCTTTACTTCTGCTGCTTGGCGTCACTAAGAAGCCTTAATGCTCCTCAAAATCATCACTAAAGTCAGTACATGTATATAAATAAACAAATACCTATTTACATGTGAGCTTTGGCACCGATTGTGTGAAGGTTTTAATTAGCTCCAAATCTTTAACACGTCCCTATCACTTTGTTATTTCCGTCTCTCTAATTAAAACACCTTTTCTATATGTATAGTTCCAAAAGCGCTAATCAAATTTCGCGTTCTTGTCATGGGGGAGCACGGATTGAAGAGAAGAGAATGCAGGAAGGAGGGCTGTAAAAACGATGCTAATATCTTTTCCCGTATACAGCACAGATGGCCAATCCGAGTGTGCAATAATCTTTTAGCTGCAGAGACAAGACTGCAAAGGAGAGAGGACATACTTGAGCAATCCCGACAAGAACAGCTGTGAATCAAATGCTTGGTCTCAGAGTGGTCTTCAAGCAGAGTGGCACTGTAATGGGCTCCTAGGGGCCCTCGTATCAAGGCTGGGGTCGTATAGGGACTTGCCTTTTTCACTTGGTAATAATGAAGTGTATAATGACTGCTGATGTGATGGAGAGAAGAGGAGACATAAGGATCTTGGGGAGAATGGTGTTGAAACGTGTGGAGTTAAATCAGTGAGAGAAGGGAAGTGGATGTGTGTTTGGTGGTTATTATCATCATCAACATCGAAATAAATTCTTAGAAGTAAAACATGCACATATCTATGTACTCCGCATTCAACATAACCCATAGTATAGGGCAGACATGTGGGGGCCGGCAGCTCGAGGAAACCCTCTTCTGGCAGCAGACTCCTAAAATTGTCTCTTTTAATGCATAGTATAGGACACTTAACAAATGATGGTCCGGTTGCTCGGGGGCTGCTCCCCTCTGGCAGCTGGTCCAGTCACAGAAAAGAAGAAAAAAAAGAAAAGCCCCGAATCCCTTTTAACACATATCATTAAGACCATTCTTGTTATCATGAACATCAATCAGTCTGCGATTACTGTACCTTTCATGAATAAATGTGGAGTATTTTATGTATCATTCAAACACTTTGATACAGAGTAATGTAATATGGGTTGTAATGGTGATGGTGAATAACGGTAATGCCAACATGGTAATGAATTCTGTATGGGAGACAGAAATAATACACTGGTTGTAGCGTGTGAGATACTGTGAATGTTGACCTGGTATAATGCAGTGTCGCATTTGTTAATATGCAACCAACTCGGTTGATAGTTGTTTTGTAAAATGGTAAGAAATATGCACTGTTGTTAGTTATTGTTATTGAAGTTTATGAACAGGGGTGGGAGTCAATAAGCTTGTCTTCTTCCCACTCCTTTTCGAGCTGTAATGTAAATTATTTTTTATTTTTTATTTTATTATGTATATATATATTTCTGTTTTTCTTTTCTTCTTTAGCTCGAAATAAAATATTCAAATCAACATCAGAGCCTGGCATAGCGCTACATTGACACAGACACATGTAGTCTGGGAACAGACATTATCTCTGTAAGCTACTATGGGCATGTTTGGCTGCAGATTAACCCTTTATTGGGCACTCATTGAAATACTAAATAATAACTTAAGAGTATTATTGGGGGGACATAACACAAGTGTATGTAACATTTTTCAAAATGTTTCAATATCATGCAGAAAATCAATGTGAGCGAAGTTACCATTTGGTTACTGTTACTATATTTTAGTTCATTGCCCTTTAAGGAGGAAAAAAATTACAAAGGTTTATGTATATAGTATACAAAAGTACTTTCAGGTCTCGGGTGCTGGTATTCTTGTGTTTTGTGATATTGATATTGATGTTTAAATCATCACATCTGTCATAGTTTAGTTTAGTTTAGTTGTTTATTTGAGCAGTAAACACTCTGCTTAAAAGGAGTAGGCCCAAGCAAGAGCTTATAAGCGCCCACCCCCAAAATCATTACAATTATAATCATTATTTCACAAGAACATAGTTCATAGGCAACAGATTTTGTAATGTGATTGTGCTTTACATGTAGTGGGCGGGGTCAGTCACCTCCAATATTGTTTGCCTAAGAATCTTACTAAAAATAACTTTTTGCAACATAAAAACATAGTTCTAATGTTTATTGGTTCTTTTGTCAAGTAAATACTGTAAGTATGAATAATAGGTGTAACGGGCATGTCCAAATATGGACAAAACAAATTCACTTTAGGTTTAAGTGATCAAATATGGTGCCTGCCTTTTTCATGCTGTAATTTCACTCATTTCACTACGTCCCCTAAAACCAACACACATATATCATCACTTAGCACAATTATTCACCAATAAAATGTGTGAGTTTCATCAACTTACCATGGTTAGTTTTCAAGTTATGTAAACAAATGTACCATGAATTTAGCCAGACTTGGATCTTTTTCAGACTTAAGAGAAAACAGGAAGTTGAGAGCGCGACAGGTCTCTGCTGATTGGTCAAATGCCAAAGAGGTGGGATCTGTGATGTAGGGTGATCTCTTCTGATTGGCTGAGTGAGGACTACGTGCTTCTTCACCTTACTGAGGTGCAGCACGGGAGGCTGTAAAGTGTGCGGAAATTACCAAAATAGTCACTTGCCCTATAAAGGGTTAAACAATCAGAAACATGCATGGCTCCTCCATATAAAAATAAGCATAGCAACTCACTCAAGTTTGAAGAAATGGATTGAAGATTTGTTTGGGTTTGTATCTGTAAGCCGCTTTGAAGTGTAACTGGTTCTCCTTTGACATTGATGAAAATCAAAATATGATGCTGCTAATTGTATGACTGATAATGTAATTGCAATAGGATAAAGTTAGTATTATAGTTCTGTCATGTAATGTCGTATTGATTTTGGGGGTGGGCGCTTATAAGCTCTTGCTTCAGCCCACTCCTTTTGAGCAGAATGTTTACTGCTCAAATAAACTAATAAACTAACTATCTGTGAAATGTGGAGGTCAGAATGAAGCCTGTGTTCAATAATGACTCCATTGGAACAAGGAACTTCCGGAGCATTTCCTTATGGCTTCAGGAAGAAAGAGGCTATAATTAGTCCATTCTTAATTTACAGTCTGGGCACCTCTAAACTATGTTAATTACAGATGTTTGAGGGACTTCGTAGAGTCTTTCACATTAAGGGACAGGTTACAAATCTTGCCCAAGGACTCAATGACACATATAGCACCAGATGAGGCCTGGATTCAGCCTGCTGACTTGGATCCATGTACACATTTTTTTTTATCACGTCTCTTTAGCCCCTTGTTTGGACTTCATGACATAACTCTTACACCTCGAACAACAGTAGTTCCAATTATAGACGTGCATATCCAGTCCCTCCCCCTACTGCCCTCAACACGCTGTAGTTCTGTCGTGTCATCAGCACTGGCAGGGAACCGCAACCCGCTGTTTTTAATCATTCTCAATCAGGAGGGTCCGTCTCTCGCCTCTCACTGCGTTTGACTGTTGCTTTTTTCCTCCACGGGGGCGCTGGCAAAATGGAGTATTGAATGAAACATAACCTTTTCAAGGACAAGGGGGTAGGAGGATGGGCGAGTCCGGCACTTTAGGAAAAGAAAACCAGCGGCGCGGTTAATACAGAGAAGAAGAAGTAGCAGGAGTGATGACTTCTATATATAGGCCGTGCTATGCTATAAGACGCTAAAGGGATTTCATGCGGAATATACGGGTGTGTAGGGGCATGTGTTAAATTCTGATTACAGAGCATCAAATAAAAAAAAGAAAGGGGGAAAAAAAAATCGATGGGTATGGCTTCGGGAAATGTGCCGGCCTTAATTACACAGCAAACAACCACAAGTCTCGCAATAAATGCCTACGTGTTGCCAAAAATAAAACTATACTCAGCAATTTCTCATAATTGAACGCTACAAAGGGACATTTTTTTCTTCACCCAATTGTATGCAAATGTTGTGAGTTACCCTGCTTAGTTATTAAGAGGCAACGACTTCAGTTCTTCTGGGGCTACTTTGGGAGGGTACAAAGCAGGTGGCAAATTGTCCATGTAATAAATACAGGGGACGAGCATGGGAGTTGTGCACTATACTTAACCACACAATTACATGCTGCGAGGCTGTGCGATCCCTCGATAAACAAGGAGGAAGGGAGGGCGAAGATAGTTGTTGGGTTTTATTTAGCCACATGCTCCAGGGAGAGAGAGTGGGGGAAAAGAAAGAGGGAGAGAAAGATGGATGTGTGCTTTCATTATCACTGAAAATAATAATAATAATAATGCCTTACACTTGTATTGCGCTTTACAAGCCTGTATTACCAAGTTTCTCAAAGCGCTACACTGTCGTCATTATTCATTCACTCCATACTTGGTGGTGGTAAGCTACTGTTGTAGCCACAGCTGCCCTGGGGTAGACTGACGGAAGCGAGGCAACCAGTCTGTGCCATCGGCCCCTCCGACCACCACCTACCACTCACTCACTCACTACATTCGCTAGGCTTCCTGGTGTTACCAAACGGTCTCCCATCCAAGTACTAACCAGGCCCTTCCCTGCTTAGCTTCCAAGATCTGACGGGATTGGGCATAGCAAAGGCGGTATGACCACATACCGCCTTTGTGTGAAAACACTTGGATTCAGTGTCTGATGACCTCTGATGGCAGCAATAAGGGGTTACAGAGAAAAGATTGAAAATAAAATCCCAGCCAGATCTAAAAAATTCACTACCAAAAAAAAGTTTCAAGAAGCTTCTGCAATCTCAAAAGATCCCGTATTAATTTTTGACCAAGATCTTCTATCGATGATGGGAGAGTGTGACCACTGAGCGTAGCCTTCTCAAGCACATCCTATAGTTTCTCAGTGGGGTTAAGATCTAGACTCTGTGGTAGCCAATCCATGTGTGAAAATGATGTCTCATGCTCCCTGAACCGCTCTTTCCACTTAATCCTGGCACTGTCATCCCATTCTTTGTTGCTGAACCTAGACCTGACCTGAACCTCAGATCAGAACAGTTTGTTAAATCCAGGTGTCGACTTTTTCTTTTGGTCATGCAGTGCGATTATGATAACTATAATGACACTAACAATATGTTTTAAAAGTCTACACCTTTACCTGACTCATTCTGATAATTTCAGAACTGTAATTGTGTTCAAAGTACAAAGGTAATAGCTGACTATAATAGCTGTGCTTGCAATGTGGCCTCAACCCTTTTATCAGAAATAAAGAGGACATTGTATTCAGTGTCGTGTTGTTGTCAACCTAAAGTGAAAGTCACAGTTACTCTGGGACCATTATGTGCTTGAAACAAAGTCGATGTTTAAAATGTCCAATATAGGAGAACATACTGACACTGTGCACTTTCTACTTGCACTGGATCATCTTATGAGTTAACCTTTCAAAAATGATGTAAATGTCCACTTGTCCAGACAGCTCCGATGACCACTCCTTCCCATGTGCTCCGACCACAGCGGTCTGCAGCCACTCGACCCTCTCTGTGGTGTGAACTTGATCCATCTTCCCAGCGCCTACAGTGACCACTCTCACAGCTCTGCTCTCTTCAACTCACCACTTCAAACGGGAACTGTCTCAATATGTGCTGATGCTGCTTTAGACACTGTATAGAGAAACTGCTCCAGGGAACGTGGGAGCATTTTGTCCCTTAGGTAAAAAAAAAGGCAATATTTTGTGCATTGCGCAAACTGCTGCACCACCGTGCCACCTGTAAACGGGTAAATACACATTATCTCCCAATTATTAATACTGTAATACTCATAGGCCAAAGTTAGTTTTTAAAATGTAATGTCAAGATGACCGATGTCTTTTGGTGCAGCAGGTGTTCAGCTGCTCTGGCATTTGCAAGAAAACGTCAACATTGTTCCCTTTGATCCACTGATTGCTATGCTTCTCGTGTCACAATGCCCTTGCAGTGACCCAGGTTTTCCTGACTGTTGCAGCCCATTGTTTTGCTGGTGACTTTCATAACTGTCACTGAAATAACTTCAGAAGGGAAGCATCAAAGCTTTTTTTTTTGGGCCAGATTTCCAGTTGTTAAACCCCTTTTATCTTCCGCAAATGATCACTGACTAGATTCAGTGTGATTATTTTAGTTGCACAAATCACTACAACATAATGTGGTCATTTTATTGGAAGGTCAACTTTAAAAAAAAAAAAAAAAAATTGAATTTGTTAAAGCTCCTGTAACATCCCGCTCCACTCTTACCGTAAAATACCTGAAAGGACAGGCAGTTCTCAGTTTTGGTACATTTATTTGAAGAAATGTCAACAGGTAATGCAATTTCAGTGCGGCCCGCTGCTCAAAGTGAAGTGTGTACAAAGAGGACTTTTTAAAATCTTATACAGAGTAGCGTGGGCTATGCTTCAGGGGTGAATTATTTATCATTAGCTCATTATGTGTTCAAAAAGGAGTGTATGAGAGAAGTGGTGGGAGTTACTCTGCCGGAGCACTTTGTCCTAGCTTTGAGACTCTTATCGGCACCTGCTCTTTGGATACAACCGGAACAGTGCCACTGTTTACTGAAAGCAGTCTGCTACTTTACAATAATTTCAGATGCCTCGTTTCTACATATTAAACTACGTGAAAGTGACCCCGTTACAAATTCATGGAGTTAACTTCACCTTTACTCACGGTAATGAAGACCTAACCTTGAAAAACTCTTATTTCCTAATATCAGCTTCATCAAAGTCTGAACTGAATGAATACTGTACACTGTTGTTGCCAACTGTCGACTCCACTCCATAACTTGGCATTTCCGTCTGCCCTCTCTCATTTTCATAGGAGTAACGGCTCCATTAGTGAGCGATTGTGAGAGCTGATGGGAGTAAATAAAGGATTCCTGATTGTAAAATAATGAGCGTGCTAGTGGAGCCTTGGCACAGTTTGCGGCTGGTGTCAGCAGGTTCTGAATCACTGTGAAAAGCTGCAGGATGGAGACACAATAATGGGCTCCGTCAAATTATCATACACACTACGGCATTAGCCCCGCCAAACAATGGGCTGATGACAGAGTGGCACAAAGAGGTGTCCACTTGACTCTCTGACTGCTCATTATTTTCACCAGGAGGCACTTAGAGCATTAGCGAGGTCAGATACTTAGAGTCGATTCCAATCAACAAAGAATGGACAAATTATCATGGCCACGTCTTTAACTTTAATTAGGCTATCAATGTGATTTAGACAGTTATACACACAACCTGTTCTCCTCACTGCAGGGACCAAACTGAAAATGTTTCAGCAAATAGGGTTCGGTGCCTTTTGCAACCAAATCAACTTGAAACCAAGATGTGGCCATTACAGTCTTTACTTAACTATGCTAAACTGGCTTATGTAATTATGTAATTATGTTGTTTAAAGTGGGGATAATAAAGTGAGGCTGACAATGTTTAAATTAATTATGGATGCCACTTTATTTACAAAAACTGTGTAAAAGTATGTGCACTTAAAGGCGCACAGTGTAACAGTTACCCAATGAATAGAATAAAATACAAGCATTTATTTCACAAAATATATTTTTATAGTACCTACAAATACCAACAAAAGTTATAATGTCTACAAAACAAAAAATACAAACAGTAGTATAACAATAAAATAAAAATCATGCACGTCAGTTTAAAAAATGTAATAAATATTACTCGCCAGCCAAGGATGCGCAACTTCCTCTTGTGCTCTGGTGATTTTTATTTTTATTTTATTTTACCTTTATTTAACCAGGTCCCACTGAAATTAAGAATCTATTTTTCAGGGAGTTCTTGCCCCAAAGGGGAACCTATTATGCATACTGTATTTTTAGTGGAAGGGATAACAAAGCAAAAACAAAACTTTTAAAAAGCAATACGTGACAGAAAACTTGCTAATCAGAGCGAGAGTTTGAACACGGACAGAATCAGAACAGGTTTGGTGAAGTTATCTGGACTGTACAATTCAGAGAAACATCATGTAAATCTCTGTGTGACGTCTACTGGATTGTGGGCAACATTTTGAGTTTGGAAGAGCAATTTTTCATTTTAATTTGCCAGGATTATTTCAAATATCAAGAGTTGTAGTATATGAGTAGACACCCTTTCTACCTTGATTATAGTGAACCTCATGTTCACCGTGTTTCTAACACGACTCTAAATCTTCTCGATAATGCAATGGCTATTGTACTATTAAGTCAATTGAATGTTAATGCCTTTCTTAGTGTCTGTCGTCCATCTCATTTAGTGCTTCAGTCCTTTACAGAAAGAGAAACTATTGGAAGGGGCTCATATCCTGAAGACTGTGCAATTCCACTGATAAAAAAAAAGGATCATATTAACATATTCTATTCACTCGTTTAAAGCAAATCCATCATTCTGTGGAGCAGGAATGTTGAGTACATTATTACATTCTTTAGGTTATTCAAATGAGCACGTTGAATAAGGCATTGGTAGTTGCTTGTTCTGCAGTTTCATATGAATATGTGCAGTGACGAAAGAGCCTTAAACATCAATACAATGAGTCCTGAACTATAAAGACCATAGAATTGATCATTGTCTCTCTTTCAGTGTAAAATGTTTTAAGATTTTTTTTTTTTTTATGGCACAGCTTTTTTTTCCCTCACTGAGTCCCTGGGATACTGAGCTGGGATTCTAAAATGTAATGGTAGAAGTCATTGAAGTAGAAGCAGCGATTTGTAGCAGTGTATTAGCTTATTTCAATACTCAAATGGTAAATGGTCTCAAATTATAAAGTGCCTACATTAGCCACTCAAATTGCTTTAATCGGATCAGATCTGAAAATGTGAATCACAGAAATTGCCCAAGAAAGTAAAAGCCAGACATTTGCAGAGGCCCAGCTTTTCATTCAACCATTTTACCCAGTTTCTCTGTTAACATTTAAATCATGGTGTCGCTCGAGGCCGTTCTCGAGAGCAGAAATGTCATTGGCTGAGGACAAACGGTATCCTCTTCCATGTAACCTGTAATTCATACTTTCATGACACAAAACATACAGAAAGGCCCATTTGCATTTTAGAGACAGATTAGTTGAAGAACCTCGGGCATCTCCACAGAACTGCTGGTATGACAGCGAGCGCGTCTCCATGCCACAAATAAAAGTCATCCGCTCAAAGGCTTCACGCTGCTCTCGCTACAGTCTCTTCCTCTTCGCTGCACAGACACACACAGCGACACGAGCCCCGCAGCCATTTTGAGCACCGTGTACCCATCAGATCCAACCAGGCCTTCAATCGCAGCCAGTCTCCCAACTCGCGGAGCACATCACAGGGGCTGACAGACAGCGCTGGGGCCCTGGCGTTCCCTCTGCTCCGGAGGTCTGAGGAACACTCTGATCAACCGGCGACGTCGACTTGTCTCAGCCCGCTGCCAGCGCAGACGAGAGGTGATTTCAAAGGCAAAGGAACAATTTATTTGGCTCCATTTGTAACGGTAAACCCGACAAACGTGTGTCTGACCTGACGGTGGTGGGTGAGGCTCTGGGGGATTGTCGCAGAACAAAATTGACTTTGGGTTTAAACATACAGTATGTCCAAGTGAAAAAAAAAAAAAAAACAGTCCAAGTAATATCTAAATTCAGGCAATAATAAGTCAAGAAACAATCAGCTCACTGCACGTTACTTCATCAGTCACTGCCAAATATATTAAAGGGGGGTATTATGTAAAATTGACTTTTTCAAGCTTTATATCATGTTATTATGTCATTCCCTCATTAAACACATGCCTGGAGTGTTGCCTTGGCTCATTCACATATTTTTGAGTAATCAGTAAAAACTTAGACGGCAGCCATTTTAGGTGTAGCTATGCCTCAATCCTCCTAGGAACGCCCCCACCTCCTGGAGACGCCTCTGGACCTTTCGTCACCAGCCAAGCCACCAACCACTGCTCCTCAGCTCAGCAGAGCCCCCTCCCCGCACAGTAGTGTTGTTTAGATGCCACAGCAGTGTGCTGAAGGGGGCGTGTCGGAAAGCTTCTTAAAGAGACAGAGGCCTATTTCAAGACGTTCAGTACAGCCATTTTGAGAGAGCAATTTTATTCAAGGCAGTTATTTTAATTTACTGCATATACAGACCAACAGAAGGTTACGTCATCATTGTAGTATGCTATAGACTGGTGCTATGTGATTGAAAAAAGCATAATACCCCCCCTTTAAAACACTCATCAAGTGTTTGCCCAATGACACAACAACAGAAGGCAACAGTGCAAGTGGGCAAGAGAGAGCTGGGTTGTGTTGGTTCATTTACATGACTGATATCCTCACATGACCGAAGAGATATAATTTCGACAAAAGCAGGTTGTGAGTTATAAACTGCAGAGACCAAAGTAAATTTGGTATTACTGCAGAGGTCCAGATGTCAACATTGGGCACAATCTTTAATCTACTGACATTCACATCAATGAAGAAATATATGCCATTGGGAGCCAATATCCCATGTGCCACCAGTAGCACTTGCACCACTGTCTGAGATCCACGGCTCAAGACCTCATTATGATTTGTGCACATATTTATAGTGCAAGCGCAAATTATGTTTTAATAGATTTGTTTCACGTAATGAAAGCAAGCTATTTCAGAACATTACATCCTGCCGTTTGTAGCGGGGTGTGCTCACAGAAGATAATATTTAATCTGAAAGAGTGGGGCTGCTCATCTGTTATTTATGTTGATGACTGTTGGACCCAGCTGGATCTACTTTCCTATTCATAGAGCTGAGACTGCTCGGCTCAGGAGATGTTAAAGCCACCATTTATGCGCAGACGCCATTACGCCTATCGCTCACTTACAGGGGACGTGAGCTTGACCTATACTGTCTCACTGACCATAAAGGTGTATGAATACTAACCCCCAGATCCCACATGTTCCGCCTGTTCGCACAGCTCCACTCCGCTCCAATTCGCCTCCGAATGACGGCAAAATCAACGCCTACTGCCTCCATTTCAGTCCGCCCCTGACCTCTCCGCCGGGACTGCAGGCCCATGAAGAGCTCAAAGAGAGCATGCGCAAGGCAACGAGACTGTGAAAATAAAACTCCTAATAGAATAGTAAACTATTTAGGAGCTGTAAACTCCTGTCAAAGAGGAGATTGCTTTGAAGGTATAGCCCCTTCTTTTTCACGTTCACTCTGTTTTCTTTTTTTTCCTCCTGCGTACGGATCAGCAACAGAGAAAATTCACCAGAAGGAGTGCAATAAAAGCTTAATCGAGTCATTTTTGTGTGTGTCCTATCCACGCGCACTTCCGCCAGCTGTTTTGAGGGTATACCGAGGCAACACCAGGCAAGCTTAGAGACATGGCCCCTCCAGGGTGTCCTGGGTATTTCTCCGGGCCTCCTCCCAATAGGACATCCCCGAAACATCTCTGGCGGGAAGCCACCAGGAGGTCTCCGAAACAAATTCCCGAGCAGTGGCTCTTCTCCGAGCTCCTCCCGGGTGACTGGGCTCCTCACCCTACCTCTAAGGGTGCGCCCAGCCACCCAGCAAAGGAAACTAATAAACTAACGCCTGTATCCGCGATCTTGTCCTTTTGGTCATTTAGTCATTAAGATCACATGACAATAAAAATGATGGTGGCAAAGGGCAGCCCTGGCGGAGACCAGCATGCACTGGGAACAGCAAAATGGTGACATTTTCGTTAAAATAAAATCCATGCAGAGGGTATTTACGTATTTTGCTACACTGTGTCGCTTGCTTAACTATAAATGGCCCAAAATAAGCTTCTCCTAATAAATAAATCCCGTACATTAAACTAGTTTAGTTTTAGTTTATTTGTCGCACAGACATAAATACATTGGCCCTCATTTATCAACATTGCATTAAAAAATGGTGTATGCGTAGGTGTATTTGCATATACGCCAGAGGGCGCATGACATTTATGAACCTGTGCTTTCCGCTCAGATCTTATCGTATGCAAGCGCAGCTGATAGTAAATGCCACGGAGAAATCCTAGCGTCATTTGAATGAAACGCCCAAAAATATTCACGTATGAGGAGGCCTCACCCACGGGTTTTACGGCACGCATGCACGAAACACGGCAAAAAAAGAACATTTCTCCAACCAGGAAATGATGAATAGTTGTTTTTAACACAACACATATGATATTTTTGTGCATGAGGAAGATTAAAGGATCTGTCAGTAACCCACGTTAACCTTATATTATTAAATAAGCTGTAGGCCTAAATAGCCTATATAAAAAGGGTATAAAATTAGACCACATTAAAAAAAAAGCGTGGATATAACGCTGCAGTCAGAGCAGACTCTGGACCATGATCTGAACCAGCGAAAAGCAGCTGTCAGCTCCGCGGACTCAGTGCTGGGGCCGGGCAGGACTACACGTCTTTCGGCCAGTGGCGGAGCTAGGGGGTGGCTTTAGGGGCTTAAGCCTCGAATGTTTTTTCAAAAGCCCCGGATCTTTTTTGGACAGTTTTTTTTTTTTTCACGCTGTAAAAGCATTCATATCCGTTCAATATGAGAACTATTACCCTTCCCTGAACTTCTCCTGTTTGTCTGTCAGTCGGACCTTAGCCGCGCGCGCACGCGCGTGTGTGTGTGTGTGTTGATCCCAGCCGCGCGCGCTCTGTCTGGAGCGGTAGGAGGGCTCGCAGACGCAACGGCTCAGAGAGCAGAGGAGAGACGGAGGAGAGGAGCTCTGCACAATGATCATGATCTCATCAGATTCTGAAATCGTAGGTAGTGGTGGCCACGGGTCATTTGTGTGTAATCAATCATAAACCTGTCACGAACGATAACTGCGTGCCCCGAAAGCTACGAAGGCTAACTTTCCCCTCGTGACTAGTGTTTACATCCACTAGCATTAGCATTAGGATTAGTATCCTGATGCTGCGATCATAAGGAGCCACTACTTGTGTTTCGTTCTTGAGAAAAGTAATTAGCCTTGTTTTATGGACAATATGTGGAAACGTATGGGGCTTCACCTATCTATTGTAATTAATTACAATCTTGCTTAATTTTATAACATAATAATGCATATTTTTAGTGACTTACCACCATGGACATCAGGTGCTTTTTCAAAAAATGACAGGAAGGCAACCCAGGTGAGAGAACAACAAAGTACAGTTTCACATATTTATAATACTACAGTATATGTCATAACTTTGGGTTTTTAATAATTGCTCTGGTGGATTTATAGCACAGAGAGGGAGAGATGGCAGGGAGAGGGACAGCACAGACATGGAGCAATTGTCCTCAGGTAAGGTAAGAAAATAGATGAGAATGATACTGATAATAATATTACCCGAATGCATAATTGAAGAAATTAGGCATTTTTTAAACAAGGATTACAATATACTGTATATAATATAACTGTAAGAACTTTTTTTAACTGAAACATAATAATTTACAATATGTATGTGATTCTGAATAATGTTTGCTCATTAGCACAAAGAGGGGGAGATGACACAGAGAGGGACAGAGACCACAATGAGTATAGTACAGAAATGGAGCAAGAACCAGGTAAGAAATAGTCAGACACGACCTGCCTGTTCAGTGTTTGTTTTTAGTTTGGATCGCTAACATGATACATTACACTGCAAAAAGTGCCTGCACTTCAATAGCCCTGCAGTTTGTTCAGTAACAGTGCAAAAGTGGGTTCAATTGTGAAAAGGGAAAGTGTCTATACATTGGTGCAAGACTACAGTAGACTTGACTGGTGTAGTCTTGGTTGGTTTTAGACTTTTTCTGTCTTAGTTTTGGAGTAAATATGTGCAACTTTAGCTTAGTCCATGTTCATATGAGCCATTTGTCCTGCCATTTGCTTTTTTATTGATGGTTCTGATTCTGTTCTGAATTAATCCTGGTTTAATCTTGATTTATAACTGGCTTGATCTAATACTGTCCTGAGTGAGTCCTGGTTTAGTCCTGAGTGAGTCCTGGTTTAGTTCTGAGTGAGTCCTGGTTTAGCCCTGGTTAATAACTGGCTTGATCTAATACTGTCCTGAGTGAGTCCTGGTTGGAAAAAAAAAAAATCCTTGTAATGAATTTTTGTTATTTTTCCTTTAGACTTAAGACTTTAGATTTATAATAAATAAAGCAATAGATAAATAAATAAAATAAATTAGTAAAAGTATTACCAGCTTAAAATTGGGAGTGTTTTAAAATGGTGTATTTTAAGAGTAAAGTAATAATAATGTAGCCTATGTTCTAATTGTTATCATTGTATAATAGGAGATTAAAATAGAATATGCTCATCTAAAATACACCAGATTGCACCAAATTACATCTGTGAAATTCAAAATTTCCTGGGGGAAGATCCCCAGACCCCCCCCCCCCACATAAATATAATTTCACCTTATTACTTCTAAACCCCTGGCTGCGGACCTGCTTGCATAGACTTTTAAAAAGAATGCAATTATTAGTCCATATGATTATTTATGAGGCTACTGTCCTTTAGGACTTATTATAAAAGTGCTCATTATTATTATTAATTTTATAGTATTTTCCTGTTTACAAAATATATGCACTGCACGACCTGCCATCGCAGGTAAATTTCAGCCCATGACCCAAAATGCTTTATGGGCTAAGCCCCTGATGATTGGAGTGTCTAGCTCCGCCCCTGCTTTCGGCCTAAAGCAGAGCTTTCCTCCGGGAGGAAACAGGTGCGCGGAGAGCTGACAGCCCCCGTCCGGACCAAAGACAGCCCTGTGACGGGACGTGCTTCATTCCCCTGAAGAGAGGAGAGCGCGCGGTCACCAGACCCTGTGCACGCCACTCAAACCCGGACATTACGAACCCGTCCGGACCGACGAAAGCTGTGGAGCTGTCGAAGGATTTGTTTGACGCCCGGGCTACTCGCGAGCACGGAATACGGTCCACAGACTCAGCGCTCAAACCAACCAAAACACGGAGCATGGCCTCGCGCAGACCCAGGTGTCCCGGTACACGGCAGCGGCCGCGGGTGTGAGGCGGGGAATCCACACAAAGTTTGCGCAGCAGCGGTACATAAACGAAACATAAATATAAAAAAACACCAAGCGTCTCTGTGGCTGCAGTCCAGGTTCTAGAGTCTCTGGTCCGGGCTCATGAGCCTCTGCGCTCGGACCCGTGTCGATGCAGCACAACATTGAAGTCTGCCCATAAACATTAACGCTGTAGCCTTGTTTCATTTTTAAATCACTAATGAGGATAATATGTGATGTGGCAATGCAATTCATGCTGTTAAAAACTGTTTTCCAGCGCTGTTTAATGTTTAGTTAAAATTGGTGTATCATGTACACCACCTCCTGACTTGGTGTAGGACTTGAGCGCACCATACGCCAGGTGTACGGTGCGCTCAGATTGATAAATGCCAAAACAGGTGGTGATTTTTCGTACACCCCACATACACTCTGATTTCACCGTACGCAAGTTTGATAAATGAGGGCCATTATAACATGCAGTGAAATTTTCTTTTGTACCGTCCAGCAGTAGCCTGGCCTTTGCCATCCGTAAACTCCGGTCTATTATCTTTTTCCCTACATGTACATCTGGGTCTGATCTCAGTGGCTGCGTTTATCGGTTGCATTCCAACCTACCAGTCAGCGAGCAGGGGAGGCGGGTGTTGTAGGTGACGTTATGCATTTGCATCGGATTGCTGGTTGTAGTTTGAAAACAGATCCAATCGTTTCAAAGGAGTTCATCCCTTCCACCTGAAAACGGAGCTCAATTGTGAAGTTCCAGACCCTCTGTATGAAATGAGTACGAGGGTATGGTAAGACCAGGCTAGTCCAGCACAACAACAACAACATAGACAAGACAATATACACTATTACGGGAGGAGGTGCTAGGAGCCAGATTTATTAAGCCGTTTTATGGCCACAAGGTAGAAGCTTTTCCTCATCCTCCCAGTTGTAGCCTTGAGAAGGCGGTATCGCCTCCTTGATGGGAGCAGGGAGAACAGGTTATTATCAGGGTGGCTGGTGTCCCTCACGATCTTCTCGGCCCTGTATCGAGTGTGAATGTCGTCCAATTTAGTAAGACTGATCTTCAGGATCCTCTCTGCCAAGCGGACCCCTTTCATGAGAGCCAGGCAATAAGTGCAGCCCCCCATCCACACTGCTGCCGGTCAGGAAGCTCTCAGTGGTGCAGCTTTTTTGCTTTTTTTTTTTAACTAAAAATGTAGCGTGTGTTGTCCAGCTCAGGTCGATGTGTGCAGCCCCAGATATTCAAAACTGTCCATTTTCACTATTAATACAATTATTATATTTAATAACAGTTTGTCCCTGAGTACCTCCTTAAGAAGGCCAAGCAGCACCAGTGGTAGACTTACCACAGTTTGAGAACCACTGATCTAAAAACAACTGCTTGGAAATTGTCATTGTTCTCACTAACCCCCTTTGGGACAGCAGTACATGAATCAGCCTATAGTGCACACCCTGGTTACAAGTAGTCTTGAAATGCTTTGCTCCGAATGACGTAATATTTTGTTGTGCTGTACCACACATTTTCCCATAAGGCCTTCATGGAACATGTCAGACACACATAGGATTGCAAAATCGTATATATTTCTGTTAAGTACTATTAGCCTCTGTCTCCACTAAAATGTATTTATGTATGTTTATTTATGCATTTATTCATTACATCGAAAACATGAACGCAACCTATTGACAAACTCTGAGTTCTCGGGGAAGTGGACAATATGCAGGCCATCAAACAACACAAATTAATCAGATTGGATACAGTGTCGAGAAGTCAATCCAGCACTTCGTGAAAGCTACAGTAAATTATGCTGAATGATCTGCTGCTGTAGCTTCCTCATTACCAGAACACTTGCCTCTATGTAGAAACACGTCTGCGGACTCCGATACGGCATGTTGATTAATGACCTCAAATTACACAGCTCTATTTCTCCTTCTAAACACACTCGAGCGGACTTCCATTAGGCGCTGAGTCGGATATCCAGCCGTGAAACCGACCGCTGAATATGGAGGGCTTCCGTTCGGGGAAAGAGAGGAGCATTGATCGCTGTCTCCCGACATAAAAGGCCGTATCGATGCAAGAGCCCACAAGGACCTGAGGTGGACGGGCATCAGACAGACAGGGAGGAAACTGACCTCGCTATACCCTCACCCGTGGACAGTTTGGGAAGATTTTTTCAAAGTTTGACTCACCCTAAACAGGGGTGTCACTTGGGTGTGTTTAAGTGAACTTCAGTATCCTGTTTTTCAGTATTCTGTTATGACCATTTTGTGGATATGATGTTTGCATATGCTAGGAGAAATGTAGATACTCATCCCTGTAGACATAGGGAATGAGTCCTGGACAAAATGGTAGGGAGCGACATGTACAAGTTTATATCCCTATGGGAAAGTTGCTGCTCGTGCCAAATGTGTTGCTCGAGTTTGCAAATCAGGATATTTATGCATGTTTTATCTTTAAGCACCAAAGGTTTGAGAGTAAAACCCTTTTGCTTCTCTGCAGGTGCTTTACAGGTGACAGAACTGACAGTAAAGTGAATTGAATTTAATTATTTGACTGCTTATTTGGTCTGGACATGCAGTGGACAGACAAGTATGTAAAGGCCAGATTCCATGGGCTAATTTCAGTCTGTTGTTCGTTCCACTCTCGCACTCACAAACACATACATACTCATTCATCCTGGCCAACTGTGTTTTTAGTGATAGGAAAAACAGAGCATCTGGAGGTAATTTACACAGGCACGGAGAGGACATGCAAACATCAAACAGAGAGGTCCTATGGGATCAAACCCTGGACCTCCTCACTATGAGCGAAGACCACTAACTGATGTGCCACCATGCTGCCCAGATACTGGATAGTATCCCAGTATCCTTGTCAAGTTGTGTGTAAGATGTAAAAAATTGGATGGAACACGTTTTTTCAAATCTAAATGAAAAGAAGGTCTTATTATTGAGAAATGTTAATGTTGCGGACATTGATATAGTTGGTCCACTAGCTTCTTGTGTCCGCCCATCTGTAAGAAATCAAACAAGCAAATCAGCTCAGTTGTCTAAACCAGCTTCTTCCAGATGCGGTTCCTCAGTAAAGTAAAAACGTACATTCCATTAAATGAACTTGAAAAGGCAATGCATGCGCTTATTACCACCCGTTTGGATTATTGCAACGCTTGGTATTGTGGCTTGGACTAAGCGTCCATAAACAGGCTGCAAATGGTCCAACATGCAGCGGCCCGTTGCTGACTGGCACCAGGCGACGAGAGCACATCACACCTGTGCTCGCCCGTCTGCACTGGCTCCTCGTCTGTCACAGAATCAACTTCAAGATTCTTGTGATTGTTATTAAATGTTTAAATGGCTTGGCACCTTTGTATCTGTCTGAGCTCCTGTCCATCCATGCCCTGTCCAGGGCGCTCAGCCGACCTGCTCCTTCTGGATGTGTCAAAAACGCGCACGAAAACCAGAGGAGACAGAGCTTTTGCCGCTGCTGCCCCCTGGCTGTGGAACGGTCTGTGTCCGTTTGGCCCCGACGCTAAGCAGTTTTAAATCCGCCCTTAAAACCTACTTGTTTGCACTTTCCTATAGAAGTTGAGCTGCTTCTGCATATCCCATCCATCCATCCATCCATCCATCCATTTTCTTCCGCTTTATCCGGGGCCGGGTCGTGGAGGTTGCAGTCTAAGCAGAGATGCGCAGACTTCCCGATCCACGCACACCTCCTCCAGCTGTTCTGGGGGGACCCCGAGGCTACACCAGGCCAGCTTGGAGACATAGTCCCACCAGCGTGTCCTGGGCCTTCCACGCGGCCTCCTCCCAATAGGACATGCCTCGAGGGAGGCGGCCAGGAGGCATCTGGAACAGATGCCCTAGCCACCTCAGCTGGCTCCTTTCGACGTGAAGGAGCAGCGACTCTACTCCGAGCTCCTCCCGGGTAACTGAGCTCCTCATCCGGTCTTGAAGGGTGCGCCCAGCCACCCTGCGAAGAAAGCTCATTTCGGCTGCTTGTACCGTATTTTCAGGACTATAAGTCGCACTTTTTTTCATAGTTTGGCTGGGGGTGCGATTTATACTCAGGTGCAACTTGTATATTAAAATATATAATTTCACATTGTGTTAATTTCACACTGACAGCTGCTAGAGGGCGCTCTAGGCTTGTGCATCAATATCTGTTACTCCTGCACGGTTGTACAATAGCAAATAAGCACGCACACTTACTGTACCACTGAAAATAAAAATAAAAACAGTAAAGTTTGGAGTGAGCAAGAAAAGCAGAGGTTACTCTTTGCAAATGGTTGCTTGAATAATGTGATGCCGGGAGAGGCTTGTAAACGGTGCATTTACTCCTCCCTGCCCAGGTAGTTGCCAAGACGACTTATACTCCGGAGCGACTAATATATGTTTTTTTCTTCTTCATTATGCATTGTTTAGCTGGTGCGACTTATACTCCGGTGCGACTTATAGTCCGAAAAATACGGTATCCGTGATCTTGTCCTTTCGGTCATTACCCAGATCTCATGACCATAGGTGAGGGTGGGAACGTAGATCGATCGGTAAATCGAGAGCTTTGCCCCCCGACTCAGCTCCCTCTTCACCACAACAGTCCGATACAGCGACTGCATCACTGCTGACGCCGCACCGATCCGTCTATCGATCTCACGCTCCATCCGTCCCTCACTCATGAACAAGACCCCGAGATACTTGAACTCCTCCACTTGAGGCAAGGACTCCCCACCAACCTGAAGAGGGGAAGCCACCTTTTTCTCTTATTTTTCAGTGTTAGTTTTTTCATGCCTTGCTGTCTCCTGTGATTTTGTTGTTGTGATGTATTTTTATGTAAAGCACTTTGGGCAGCTGTGGTTGTTGTATATGTGCTATAGAAATAAACTTGACCTTGACCTAAGGAGTATCCTGGTTTGTCCTAACGCAGACAATGGCTTATCCAATATCTTGCAATCAGGATACTGTGTTTACATGCAAATGGACAATACCAGGATATTAAAATTGTAAATGTAACAGGAATCACAACATGAAAACTCCAGCACATGCAACAACAAAAAAACTACTTGCCAAATCACCATGGAACTTGTTACTTGTAGCAACCATGGAGAGGAGAATAGCAGTGGAAAAGAAGGCTCTTGCACATATTATTGTAGTGGTAGTGAAGTAGTTGTACTCTACATGATTGATATTATCAGTAGGCTCATTGCTTTTAAGTCTGCCACCTTCAACATCTACAGAGAAGACTGAATAGTGTGTTGTAATTCCATTTTTCATTTTTCCTCTCTGCTTTGTGCTCCGATTTCTGTGGAAAGGGCAGGTCCATGGAGCGGGCCATGTCTCCTCATTCAGATGCATGGAGCTGATGATAGGTTTGAGGTTTCCCGCGGCCGACCCGAGAAGTGAGAGTCTATCTATTCTCATTAACACTTTTACCCTGCCGGGACCCAGGAGAAAACCCACAGTGACCTATCTGAGTTCAAAGTAATAGAAAAGACTGCAAAGTATGCTCCCAGATCAAAATATTTCCTTCACTCCTGGTGCCGCTGTAAATTAGGGAAATTGTGGCAATATCGCAAATCAAGACCTGTGTTAATGCGCTGGGGATGTCCGCTTTACATAAGGTTAAGAAGAAGGGTAAGCTCTTATAGAAAACCTTCAGCACACATTTCTAGTAGTATTATTGTTCTTTCCTGACAATATATCACACTTGACTAAAGAACTTGATTCATACACTACGTTTCATTGTGTTTTTCTTTTTTTGTTCCTTTCAAACCGTCATCCCCATGAAGCATAATGAGAATCTGTACTTTACTTGAGTAGTATTTTTGTTGAGAACTGTTTTACTTTTACTCCACTAAATTTGAAAGATAAACATACTGTACTTTCTACTTCACAGCATTTCTGAAAAGGCTCCAAAGTAAATCTTGTTAATTTCAAGAGTCTAATAAAGCACACTCTACAGTAGATAGGAATGTGGTTTGTCCCTGTTGGGTTGCCGTACAGGTAGTGGAATTCATTCGTAAGTCAGTACTTTCACTTCAGGAACTTTTACTTTTCTTGGAGTAATATTTGACCAGTAGTGTCTTTACTTTTACTCAAGCAACAAAATCAGGTACTTAATAAAATAATGTATTTCAGTTTTTTTTTTTTTCAATGAAGGTACTCGAGTCATCTTCTGTACTCAGTAGTTGAAGTCTTCGAACGTTTCGCCTCTCATCCAAAAGGCTTCGTCAGCGGACTAAAGTACCGCTCAGACCGCAGCTCAGATAAAGACCAGGAGGAGTTGGGGTTGGCCCGGCTCCTCCTCTCTAATCACAGCTATCTCAACTGTGGGTAAACACCTTTGAAGTAGAGCGTCTCTAACGACCTGCTTACCCCAGTATCGGTCAGTCCTGTCCTATTCATAGATGATCACTGCCCATTATCTGTCCTATTCATAGCTGATCACTGCTAATCACCTGCCTATTGTTCTTTTATTAGCTGAAGTGCCGTCTCCTTGGACTGGCTGTGCCCTGTCGGTTTTCCCCGAAGGAGATTGGAGTAAAGTGAAGAAAGATTAAATCTGAGCCCACCATTCCGGTTCATGGAGGGATTTTCTTTCTTGACAAAAATAGCTTCTTTTACTCCTCTTTCAAACCAACGTTCTTCTTTAGCTAAATTTTGAGCGACTGAGAAGAGACCCCACCAGCGGGTACAGGAAGAAAATTATAGAGTATCTTCAGAAACTAGAAAAGGAAGAAATAATTTACAAAAAGCTGTATTACAAGCTTTACCCGGGAGAGGCTATTCCGTGTGTTTATGGTCTGCCGAAAATACACAAGGAAGGTTTTCCTCTCAGACCCATTGTGAGTGGCATCAACTCCATCACTTATAATCTGGCGAAACACCTCAAGTTCATTTTATCCCCTTTGGTTGATAAGATGCCAGTCCAAGGAGACGGCACTTCAGCTAACAAAAGAACAATAGGCAGGTGATTAGCAGTGATCAGCCATGAAAAGGACAGGACTGACCGATACTGGAGTTGAGCAGGTCGTTAGAGACGCCCTACTTCAAAGGTGTTTACCCACAGGTGAGATAGCTGTGATTAGAGGGGAGGAGCCGGGCCAACCCCAACTCCTCCTGGTTGGTCTTTATCTAAGCTGCGGGCTGACGAAGCCTTTAGGATGAGAGGCGAAACGTTCGACGACTTCAACTACTGAGTACAGAAGATGACTCAAGTACCTTCATTGAAGATGGACAACTCCTGTACGACTGAGAGCTTACACAGACACAATGTATTTCAGTATTTTCTCCAGATTTATTAAAATGGGAAGCTAATGACCCATTTGATCTGTGGACGAACGCTCTAACGTCTGTCTCTCTGGTTTACCAATAGTGAATTTTTCTTACACAGCTTGACCACAAACAAAAACACCTGGATTTACTGCAGTTGGTCTGGTCTTCAGCAATGCTGTGTGCCTAAAGAGATCAGGCTGACTACATGAACATCCTGAATGACCAGGTTGTTCCATCAATGGATTTCTCCTTCTCTGATGGCACGGGCATATTCCAAGACGACAAAGCCAGGATTCATCAATGAGACATAATTTTCACACATGGATTGGCCACAGAGTCCAGGTTAACCCCTTTGGTGTGACGTTCATGACTGACCGGCTCTTTAAGGTGAACACTTCGAACCGGATCTCTTTTTCAGTCAATTTTACCCAGAACTCCCCGAACCAGGGGCGGCGCCAGGGGGGGGGCTAGGGGGTGCTTGAGCACCCCCTGAGATTGCCAAAGCACCCCCAAAGCACCCCCAAAGATTGTGGCCACTAAATCAAAGGAGCACTAGTTTGCTCTAGAAACATCCCTCGGACGTTTAACATGAAAATGAGTGAGTAGGACAGGTTTAATTCCAACTAAAGGACGGGGCTTTGTCCGAGGCCCAGTGTGATGTTAATGCGGCCATGCGTCAGAGCGCACGCTCGGCGACAGCAGGAGTCGGGCTGAGCCTGACTGCAGGGTCATTATTACAGACGTTCACTAAATTTAATCAATGAGCTGAAGTTAGACTGATGTTATAAAGTCAGACTCTGCTCCTCTGGCTCTGAACACAAATCAGAGGTTATTATTGTGCACTTTTGATACAGAGACGTGAGCGCGGCTGAACCTAAAGCACAAGAACAGAGCGAGTCCTCCAGCAGCGAGACAAAGTCTGGACGAGGAAATTACGCACAACCGCGGAAAGTTCACTTAAGTCATGAGCGCGTTGCCCTTCTCTCACGTCGTGGGCCTCCGTCTGATAATCAGCTCAACTTTAACATTAACTGTGTTCGAGATAGAAGCGGCTCTAGGATGCTGAGTGTGAGGGGAGCGTGAGGGGAGATTACGACGTGAGAGCAGAGCCACACATTCACGAGGACCTGCTCCTCTGGCCTCACGTCCTCCCGGGGTTGACATAAAACCGTCTCACAGAGGCTCCTCAGTGCGCGCTGGAGTTAAAGGCAGGTCCAGAGCGTCCTCCTTCTCCATACAGCACTTTGACCGCTCACGACGCCTTTGCAGCCCAAACACTGCTGTTCCGTTCTCTCGGACGCCGAAAATTACGCATTTGCGGGTGCACGCGCGTTTATTATGTATGTTATGTTGTGTAATTGTTTGCCCCAAAAATCAATTTTTTTGTGAGCATCCCCAAGAAAGCCCTCAGCACCCCCTAAGCACCCCCTGGGATAAATGTCTGGCGCCGCCGCTGCCCCGAACGAATACAAGAATCAGTCCAACAATGGAGCAGGCGACACAAGTGAAAGCTAAATGCACTAAAAATGATTTGTCAGACAGTTGCAGCTTATTTTTTATTGGTTGGGGCACAAGATTTGATTCACAAACACGTTTTTCAAAGCGTGCATTTCAGTGTCATTGTAGTTTTACATGATTGAATTCAAAAAAGTGTGCCTTTTATCAATCACATCTGAGATATTGTGAGTTGTCTGGCTGGCTGGCGTTATTGAAATTTTACATTAAAAAGAGCCGATCTTTTGAACGGCTCTTTGAAATGAACATATCCCAAAGACTCAGCTCCCAGAAAAGAGCCATGAATCCCATCACTAAACCCCGTTGAAGATCTTTGGGATGTGCTGGAGAAGGCTTTGCGCAGTGGTCACACTCTCCCATCATCAATACAGGATCTTGGTGAAAATGTATAAAAACAGTGGATCTTTTTGACATTGCCGTAGCTTATTGAAACAATGCCACAGGGAATGTGTGCAGTGTGACCTTTCACTTTGGCAACGATTTTTGGGTCGGGCAGTGTACTTAGCGCTTTTGATGGATTTGACGAGTCGAGGCTGCAAATCTGTACGATCACAACCAACCACTAACACCCTCACAACACTTTCACACAATGATAACGCTCTAAGTGGAACACCTTTTGTGCGTATTCTACAAATACATCTATTACAATTTGTCCACCTTTGACTGTACACACTTCATGGGACTCGGTGTACTAGCAAGAGCGCGATCATTTCTCCATCCCTGTCCCGGCAGCAGTATTTTCTTGACAGTTTACACAGTGCAGCCAAAGCGGCGGTTTGTTGGTGTTGGAGTGGGTGCGAGTGAGAACGCACCTCAAAAGAGCGCTGTCAAAAAGTTCTGATGGAGCCACCACGCTGACACATCTCACGGCTATAATCACTCACAATATGACAGACAAATTACCACCTCCCTCGAGAGCAAGCTGTCACTCTCTGCCAATCAGCTCATCCGACGCTGCGGCAGAAACCATTGAATGCACAACAACTTAAGTACGGTGGGTTTTTCATATTTGGAGGAGATGTGTGAAGTGTTTAGAGATAACTAGGCAGTGTCAAAATGAAGTCCTCATCAATTTAATTATTTGTCATCTCACTTTTGACTTTTAATGGGGACCTTAGACTGGAGAGGGAAATGCTGTTCAGATAAAGACGGGTAATGCTTTTAAACTGAGCATTTACATGTCAGTAACATTTGCTTGTGTAGCTTTTTCGTCTGTTGGTAATGTAATTATAGCTGCAGATTTTTTTCTGATCCTTTTATATAATTGTTGAATACATTATGTTTTATAGATTGTGAGAGCAAAAGCCTGTATGTGCATTTCCATGTTTCATTCAACACAAGCTAATCTACTGCTGCCTCTGCTAACGTTAACGTGCGTTTTATAAACTCAATGAACACACGTTGAATCAGGCTGAATATTCACCCATTAAAGAAGTCACAAAGGGCAAGATACAGTGCAAAAGTGTGGAGCAATAATGCAATAGATAATTCTGACGATGGACTGCAGATCGCGGCTGAGACATGTAAAGGTAAAGATTTCAACATCTCTAACCCTAGTGTCTGACAGGATGAAAGTTATAAAAGCAGGGTAGCATCTTTATTTCGCCTTAAAATACATCCCGATTGCTCAATACCAGTGAACTGATATGTTTGTGAGCAAAACTGGCCATTTTGAGAATTTGTATCTTCTGCCGTGGGTTCAAGGAGCAACTTGACACATTTGACTTAGACCTCACTTGAACTGTGCAACAGGTTTTACACGAGCTCATTTAGTTTAGTTTATTAGTTTATTTGAGCAGTAAACATTCTGCTCAAAAGGAGTTGGCTGAAGCAAGAGCTTATAAGCGCCCACCCCCAAAATCAATACAACATTTACAAGATAGCATTTACATAAAGACATTACATGACAGAACTATAATAATAACTCTATCCTATTGCAATGACATTATCAGTCATACATTTAGCAGCATCATATTTTGATTTGCCTCATTGGCAAAAGAGAACCAGTTACACTTCAAAGCAGCTTTTTTTTTTAACACAGACCAAATTACAAAGCATTGTTTGAAATGTTCATATAGAAAACAGAAACGAAGCACAACGACAACCATGGTCTTGTTTCACATGTTTAGTACAAAGCAAGTAACAAAAGGCAACCCTTAATATAATATATTTCAGCATGTTCATCATTTACATAACACTTTGCAAAAGCTGTCTGCGGACTCAGCCTCAAGATCCTAACTCTGTGGAAATGCTATGTTGTTATGTTACACTCTGACTGAGCTATGGTCGAGTCAAACTGTTTAACTGTTATTTTTATATATTGGTTAATGGTCTCTTATTTATTATATAGTGCTTTTCTACCTTCATCAGGCCCAAAGCGCTTTACAGCACGGGACCAGTCACCTATTCACACTCTCATTCATACACCAATGCACACAGACACTGAAGGCAAGGTGGGTGAAGTGTTTTGCCCAAGGACACAACAACAGTTTGCATCTTCTGGAGCTGGGATTCGAACCGCTCTACCAACTGCGCCACTGTCGCCTCTTATTTTGGTTGTGGCTTGTTGCATGTGTTGAAGGTGGGTTTTGAAGCTACGCCTATAGCTCAAAGTAACTACCAATTACTGCAAGGAATTTACCTCCCCTGCAAAGTCCAAGTAAAAAAAGAAGAAACGGAAAGAAAGACTATAGTTTTCCGTTCACTTAACAACACGCTCACACTGTCTAGTTCTGCAAGCATGACCAACTTTCAAAGAACTCCAGTTGTCTCTGTTCAACGCTGCTGCATTCGCCACTACCCAGTAATGCGACACACAGTTTGAATATGATTCAGAAACGATTTTATTTAACATTTTCCAACATTTTCCAACAACTTCTGCTACGGGTAACTGCAAATCGGCACCGACTGCAGCTTTATTTTTGCCTGTTTATCTCCTCGCACTCAGCAGGCCACCACCGGGAGTCTCACAAGTAAATGATCTAGTTCATGTTGGGCAAACTCGACGCCGCGTGGCCCACAGTGAATTGCGCAGAAAGATAAGCTGACCTCCCACCAGTGCGCCATCACCAGGGGGCGCTGCATGGGGTCGGGAGCAGTGAGGATAAGCATGTTGGGATGGGAGAGGGGGGGGGGGGAAAGTGCACGATTTGAGCCAAAGCAGCGACGAGGGAATGGATGGAGCGGAGTAGCTTTGGCCCCTGGGAAGACCCTGTAAGCACTGTTCACTCACAGCACTGATTACAAAGGGAGGGAGAGGAGGGTGGCAGACAGAGGGCGGTAGAGAGGTGAGTGTGTGAAGTGAAAACACGGGAGTGTGAAACAAACACTATGGCACAGGGGAACGGGCTGAGCAGAAACTATGATGTTGGGAATCAGAATAATGTCTAAATACTCTACTCTCCCCAGAACATTTTTGAATTTTTTGGTAAGATTTTGTCGAGGAAATCCCTGCTCCAGATAACATGCACATTTTTTTGCAAGCGGTGCTCATACCTCTGAGTGTGCCACCACAAGATACAACAAATAACACTTATTTCACTTCATTACAACTAAAACTGCTTTTTTTGCATCACATTATTACATTTTGCAAATGGATAACTGGAACTAAAGACCTGTAGTTCTCTACTCTAGTGTATTTTGGGCCTTATATTTTTGGTATGTTAAACAGACATTTTGAGGGGCAGGTGCTCAACCAAGATAAAAGGCCACAAAGAAGTGATATTTTTTTAATTTTTGCATCTAGTACCACCAACAGACCATTGAGTAATACAGCAACATGAAATGTACAAACTGGATCCTACACCTCTAAAGTCTATCACAAGGCTCTGCACTTTGCAAAGGTACTTTAAACATCTGGTTTGTCCATGTCAAAAATATCTTAAATAACAATAATCCACTGGGCTGCTCATGTTCCAGTGCTCCTCCCACAGATGCACAGTGTCCAGAGGCCAGGCACCTCTCCTCCTCACCCTTCTGTCTCATCCTCAGCTCAACGCACAGCCCTGACTTAGTCTGAGTAATAGAGCTCATTTGAAGACCATTTTATAGCATGACAAACAGAACCGCTAAAGTAACTGACTTCTTACCGCTGACTTTGTCCGGACGGTCTTCACCATAGACATATTATTAATAGACCGTCAATACTCACTCCTCCCCGTTTACCACAATGACCACGTTCGAGGGGGAAATCATGGCAGATTTACAGGCTCCTCCTCCCCAGCTCTGACGAAGCATGTTCCTAATAAGGGCATAAGGGCGCGATCTTCACTGTAGACTCGGCCCTTGCGTGACGTGTAGCTCGCGCAGCTCCAATGCTAACAGTCAGACCCCCGTTAAGTAGGAGATTTCTAAAATGTATCCTACGATAACCAGCCCGGTGCCTCTGATTGTGTCTAACCCAGCGTAATCACAGGAGGAATATCTAGCTGTAGACAGTTCCAAAAAATTAGGCACCGGGCATTAAAGTTGTTTTTAACGATCCAATGGGGAACTAGTGGCTATGGCGGTACTACAGCAATGGCGGCTCCGCCATTGCTGTAGTACGACACTGGCGGCCTCCAGTGTCCTCGTCGCAAAGCAGAGCAGCCAGCACCCATTGGTCTTCACTGACATCCTCGCCCGATTGGCCCTTTCGTTTTCCATTTCCCTTAATAATCCAGTCATGTCGTGCTAGTTCGTACATAAAAGTTATCGAATTTACTCAGTTTACTTTACTCCCACGTCTTACAGAGATGGGCTGTACCATCTTCTCAAACGGGGGAAACACGGGGACAGCAAAGTTGCCCTTCTGTGATCAGGCCACACACCAGCGCCGCCGCGGCTCAAGAGGCAGAGAAGGAATGATGCGCTATTTGAAGATGTTGAGCATTAAAACTGTATTTCCAGCACATGTTGGATTAGTAGGGCAAATATCTAAGAACAATAAAAGATTGCTTGAGCACCACCTGGGCGCTATCTGTGCACGTCCCTGAATTGTTAAAGGAATAGGCCATCGTTTTTCCAGACTGAGATACAGTGGGGGGAAAAAGTATTTAGTCAGCCAACAATTGTGCAAGTTCTCCCACTTAAAAAGATGAGAGAGGCCTGTAATTTTCATCATAGGTAAACCTCAACTATGAGAGACAAAATGAGAAAAAAAAAATCCAGAAAATCACATTGTCTGATTTTTAATGAATTTATTTGCAAATGATGGTGGAAAATAAGTATTTGGTCAATAACAAACGTTCATCTCAATACTTTGTTATATACCCTTTGTTGGCAATGACAGAGGTCAAACGTTTTCTGTAAGTCTTCACGAGGTTTTCACACACTGTTGCTGGTATTTTGGCCCATTCCTCCATGCAGATCTCCTCTAGAGCAGTGATGTTTTGGGGCAGGCGCTGGGCAACACGGACTTTCAACTCCCTCCAAAGATTGTCTATGGGGTTGAGATCTGGAGACTGGCTAGGCCACTCCAGGACCTTGAAATGCTTCTTACGAAGCCACTCCTTCGTTGCCCGGGCGATGTGTTTGGGATCATTGTCATGCTGAAAGACCCAGCCATGTTTAATTTTCAATGCCCTTGCTGATGGAAGGAGGTTTTCACTCAAAATCTCACGATACATGGCCCATTCATTCTTTCCTTTACACGGATCAGTCATCCTGGTCCCTTTGCAGAAAAACAGTCCCAAAGCCTGATGTTTCCACCCCCATGCTTCACAGTAGGTATGGTGTTCTTTCTTTCTCTTCCAAACACGACAAGTTGAATTTTGAGCAAAACGTTCCATTTTGGTTTGATCTGACCATATGACATTCTCCCAGTGCTCTTCTGGATCATCCAGATGCTCTCTAGCAAACTTCAGACGGGCCCGGACATGTCCTGGCTTAAGCAGGGGGACACATCTGGCACTGCAGGAATTGAGTCCCTGGCGGTACTGTTACTGACGGTAGCCTTTGCTACTTTGGTCCCAGCTCTCTGCAGGTCATTCACTAGGTCCCCCGTGTGGTTCTGGGATTTTTGCTCACAGTTCTTGTGATCATTTTGACCCCACGAGTGAGATCTTGCATGGAGCCCCAGATCGAGGGAGATTATCAGTGGTCTTGTATGTCTTCCATTTTCTAATAATTGCTTCCACAGTTGCTTCACACCAAGCTGCTTACCAATTGCAGATTCGGTCCTCCCAGTCTGGTGCAGGTCTACAGTTTTGTTTCTGGTGTCTTTGGACAGCTCTTTGGTCTTGACCATAGTGGAGTTTGGAGTGTGACTGTTTGAGGTTGTGGACAGGTGTCTTTTATACTGATAACAAGTTCAAACAGGGGCCATTAATACTGGTAACGAGTGGAGGACAGAGGAGCCTCTTAAAGAAGAAGTTACAGGTCTGTGAGAGCCAGATATCTTGCTTGTTTGTTATTGAAATACTTATTTTCTACCATAATTTGCAAATTAATTCATTAAAAATCAGACAATGTGATTTTCTGGATTTTTTTCCTCATTTTGTCTCTCATAGTTGAGGTTTACCTATGATGAAAATTACAGGCCTCTCTCATCTTTTTAAGTGGGAGAACTTGTATTTAGTCAGCCACAATTGTTGGCTGACTAAATGCTTTTTCCCCCACTGTATGTTCTTACCTGAGCTTAGACGAGTTGATGCGTACCTGTCTGGTCTTTATGCAAAAAGACCAAAATTGTTAGAATTTAGCCTCTCTTCCTCTCCTCTATGGGGCCAAACAGGGATAAAAAGAGCTACTATACTGTAAGGCATAATAATAACTTAGGAGCACTTCGACGTCTGTGCAGAGAATTCTTTAGTGTCAAAATGCTCCTAAGGTGTTATTACGCCATACAATACAAGTACCCATTTTTATCCGCTTAGAAAATCGACATGTTTAATTTTGTGTAACTATACTTGGATCGTGTAACTACCCACATAAACGTATATAAATAGGGAAAATGTGATGGGAAAAAGGATTAATACAAATTTTAGAAGAAAAAAAAAGAAATCCCTGAATTTATCTCACTATCAGAAGGACACAAATCAAATCAAGCTGTTCTTGTTTAACCCAGAATCACAACAGATAGTTACAGGTCACATACAAGTTATTAGTTTACACACAAAACGGGAACTGTTTGGAGACCAGTAATGACACAGACATCAAACAGTGAAACAGACAAGCAGGTGGATAGATGCGTTCCCCATCTTTGACCGAGTGGGAGAAAAGGCATAACACATGCGGCAAATCAGGCTTGTTAGAAGATCCAGCTTTGAATCTATTTTGTCGTGAAAGAAAAAAAAACAAGTTCAATATCTGCTGCTGTGTACAACTCAATCTCAGAGTCTGAACTTGCATGTGGTTTTCTGAAGTAAATTGTAGATCGCTAGTTTCCATTTGCATTGCTTTCACACCCGGCTGTGCACCCGCCTCTGCAGACTATTGATCAGAGAGAGCTTTTGCAGCGGCAGGCATTTGGATTGGAAAGACCTTACGTACACTGGCGCGATAGGAAGTATAACTAATTGCATTCATGGCTAGAATCTGAAATCAGAATGAACAATTAAGTTTTATAAAGATTAATGGAGCTGGGTAAACAAATGAAAGAGTAATTGTCATAATGACTGCTATCTCCGTCCTCTGCCTCAAGGTTGTTTTTACACAGACAGTCATCCAGTGACATCGGTCAGATGGAATAATTCGATTTTGAATATGAGTTGTGTTGAGCAAAATCCTATTTATGGAGACCAGTTCCTTTGGTATCATTCCAATTCCATTTTTTTCTCGTATATAGGTAAGTAAGTAAAGTTTATTTGTATAGTGCTTTTCACATAAAAAATACAAAGTGCTGTACAGACATACAGTAGGTGAATTAAAACAAGAGAAATGACAACATAAAATAGATATCAAAAGTAAAGAATGAATTAATAAAAAGTGCTCCTAATATTAATGTCTTTAAGTGCTTTTAAAAGAGTCCACAGAATCGAGCTCATTGAGGGACTGGGACAAGCCATTCCAGAATCTGGGGGCTACAGCCGCCAGATCTCCCCGAGTTTTAAACTGAGTTTTGGGGATTTCCAGAAGACCCTGGACTAAAGGGTGCACCCTAGGGTGTAGGGGCACAACAAGTCAACGATATACTGAGGGGCCTCACCACGCAACGCCCAAAGAGTCAGGACTAAGATTTTAAAGCAGTTCTAAGTAACTTGTTTACCTTAATAAATCCTTTCCTTAGTCCCTCTGGGGGTAATACAAGTGTTAATGGGATGATTGGGGGGTCTTTCATCTCCCCCCGGTGTCTCTGGCCAGAAAACCACAATTGCAGCTTTCCCTGCGCCGACCCGGGAGCACCAATACACACTAATGGAATCACGAAGAAGAAGCTAACAGGCTAACGGGCAAAGCTAACTGCGGGCCAGCGCCACTTAAACAGTATTTACAGCCAAGTTTGAGTGAAAAAAAAAGATCTCCATTGTGTAGTTGGATGAACAATATCACTCTCTCCCTTTGTCTCTTCTGTCAGCGTAGTATTTACTCTCACGGACAATTAATGAGTAAAAAATGTTAAAAAAAACGCAACATGCTACGACACCTGCAGTGGCGCTTATGGCCTCTAGGGGCATGAGATACTTAGTTCTGCTCTAAAGTCCACTTGAAATTTAGCAGGAAGCCAAGAGTTGATAGGATTGGGGTGATGTGGGCCATTCTGGGGGCACCAGTCAAAACTCTAGCAGCAGCATTTTGAACAATCTGAGGTGTGTTTGGAGTTGACTTGTTGCATCAAGTGAAAAGAGAATTACAACAATCAATACGAGACAAAATGAAAAAGTGGATGATCAATTCAAGATCTGACTTTGACAAAATTTGACAAAAAATTCTCACTGTAGAGATATTTCTCAAGTGATAAAAACAGATTTTGGTCAGCTGGAGAGAGTGACCTTCCAAAGACTGACTAAACACAACCCCAAGGTTTCTGAGGACGGTTTTAATGGACGAGCCCAGAGCACCAAGGGCTGCAGTTGGTCAGGTCTAGGTTCAGCAACACTATGTGCCCAAAGAATGAAATCAGCTGACTGAACATCCTCAATAACCAATAACAATGGATTTCTTCTTCCCAGGGCCGACACACGGAAAACATGCAAATTTCACACAGAAAGGACCTTAAATTTGTTCAATGTTGATTGGCTTGGTTGTCCACTTAAATTCGGGGCCGATTGAAAATGTATAGGTAGGTGGGTAGGAGCTGAACACATCCTAGTAGCCTGTCTGAAATCCTCCATGTACTATATAAGTAAGGCAGTCTGGTACTGCTCCCTAAAGATTGGATTTTCCTCAATTTTTTTCTTTTTCAGGCTTGAAAATCAGAGCACGGCATGGGGGGTTGTGGAGACACAGCACATCCAATGTCTGAATTATGGTGTTTTGCTACTCTGCTTCTGTTTTTAAAGAAGAGACCAGAACTGGCTGCTCTAAAAGTTTCCAAAAGAAGATTTTCCGCATGCCAGGATTTGGTAATCGTTTACAGTCTCTACTATGATGGAAATTTACTGAATGTGTGACAAACAAATATAGTCTCCACAATCTACAGTCTTCACTTGTACTCAAGGAAATATATCACATTACATGGGATGAAAAAAAAAAACAGTATGATTTAACTATACTGTAGGGTGTGGCAAGTTTTGAAGCTTACATCTAAACACAGACCCTTACAAGTATTATGAGTTGACCAAAAGATAACTCATAATGTGTATTTTTCTTCAGTAAAAAAAATAGGTCTCCGTTCATTTCATTCCCTTATTTATTTGACAGTGATCGAGTTGGTTGAGGAAAATGCCTCGTAATAAACTGCCTTACCGCTTTGATTGTTTCACACTCTGAGAGTTACCCACTTTACATGTCTATGGGCTCTGGCAGCGTGTTTAGTGATCAAAATGTAAAGCCTATAAATCTCCATTAAATTGAAATAAATTGAATTCTGACAGAGGGGGAGAAACAATGCTGGCAGAATTCTCATACTCTTTGTAGAACTAAGAAACAGTATAATAAAAGCAACGATTTGTGAAAAAAAGCAGATTGCTGTACTTGTATCGGCACCCGATTTTGTTCTCCATACTTCACAATATAGCCCTCCTGGCTGTTCACTTTACAGTAAAGGATGTCATCCACACTTCAACAAGACAGGTGGGGTTGGAAGGTCTTGTTTATTAACAGTTGTATGTTATATTTTCACCCTCAGTCTACTAGACTCTCTCAGACATAAAACAATGTAATTCAGGGACTCCATCGGCCCTGGGTCTCTATAGCCTGTCCGTCCATGGGAGTGGATCTCTCCTTCTGTGGTTCTCCCCAAGGTTTCTCTTTTCTCCCACTGGGTTTTGAGTTTTTACCTTGCCGTGCTGGAGAGTCCTAAGGAAGGGACACCCGCGCCGCTCGTCGCACCTACTGCGGAAGCTTCTTTGGGACATTATGTTTGCGCTTGGATACTTGATTTCACCTGAACTTATTTACGTGCCTGGTTTTAATTGCCTTAATGTTTTGGTGGCAGCCTATGAGGCAACTCCTGGTTGTGATATTGGGCTATACAAAACCATTATTGATTGATTGATTGATTAATTGCAGAAAAGGTCTCAAAATGTTTGTAGGCAAGGCATAATTGATATTTTTCCGCCACATTTGCTTAACGGTGATTAATGCAACTTTTTTAAAAACTTTGTAGTGGACCCAGCGGCCTGTATGCTGCAATTTCATGTACTTCCTCAGAAACACGGTTGATAACATTGAGAAAAATCGAGTCTGCTACAACCACAACTCTCAAACACTACCCAGAGTCAGTTTACAAACGCTGTAATGGCCTTTATATGCAGAACAGGATACCTGGATGCTAAAACCGTCATGAGGTCAAGACAGAAAACCTTTCTCCACAAACTCCAACAGAAGAATGCACCAAATTACATCATTCACACCATGAATGAAGCCGTAAGATAAAAGACTCTTATGGGACGAGTAATCAAAGATCTCACCAATTTTAAAAAGAGCCCATAACAAACATTTTTCAAAGAACTACAAGACAAAGTCAAACTCTCCACCTCAACTAGACGGAAAAATGTATACTCAGCTCAATCCAGACCTGTCCCCGAGTCCTGTCCTGTCTTTGAAAGCTATCCTGTCTTTCTCGTTGATCGGGTTATTTAACTTCACACAAATAAGACTTGGCTCCCACTACCTAAAAACTGAAACTGGTAGATGGTCGTGGATACCTCTGGACTGAAGAACTTGTCCTTGCGGTCTGGACATCCTGAGTGAGATCCATGCAATCTCTAATTGCCCTCTTACAAAACATTTGCGTGACCAACTCAATATTCAATTCAGCTCCCCAGATGACCTGTTCTGTACTTGGAAAAAAACTTGCACAATGTTGCTTTCTACTGCAGACAAATCCTAAAACTGTTGTGCTAATCTGTACTGGTACATTTCTGGTCGTATCTACAGTTATAATATGGACTTTGCCCGTCTATTGTTGTTTTAACGTTTTTGTATATTTTAACTTTAACTAACTATGAGTGGTCTCTAAGACGCCCCCAGGATCAATTGTTATGTAGATTTTCTGATGAGAGGGTCCGTCAGCAGCGAAAACCTTCCAAACACTCGATCCTGGAACATCCAAGAGGCTGTGATGAAGAGTAAAGGCGCCATGCTGACCACTAATACAGCCGCTGGGTCACTACAAAGTCAAATACGCACAAATATCACCTTTTTTTCCATATCAAAAGTTGCATAATGCACCTTTAATAATACACTAAACTACTGTATAGCTAAAACTCCAGCTGATCTTCACCCTTGATCAAGACATGGGGAAGACTCTCTGCTCTTACCGGTGCCTATCATCTCTTCATCCGTGAACATTCGAGTCCATGATGTCAGACCCTCTCCCTCACTCGCATCCCCTCGCGCCCCTTCATCCCCTCAGCTGACTCCTCCTGACTGACAGCGCGCATGATTCCTCCTGTCAGCGCGCCTTAAGTGGGCACTGCCAAACCAGAACTCCCCCTGTCTGCTCTTGCTCTCCCTCCTCTCCACTCCGCCTCATCCTTCCCTTCACCTTTCTCCACCGACTGCCATATCAGCAAACTCCATTTTTACCCTCCCTCGCTACCTCCTCCCTGCATCTTTATCTAGACGAATTGCCGACTCATTCAATCTCAAATAGCACGCTAACTTCTCTCTTTTTCCCCCCCCTTCCACGTGGGCGTCCAAATTGAAATGGGAGGATGATAATTGGCTTTCTGGGGAAGCTTTCGGCTGTCTTTTACTGATATGCAAAGGTAGCTGTTTTTTGCGAGAATTTGCCCCCGTCAGCACTAGCTTCCGGATGTTTTAGCTGGTGTGCCTTCGACAATGTATTTTTTTTTTACAGTTAATATTTATGAAACGACAGAAACTTACTGTAAAGTGTGACAGATACAAGAAAACCCGTTGCCAGTTGTCTTGTCGTAGGAGGACCCACCCTGAGCAGCTTGTGCTTGAAAGAGGATACACAGAGTAGCACGTGTTGGCGTTTTAAATTGCACTTGCCATTAAATTTAAATTGCATGTCAATTGTGAGGAAAAACAAAAGCATCTGCCGCTAAATTCACGCCGGGAGTGTGTCAGCATGCCCATTACAGACAGTGAGTTCCCCGGGTAACACTTTCCACACATCTACTCCCTGTGAGATGCTTGGCCTAATGACTAAATAATGTGTCCTTCATAAAAGACTATAGCTGAGCACACACTATACGATGTTTTTTGCCCGCCTTTGCTATAATTTTACGTTCCACAGTTGCAGAGAATCTTGCCTCGTAGCGTGTGGGGGGGTTTCAAGACTTGACTCGCGTTTGAGTCGTGTAATGTGGGCGACAGTAAGAGGCGGCCAGACCCAGCCGCAGCAAATCAGACATGTTTGAATTTTAAGGTGGATTTTGGACAAACAGAAACGTGGGTGATTTTAGCAACCCAAGTGTGGACACACGGAAAGCAGTGGCCAATAACAAATCGTGATACACAAATACCGTAGCTACCTCCTTTTTCATAACAGCAGCATAACAAATTAAAACGAAACACCCAACGACTGAAAGGCATGTAGTTTATATATGACCTTTTACTCTGGTTCTCCTTGACTTACACAAATGCTTGTCAGGCGAATTGGTAGATCAGTTTGGCCCCGTTTGGATAAATACATGGGTTTCTGCCACTTACAACCCCAAATAAGAACAAACAGACTGTTCGAAATTCCAGTGATCCAAATATGTTTTCGGATTACCACATATTCCAAGTTGGTACATAAACAGAGGAGGCCCTAAAACTGTCCCTTGTGTCAAGTCAAGCCATATGTCTAAAACCAAAAAGACAAAAAATGCCTTGGACAAAAGTGGTTAAAATCATTGGAAACGTATACAAATTAAAGTACAATTGTGATATCTACATTAAATAATTATATTTTTAAATGTATATTCAGTCACCTAAGCTTTCATTCATTTCATATGCACGGTTCATTTCTTCTCCAGAGCAAACGCATACAGTGACAAAATGCTTAGAATCCCTGACATGAAAATTACAGAGGGCAAAAAGAGTAATGCCCATCGGAATCATTGCGTTAATGTGGGCTCTGGAGTTTAGCAAGAAAATGGCGCAGAGTGAGAGGCAGAAAGAGGCGAGTACGGGTGGGACAAATTGGTTATGGAGCCGTGTCCATAATGTGGAAGACAGACGGGCGGATAAATGTGTGGGAAAAACCACAACAAGCACTCTAACCGGATCCACAGCTCTTACTGGAAATGTTTGTAGGAACCTGAGCATCTGCGGTGAGCCAATAGTGGGACCAGAAGCTCAGTGGCTTTGTGTGCAGGAAACAAACATTGCCTTGAAGTGTGAGAAGTTACAACAACCAAACAATATACAGTAAATTGATAGCAATAAGTGATTGTTAACCGTATGTGAGCTGCAGTCATATTTAAGACATAACTACAAAGAAGTCAATTTATTCAAGTAAATTCTCAAATAAATAACACTTTTTAATGTATGAAAATATTATTTGAGTGCCATATAACTTTTTATCATGTGCTGTGTAAAGAAAGTTTTCAAATAATTATGAAGTACTTCCTCGCTGGTTAAAACAGCTCATCTGCATGACGCACAATATGCCCTTTTGTGTTTAGAACTTCAGTATCAGGTGCAGTAAATGAAAAATAAAAAATAAAAAAATTGACCTTTGATTAATACATGAGCTTGGGTTATTCCTCTGCAGATTTTCTTTCAAGGGTTGTAATGCTGCATTATTCAGTAGCTTTGGTTGCTTTGGCGGAACACATTGTGACTGTGAACCAGACTCATTCAGTCTGCAACTGAAATGCAACCGCAAGCTCTTAGAAAGGGGAAAACAATATATGTATGTTATTGCAGCTGCGTGTCCAGGTATTTTTCATTAGCCTGCAGGGTGGAGCACTTCAGGGCGGCACCAGGGCTATGTTTTTGAGGCTATGAGTAAGAAATAATCCAGAATTCAACATTTATTTTTCAGCATTCTGATTCACTTCAAAGTTAGTTTTTTTTTTTAATGGCCATTTCCCCACATTTGTTTATGTGGGGTATACTTTTTAATACAAAAAGTTGAATCAAATTTGTTATTGGCACTACCTCATCTCCTCTGAGTATTATCACAAAAATACACTACTGGGTCAACATTGAATCATCTGAATGAGGGACAAATTAGATTTGGTAAGCAACCAAGTCTGTAGCTAAGATGCACCCGAATCACTTTCCATCCTATTTTAATCACATGCTTATTTACTGGATATGATTGAAATATGAGTTCTTGTGGCTATTCCCATTGCCCAGAAGGCAATGTTTGTTTCCCCCCAAATATATTGAAAAAAAGAACAACAACAAGTTTCTGCAAATTACTTGTCCCATAGCTCTGTTTTCTGCTTAATATTCACTTTAGATTCACTTGTTGGAGGGACAGAACGGGGGATTTGGGGCTATCCGTCCTTATCGCTGGCGTTTTTGTCAATTTGTCACAATATCGATTGGTTGGGGAAGCTGAGCCCTTGCAGCACATCCCAGCAGAGGTGATAGAGGAGCACAACCGAGTGTGACTGTCACACCGTATAGCTCCCCACTCTGTTGCTCCCTATGATGTGGGAGCGGCCCCCTGTTCCATATACTCTAACCAGAGAGATGGATTGGGCATCAACAGCACTATATAGACCCTGTGACCCGGTTGGTAATGAACTGACCTCCCACTTGGCAAGGATCGACCACATGGGGTTCTTCAGAAAGTGCTGAAAGTACGTGTGGACCTTTTAGTTTAAATTTGAGCGACAAAAGACCATAAAAAGAATGACTGAAAGTTGTGCCCTGTTCTTGTTCTGGTAATTGTGCCAAACACTTTCAACTATGGTCACTCTCTTTGCATGCTTTGTCACACTTTGGAACCTATACTGTATTGAAATGTTTTAATAAAATGTTGATGCAATATTTAAGATGATTATCGAATATCGCAATATTTTCCTCATATCCTGCAGCCTTAGTTTTGACCAAATCCAAGCAAAAAGGTAATAGTGAAAGGAGGATATTAGTTAAGCAATCGTAATGTGCTTCTATTTATATTATTTACAGGCTTGTTTTAGGGGAGCCTTTTTGTTGTCATTTGGATTTAGGGGTGTAATTTATATCCTATTTAAGTTTGTTCGCATTTTCAGCTGCACCTGGGAGGGATAGCCTTCCCCTCCCATTCTCGCTATCTTCTCCTTGACACTTTTTTGGTCCAGCTCCAAATGTGTCCAGTTAATTATTTTGCACAAAACTCTTTATGTGCAATAGCGAGAGTGAGAAAGTGTTAACTTTGTCTAACGGACCCAGTGATAATAGCATTATGTGTCAGACATCGAAGCACTTACGGCTCAAACATCTTGTTTTCCAGATAGGCTTTCTCCATAGGCTGTTATTTTTGGCATAAACAGACAGAATTTACAATATGGGGGCGTTTTGCTTTTGCTTGATGCCGACTCAGCATGAGTTTTCTTCGTTGTTAACAAGCTTGTTTTGTTTTCCTCTGCAGATATGGTTCCCACATTAACAGCTGCAATGTATTATCCACTGAAACAGCAGAGTGATGTTCACACCTCCACATTTTTCGAAGAACAGAGAGCTAAACTATCAAAGGAGAGATCATTCATTATGAAAAGCAATTTTTTGGCACAACACCACAGTCATAACGTTTGGTCATATTCTAGAGATATGTTTGCAAAAGCCTATAGAACCTATGGAAATACAGTGTTTTTTCTCTTTTACATGATCCACTCAGGAATGATTCATGACATGCATCTCAAATGCCTTTGAAATAATATGTGGCTCTTTCCATGAAGCGTGTTACAATTTTTCCCCCGCACAGACATGCATGTCCTTTCTCGGGTACCGTGTGTTCTCTTTGGGTAATAAGGCCTCTCATCCTCCTAAAAAAAAAAACATATAGGAGCTCACTGCCTTCCTTCAGCACCACCTGTCATGAGAAGTGGGCGACCACACTGCCCAGGGACCTGTCTCTAGATCTTGTGCAAGCCCTTCTGGATCATGATCGTTTTTTTAATGGTTGGGAGACGCTGTAGTAGGAAACCAATGCCACATCTGTTTGTCAAATGGAGATTATGGCTATCAAAGTGTCATCTCACCAGAGTGTGAATAATCTTTTAATTCGTTATTTACCTAAATCGCATTTCCCTCATGGACAAAGGAAAATGGTGAGTCATTAATTGTGAATTCATCAAACGAGGCTGATCCGAGCTGACATCAATGCCAACTGGATGAACCCACATTTATCAGCGCTATATAGCAACATACTATCCTTCATGTTGGCTTATACTTCTTCATATGTATTAAGAAGATGCAATATGCAATAAAAAGTCTATTCTTACTGAGGTAGAACTGTAGTGACAGTCCCGTGGCATTCAGCTGAGGAGCCCTGGCCTTTAACAAAAGTCAATTTACCAACAACACACAAAGGTCAGTGTGTTTAGCCAACCTCAATGATCAGCCATGAACTCCCCTGGGACAACGCCGGCTCTTCAACTTTTCTTCATAGCTTTACTTTTGCGTAACCTAAAAGGTAGCGATATTCCCGTGGTGTCTTTCACTCTCGCTATATCGAGGATTGCTAAAATATTCCCACATTGCACAGTTTTGTGGGTCTTACTGTATATCCAGCAGGTAAGGTTTGAATTGAGGTGAGGTGAGAGACTGCTTTACTGAATATATAATGCATTTTCAGCATGGGTACAAGTTTCAATCAATACAGTGTGCTTAAAGCTATGACAAACAAACAAGTATTCTTAGGACACTCAAATTACAGCCACTGCCAGGTTAAGAGCTTTAAAGGGGGGGTATTATGTAAAATCAACTTTTTCAAGCTTTATATCATGTTATTATGTCATTCCCTCATTAAACACATGCCTGGAGTGTTGCCTTGGCTCATTCACATATTTTTGAGTAATCAGTAAAAACTTAGACGGCAGCCATTTTAGGTGTAGCTATGCCTCAGTCCTCCTAGGAACGCCCCACCTCCTGGAGACGCCTCTGGACCTTTTGTCACCAGCCAAGCCACCAACCACTGCTCCTCAGCTCAGCAGAGCCCCCTCCCCGCACAGTAGTGTTGTTTAGATGCCACAGCAGTGTGCTGAAGGGGGCGTGTCGGAAAGCTTCTTAAAGAGACAGAGGCCTATTTCAAGACGTTCAGTACAGCCATTTTGAGAGAGCAATTTTATTCAAGGCAGTTATTTTAATTTACTGCATATACAGACCAACAGAAGGTTACGTCATCATTGTAGTATGCTATAGACTGGTGCTACAGTATGTGATTGAAAAAAGCATAATACCCCCTCTTTAAACATACATGCTGAAGTGATCACAATGGAATTTAGTGACTTTCTTAAAAAAAAAAGCTTACATTTCTTTTTGATAAAAAACATCAAGGCGGCTTTGTGGCTGGGATGTTAGCACCCGTGTTCCACATCCGCTATGTTCTAGGTTTGATTCTCAAATTCCGGTGGAGTTCGCGTTCATCACACGCTTCGCTGCTTCACATGGGTTTCCTCTGGCTGCTCCAGTTTCCCCGATACATCAGCTCCATCTCGCAAACTTGGCTAAACCTGTCCACAATTGCACTGAGGGATGGGTCACCTAGAATTTTAGACTCCTGTAGATTTCTTGAAAGATGTATCTTGAACATTTTCCACCGTAGAAAACTTTCCTCTTATTTTTTTTTTGGCTTTTGCCGAACGATGAGCAGACTCAAAGCAGTTAAGCCAAAATGAATAAATGAATATACTTCAAAGAAAAGCTGATTTATACACAGCTCTCACCTTCCGAATCTTAACAGGATGTGGGAGACATTTTGTGAGAATGTTCAAGGTGCCTATGATGTATCGCGTACAGACTGCAATCAGAATCCCAGACTGGGTGGTGCCTTATATACCTCTAAATATGTTTGCCTTTGTTGTTTGGCTGGAAATGCATCTTCCACTGGATTGTTTTGACATGTTTACTTTCTGAGCAAAAAATTATAATTACAAATCGTATGATATTTCTGACCACATCCACCTGCGCTATTCTCCCGCCCCTATTTCTTTAAAACTGCAAAATGACTCATCATCAGGAATATTAAAACACTACAGTAAAGTACAGGAAAATACAGACATGAATGAGAAAGTGTTTTCGTCCTCTCGCTTCTCTAAATTAAAAATGCACTACATGTTTTGTTTTTCCAATGTTGTAAATGTTTGAAGTTGCTTATTATTTGTATATTATTCATATTTTGTTATGGGCTCACAACTGCCTCACTCTTCTCAGATTTGATTATGATTATGTATTTTTCCTATGGTCCAAATAAAATACGTATTCAGTCATTCATTCACATATTCTGAAGCATTTCAAACCCAGGACCTTCTGGGTGTGATAACATTGTGTCAAGATTACCTATTTGGAGGATACGTTTATTGTGCAGCTGGAGAAAACCGAGGGGATGCTTGGGTAGACGATGCAAACTACTAAAAAGAAAGGTCCTGGACTTGCTTGTTGTGAGTTGAGAGTGCTACACCCACTCCGCCATGGTGCCGCCACACATCATCGTCTTTCTACAGTAGACGCTTGCGTGTCTATGTTCTCCCCCTCGCCTCACCCTTCCCCTTCCTCTCCTCTTGTGCTCTCCTCGCTCCTGATGAGTTGCATTATTTCTCAGACTTTTCTCGACTCGGGAGACCGCGGCTCGGCTTTTGGCAGGCGTTGATAAGGGATGATGCTGTGCTTTCCGAGCCATACAAATTATTTCAGGAATAAAGAGATCAATAGCATCTTTGAAAAATCCTCCGCCTCGCCGTGCTAAAGTTTATTCAGCTCTGCTCAAATGGATAGTAGAGGCAACAAAGAGAACTGTGAAAGTGTGAGATTTGAGCAGGGGTCATTCACACACGTCTTTGGGGGAGATGTGCTGTCATTTATAAAGAAAAATAAAATACTAGAGTGTAGAGAGTTGTGGCTGACTGCAACTTGCGCCCATTAAGGGTAATTTATTCATTGAAACTCGCAATATTACGAAAGGCAACCTCTCTGGAGCAGCACATAAACCTTTACTGTGTCCATTGAGAAGAAATGCAGTGCAAGTCCATGCCCAGATCTATAGGATCCTAAAGAGTATTGGTTCTCAACAGTTATCGCATCAGGAACACACCGTTGCCAACAGGCTGTGACACAAATCGGAATGTTTAATCCCAGCCATATGAAGCCTAGGCGTAAATTCAGCCTGGAAGATTAATTTCAGCATCACCTACCGTTCATGGCTTGTCCGCTTCCCTGTGCTGCGACCCACCTCCACCCCTTCACCCCCTTTTCTACCCACGGCTTCACCCTGCTGCATTCGTTGCTAGCCTCCCATACCACCACCAGTGTCCAAGCTCCAGGGCAGGCATTGGGGAAAACGTATTACATTAATATATTACTTTTTTCAGTAACTCAGGAATATAACATATTAAATGAACACAATAGGAGAATATATTAGTCATTACAATTTAAGTAACTGGAATTACAAGTGCATTGAAATGGTTTGTATTGATGCCAAACTCCCCCCAAATAAAATGCAGCACCAAATCCAGTTTGGCACTGGTGTATAAGATCTGCAGTTGTGTAATGTCAAAAACATGAGAGAATGGGGGAAAGAAAAGTAAAAGCAAATCTTTGAATGCACTTTTGCTTGATGGCATTACATACTATTTTACATATTACATTACATTAAAGCTGCAACTACTAATATAGAATATATCACAATTTTAAAGAAACTTGCCCAACACTGTCCCTGTACAAATCATATCTTCTTTTGTAAAGACTAATGGTTGTGTACACTGTCCCTGTTTCAATAAACAATAAACTAACTAACTAACTAACTAACTAACTCTAACCCACCCATCCATACTAACTATAGTCCATATATCGATGTCTACCGCCGGGGTCTGATCGCCAAAAATATTCATGTCAAAAAATCTTTCTAATCACTGCTTTTGTCTCTGAGTCTATCCAGGTTGAATTGAATCCGTACAATGCAAAATATTTTCGGTAGATCTATACTTGTATAGATAAATACAAAAATGTTTTCTGAGAGAGGATAACGACAAAGTGACTTTCAGAAGTGGACTTCTTTTTTGAGGATTTATAGAAACATCTCAGTTTGATTTCATTTGCAAAGATAAAGCTTCACTGAGCAATTTTAAAGCCGCAGCAGCTTTTTTTTTTTTAGCTCCTGTGAGATAAACGAATTGAATCGCACAGCAATACGGACCGTGCACATTATGTATAAATATAAATAAGGTTTTGAATGAACACAGACGTTCTCTCTATGACGAAAAATGACTGTTCTATGGAGTGTATTAGCTGGGGGTCATTGCAATGCCAGGATGTGGTTAGCGCTGCCATTTCTCCATATATTCCCAGCTTATGATCGATGCACAATTGGAATACGTATCCGAGTGTAAATGGGAAAATGGCTCCGCGTAATGGAGTCTCAACTGCAAGATGGAAATGATGAAGCATTACGGTAGTTGTTTCTGTCATTGTAACCATTCTGCTGCTTCAGGGAATGGGCCAGTGGTATCATTGAAAACATTGTTTGTGTCTGTCAGTCTGTCTAATTATCTATCACTGTGTCATTTGGGGAAGCAGTTCATGAAAATACACGCACAAAATCGTCGCAGGGATTGTCAAATTCTGTTGAAATAAGCAAAGCGAAATCCAGTAGCACAATAAGAAGGTCCAGGATTTGATTCTGCAAACAAATGGCGCCAGTCTTATTAGAGTGCAGTACAGCTATGGTTTATTGGCTTTATGTAGTGGGACACTTTCTGATTTTAATTATCTATTACAACTGTTTGCAGATGATGTTGTTCTGTTGGCTTCATCAAATCAGGACCTCCAGCGCGCACTGGGGCGGTTTGCAGCCGAGTGTGAAGCGGCCGGGATGAGGATCAGCACCTCCAAATCTGAGGCCATGGTTCTCCACCGGAAAAAGGTGGCTTCCCCGCTTCAGGTCGGTGGGGAGTCCTTACCTCAAGTGGAGGAGTTCAAGTATCTCGGGGTCTTGTTCACGAGTGGGGACGGATGGAGCGTGAGATCGATAGACGGATCGGTGCGGCGTCAGCAGTGATGCGGTCGCTGTATCGGACTGTTGTGGTGAAGAAGGAGCTGAGTCGGGGGGCAAAGCTCTCGATTTACCGATCGATCTACGTTCCCACCCTCACCTATGGTCATGAGATCTGGGTAATGACCGAAAGGACAAGATCGCGGATACAAGCGGCCGAAATGAGTTTCCTTCGCAGGGTGGCTGGGCGCACCCTCCGAGATCGGGTGAGGAGCTCAGTTACCCGGGAGGAGCTCGGGGTAGAGTCGCTGCTCCTTCACGTCGAAAGGAGCCAGCTGAGGTGGCTAGGGCATCTGTTTCGGATGCCTCCTGGTCGCCTCCCTCGGGAGGTGTTCCAGGCATGTCCTATTGGGAGGAGGCCTCGTGGAAGGCCCAGGACACGCTGGTGGGACTATGTCTCCGAGCTGGCCTGGTGTCGCCTCGGGGTCCCCCAGAACAGCTGGAGGAGGTGTGCGTGGATCGGGAAGTCTGGGCATCTCTGCTGAGACTGCAACCTCCGCGACCCGGCCCCGGATAAAGCGGAAGAAAATGGATGGATGGATGGATATTACAACATAATCCAGGCAATTGCAGAAGAAAGGGCCAAAGTACACAGACTATGTAAATGAATCGAAATACTGTATGTTTTTGATGGTTATGTGCCCTTTAAACAGCGCCTTTCAGATTTAATATTACTGTTCTAATGCTATTTGCACTGTATATTCAATCAGGTTTATCAAGGTTCGGTGGCTGCCACATACAGTACTTACAAGCCTTAAGTAAATACCAATGCAAATTTAATATCTGTCGTACAACACCACCAAGTCTCTTTTCAATCAAAACTAGGTGGTGCTGTTGTAGTATTAGCCTTCAGCCAAGTCTTATAATGACTAAGAGGAAAATGTATTTCATTGAAGACAGATACAAACCTCTGAGTGTTTTGATCCTTCTCACTAAAGGCAGACTTTGTACGAAAACACTGTACATGAACCCATCACCGCACTTGTTATTCTCTTTTTAGACATTTCCTGTTATGTCTGCGATCTTTAAAGAACTGAAAGTGTGGAAGTTGCAAGGTGACAGACAGTTCTCTTTGAGTTATCCACAAATACAAAGGGTGTGAATCTTTAGTCTGACGTGACTTTGATATCCTCATCAAGTCTTTTATAAGTTTCCTTGTACTTTTCAGGATTTTTTTTTCCAGACCAAATTACCTTGGATTCCAATGTCAGAGAAAATCTCACTTAAAGCAGTACTAAGTAACGTGCTTACCTTAATAAATCCTTTCCGTAGTCCCTCTGGAGGTGATACAAGTGTTAATGGGATGATTGGGGGGTCTTTCATCTCCCCCTGGTGTCTCTGGCCAGAAACCTACACTTGCAGCTTTCCAATACACACTAATGAAATCACAAAGAAGAAGCTAACAGGCTAATGGGCAAAGCTAACTGCGGGCTAGCGCCACTTAAACAGTATTTACAGCCAAGTTGATATTTGTGTGTATTTGAACTTGTAGTGACCCAGCGACTGTGTGAGTGGTCAGCATTGCGCCTTTACTTTCAATCACAGTGGTCTCTAGGACGCTCCACTGCTGACAGACCCTCTCACCGGGACACCTACAAAACCAGTGATCCTGGAGCGACGTAGAGACCACCATGAGCAAAAGTAAAGGTGTCACCCTGACCACTCATACAGCTGCTGGGTCACTACAAGGTCAAATACGCACAAATCTCAACTTTTTTTTTTCACATACAAATGCACCTTTAACACCGACCTCAATAACTGAAATCCCTGCACTTGAAAAGAGGCAAGAGTTATGCATCTGAATTTAGTTAAAAGAATGACAAATAAAAAAGAAAATCCCAAAAGTTCCCTACCTTCATGGCCGGTTGAGCAAATTGAAAGAAACGGCAACACCTCATTGAGTGTTGAAAGAATCCACAATATGTATAATTCATGACAAACCACTGCCTGTCCTCGCAATTTCAGCATTTCTGATCACATTGCTGTTAAAGGTAAAAATTCAATACACTGTCCATAACCAGCGTGATGGAAGGGCATCACGCAATATAGGAGTGTGATAATGTCAATCCAGAGCAGTGCAAAGCAAGCACATGCTCTACTTTATATGTATGGAGATGCACCTCAGTCCTACTTGGCATTCATTGGAAGCGTGTGTACAGGCGAGAGGCTAAGTTCCTTTTTATACAGCTGTGACAGCAGCAGATTATATGACCTCCAGACGAGGCTGCAGGGGAAATGGAAATAGGGGATTTACCAAAGTGAAAGCAACCTGCTCCGTTATCAGCTATTTATGACAAACTAATTGCTATATATGGCGTCTGCTTTTATTGCAATCCTTTAAATTGACAAGTCGAGGTGATTTGGTTGCAATGAACTCAGATGAAAACAAACTTTTCTTTAATGGCGAAAAATTGTGTGCATGCGCGCGATTCAAAGCAAGCCAAAGAGCCAGGGATTGAAAATTGCACCGTCTTATTTACACCAGCAGTAGTGGCAGAAGCTTCTTTTAGCCTGCTCTCCACGTAGATACTATACGTATGACGATACTAACAGTCCTGTTGTGTATAATAAATAAATTGCCTGCTTGTTATATTTTGGAGAGATGCCAGTGATTTTTAAATATACATATATATGAATTTGTACTTTTTACTTTACCATTATTTTAATGAATACATCATACACATGAATGTAAACATGCCATGCCAGATTGCTATTGACTCATTTGGATCCAATGTTGTGTAAAAGCACCTACAAGCTACATTTTCGTTCACACATCAGCGCACACAAACTCTTCAGGCGAGTTAGTTATTGGACAAAAATACAAACAAAAAACATGATATTCATTTCAACGTAACCAAACAAACTTACTCATGATCTCACTCGGCTCAAAGTGATATTGAGAATCACTGTGGACGTGCAGTATGGCGCATATTGCCTCTCACCAGCTGTTTTATTCATCAGTATCAAAACACTCGCCGCTTCTGTTTTTTTCCCAAATGGTACCAAACAATGGTAAGTAGACATAATAATCACGTCACAGGCCCAGCTGTTGTCGAGGGAAGAGCTAAAAGCATGGAATAGTGTGATATGGAGTCTCTATTAAAACAAATCTGGCCAGTGAGTGGGTGCTTGCGCTGAAAGCTCGTTCGCCCTTTGACACAGTAATTATATCAATTCTGTCATTATTGTCCTCTCAAAATGGTGTCTGTGAAAGGGCGACACCTGTTGCACTTTTGATGAGGCAGGCTGGCTGACATTTGTCTTAATTACTCTCTCTCCACAATGTTTTTTTTATCTCTTTCATTCGTGACTTTTGGTTGACCTTGTCAGTTCTGGACCTTGTTTTTGTGCTTTTTGTGTGATGACGGATGGCAGGAATTATATAGGGAGAGGAATTTGCAAAAGGTCATCGGTTGAAGGAGAGGAGTGGAAAGCCGGGATTCAGTGAGTATTATGTATCATCTTATGACAAGTACCAACAAATGTCTGCATCATTACTGACCGGCGCTTCTCAGTATATCCCCACCTTCACTTGAGAAGGATGAGCGATCTGCAGAGCTTGCATTTTATGGCCCTTCGAAACAGACAAATAATTACAGACCAATTGACATGTTAATTATGGCCCCGTTATTGATCTCAAATTTCCTCTGGGGCCTCCAATAAAAAAGCATTTGCAACGTTTAACTGCTAAAACTTTCAGATGAAATAACAAACAATAAAAAGGCAATAATCATTGGCTAAAACCTCATTGGAAGTGTTTAAAGGTCCTATATCATGCAAAATCGACTTTGAGTTTTTAGCCATGTTGTTATGCTATTTCCTTATCAAAAACACCCCCAGAGCGGTTTTTGGCTTCATTCACGCAGTTCTAAGTAATCCTCCTGAATCCTGCTCTCTGAGCAGCTGCTCCGCCCTCTCCTGGTAAACGACTGAGCTGTTCAGTTGTGTCGTCACAAAGGAACGGAAGTGCTCTACGTCTGTAATGTAATGCCTTACGGCCTGATTTTTATTTATAAAACAGCTTTTTCATTTTTTTATTTTTTGTTGTAAGAGAGAAATCAAAAAATTTAAAAAAGAACTCTCCGACACGTCTGTGCTGTCCCACGAGCCTAATCAAGCGCACCCACAGCTGGAGGAGCCATGGATCGGAGCAGAAATGTTGTTTTTGAAGACTGAGCTCTTTCTAACCTACTCTGGACACGCCTGTTCTTTTTTCTTACTGAACGATAATGTCACGGATGCGCGTTTGGCTACGAGAGGAACAGGACTATTCAACCTTCCTAAAGAAGAGTGCACTCGCCAGAAGTTGGAATTTCTTTCCGGGATTCAGCTAGCTACTATGAACCAACCTGATGGATGCTTGGTGAACCTTGGCCAGAATCAAAGTGGATTAACTTTTATAACCAACGCGATCTCATGGGGAAGCCAGACTGAGCGGTGAGTTAATCAAAACGCGTGTTAGCATGTGTGTTAGCGTGTGTGTTAGCATGTGTGTTAGCCATTTATGAAACTGCTTTGCACATGTCAACTCCTTATAACTGCATTATGTGAAGTAACTTCACTTTTTGCAGCAATATTTATATTTATAATACTGTAAATGTGGAATGAGCGGAGAGAGGGGCGGAGTTAACTGAATCGAAGCGTCTTGTCTTCCGGGGTAGGAAAATACCCCCCAAAAATACTTATATTTCTCTCAAAAATGAGTACTCCATAGTGATAGAGGTACAATATATCATATAAATGCCTATACTTTACTTTGGAATGGCTAAAATAGCATGATACAGATCCTTTAATTGAACAAATATATACATTTTCTTTCAAACTTTTGTTTTTCCAGTGTGCCTATTTTGTAGACAAGTTTTCCTGCAGTGATTCTGCACTGCACTGGGAATTCTGCAGATTCCCACCAAGAACCACTATATATGATCATACATTTGAATATAAATACAACTTTCAAATACGATATCCTGCAGAAGTAGAAGCACATTAGGATGCACCGTCTTGAAAGTTGGGACCCCCCCATCAGTTTGGGGTCTTGGCCATAAAAGGTTATATCATTCCTCATCTACAACATTTTGTTTATATGCGCATAGAAATAACAATACATTAAATCTAAAGTTTTAACAAGCCTGTGACATCAGGTAAATTGATTCATCGATTGAAAATAGTCGAATAAATTGACCACTCAAGCCATACTGCCTTTGCTCTGCCCGATCCCGCCAGATCTTGGAAGCTAAGCAGGGAGGGGCCTGGTCGGTACTTGGATGGGAGACCGTTTGTGAGTGAGTGTGAGGCTTGTAAAGCGCAATACAAGTGTAAGGCATTATTATGATTATTATATGTTTTTCTGATGTTTGAAAGCACATTCTTGAGGGATAAAGACAATGAACAAGCTACAGAATCCTGGAATGTTTCCGGGATCAGCTCGTTGTCTTTTTTAATTTATACGTGTCATAAACTGAGCAATTTCTGCTTTTCATTCACTTTGCAACATCTGCGCCTCTTTTCCCTCCCTTGACTGTATCTTTTGCAGGTGAACATAGCACAAGAAAGAGTGTTAAAGTCTTATTTAACAACAGCGGCGGTAGCAATAGGTTCTTTCAGCTCGGCCGCATAGCACGGAGAAATAGAACAGCCCCGCACCTCGACCGAGTAATGCCTTTTACAAACACTCCAGTCACGCGGCAAAACGACTTCCTGTCAAATTATACTTATTATAAAAAGAAATCAGTGTGCATTTTCCTCAGAGAGATCCGACTAAATACTAGTAATTATCAAAGTGCATAGGACTGAATATCGGGTTAATAGAACCATCCAGTACTTTAACATTGAAAGATTGTGTATTCATTGGATGCATATTGCTAATTAACTTCCCCAGTGCGAGTCTTTAAATTGCCGGAGCGCTGCACAGATGTTCCAAGAAGCATCTTTATAAAGTCTTTGAAAAATATCCTGCCTAAATGTTTGTTTTTTTCTTTCTTTCTTTTTTCAACATATCTCCTGGCAGTAAAAACTTAGGTGAAAGCAATAACTGTCAAAAGACAAGTGAGCAAAATGATATCAGCACGGACAAACAAGGAGACACTGTGCACATTTTATCATGCATTACAACTATGTATGTCCCCCCTCATTTCTCTTCAAAGCTTTTATCTTATGCAGATGTTTGCATGTGTCTTAGTGTGTCAATGAAATGCATACATTGTCCCAGGAGACAAGCACTCGCACGTAAATCTCTCGAACCTCACTTACTTACTGTATCTCCATTTAAATACGGGTGGTTTGAGGGTACGTAGTTTTATATGCATCTACTGTAATTACCGGGGAAGAGTTTGTCAAGCCACATGCATAATATATGAAGAAGAACCGAGATATGTGTGTGTTTAAGCGCGTTTGACAAGGATTTTTGCATTCAGGTCTAATCGAACCATAATATCCTTGAAAAGGTTGTAAGTGCACAGCAGTGCTGAAAATGCGGCTCTGGAGTTCCAAGAATTGGAAATGGCAATTTGTATTTTGTAATTATTGCTTTTTTCCCCCTGATTTTATTGTTACCCTTGGGGATTTTTTTCCTCTTTTGATCCTCAAACAGTCTGCAACAACCAGAGACCATTCGCCAGATCTTGAACCAGGATCTAGAATAGGTAAGTATGCATTGTGGAGGGACGATTTTCTATGGCCAAAACACCAAGGGCCAAACCTCACAACTGTCGCCCACAGTAAAGCACAATTTTCTAAGTGCTGTACCACATGCATGACCTAATCTGGTGTTTTGCCAGGAAATAAGACGAAAAAACAGTATTATGCACATTCTCGGCCACTTTAACAGGTATTTGATAATAATATTTCTCGAAATCATCTTGGGGGCTAGAGGTCCGATGCTGGAGGGCCAGATTTTGCCCCTGGACCTGACGATGAGTAAACACAATCAACCTCAATTGTATTATGATCACTGCTTTTGAGCTCTTCAAATTTCAGCTACTAATGAATTGGTTCATGTAAATCTTCTACAAACTGGCCTTTCCCCTTCATTAACATAAGCACACTGTGAGACTTGGCGTGCCAGTGTGCCAAAGTCATCTGGAAGCCCTCTGCCGATCACATTGATTTCCGCGCACTGACTCCTGTCCTGCCCCAAAGCACGACACAGTTGATCAAACTTACATTACTCATTGTGTTGGCCCTGATTCACCTCCACGCTCAGTGTAACCGTGTTTTACCCACCTTAGCTTCTGCAAATGTTCTCACTTTGTTTAATATAATTCCGTTGAAAACTGCCTGCCCCGGTGAACTGTTTGGGATCCCCGAGACAGTTGCCTTCAGGCCCACAAACTTTAACATAAGCAATTCGCAGCTTACACGTATTTTCTTTTTTTTTTTGCTTTTCCTCTCAAGGTGTTGCCTCCTGCTGCAGTGAGATTGTTATGAAGTCGTAAGGCAAAACAGATGGCTGCTGCAGATTCAAGCAGGCAGCTGAGCTCACATGCTATTAGCTTGAAGCCTGCCTCTTTGCCACCGCACAAAGCATGAAGTCTCGCTGTATCTTGTGTAGCACATATAAGAAACTAGCAAAAAAAACACATTTACAGTTTTAACCTTCAAAAGATGGGACTTGGCTTGCCGAACACTTTCCAAAATTTGCTCTTCAGTCCAAATGAAAGCATTCGGTAAAAATAACAACCATTCACAATCTAAATCTTCTCTCCACCCCTTCAGTCTTACAATGCATTGAAAGATATTGACCAAGAACACGCATAACAAACATAACCATAACAAAGAACCCCCGCATGAGCAGAAGGTTTGGAGATGCTCTGAGCTGTTGTCCAGCTTTGACGGAGTCCAAAGAAGGGGAATACAAATAGACAGCGTTGACTGACCTAAATAGACCCATACATGGTATTCCTAAATGATTTGGGGGCCTATTTGTCCTACTGTAAATGCAGACATTTGGAGGAAGACTTAAGTGTGCTATGCATCAAATTATAAAGCCTTTTTATTGATTGTAATAGCTAGTTATTGTTGTGTGTTACTCCCTGAACATTAGTGAATTGTGGTCATAAACTCATTCCTGTAGGATGTTTGAAATGCGTTAGGAAAGTTAGTTCAACATTGACATATTTACATACTTCACATTGTTGTCAAACAAAACAAAAAGTTACACGGCCTTTCACGCAGAGTGTCAGAGTGGACATTAATACCTCCTCCACCCTTGTCATCGTCATCACTAGGTAACCCCAAGGGTGTGTGCTGAGCCCCCTGCTCTACACTCTGTTCAGTGTTCACCCATGATTGCTTCGCCTCTTTCCTGTCTAATCTCTTTGTGAAAGTTCGCAGACGACACCACAGTTCTCAGGCTCATCACCAACGACAATGAGACAGACTACAGGACCAATAATCTGGTCTTAAACATCAAAAAGACCAAGGAAAAATTGTTGCACTATTTCACTACCTCCATGCATCTGACAGTATGTCCTTGTCCTGCACTTAACAATGATTTGCCCGACGCTTCTATAACTGTATTACTATGTTGCACTGATGCCAAGATGTACTAAAGTTTACACTGCGTTGGGGTATTCTGGGGTTTATGCACTTGTGGGACTTTACATCCAACTGTGACACTGTTGATTCTCTAAACATAATTTTGTTGCTCTCTGTGACAATGACAATAAATCTGTTGAACTTGAAGTTCTCCTACCTCACAGCAATATAGTCCAAAACCTGTATCTCTAGCCTGGAAAAATCCAGACTCACCACTGTGGCAGCGAGTGAGTCTGGTCACCGCTGCGTCGATTCCATTTCCCACAGCGGTAGATACGCAAGCAAACAGGAAGCGGAGTAAACCAATCAGCGAAGGGCGGGCGTCTGCCGTTGATGCGCCGTTATTAGCGGGTTTGCATTAATATTGGCGCATTATTATGAATCACGAAACTCACCTACTGTCAATGTGTTTTTGGTAATTTATTGCTGATTGGAGACACGCTCTTTCTCTCTCTCGTGTGTCGTTCGTAGATTGTTATCGATGGACTTCCGCATCCCGTGAGTGACGCTGCTCGAGAACAACACGTGACACGGGAACGATTTGATTTTGCGGATACCGCCACCGGGGCGGGGGGTCCAGACTGAGTCCCCGATGTATAAAAAAATACAGAGGGGAATCATTCTGGTCTCACCAGGCTACTGTATCTGAGGATCTGAAGATGGATCCCTGCGCTCACCCCTTTCTTTGGACAGGTTCTTCCTTGTCGCATTGGATGGGCGAGGACAAATGTATCTGTGGATAACATTAGAGTGTACCTAAACAGCAAAAGGCAGTTTTTCATGCTAATTTCCCTTGGCAACACTTCAAACGCGAATCGAAAGGAAAAGAGCAAGGCTGGTTGTTTTCCCTGCAAACAGACAGACATGTTTTTTTCCCTCTGAGTATCTTATTATAGCACATGTGACCATTTGCGATGCGCCACATGTCTGTTGATGAATGTGCACAGGCATTGAGGCCCGGCGAGCATGTCCCACACTCTCCGTGCTTTGTCTTCTGTAAGTCGGTGACATCAGCTCCTCTGGTGAGGAACGCACAATAGACTCGCTCCCCGGCGTCCAGGCCATTACGGGCATTGGGGCGCACAGAACAAAAGCCCCGAATAAATGCATTGTCTTGGGTTGAGGCGGTGAACAAACAGAGCACGGGGTGTGGAGAATGAGGCGCTGACTATACATAGAGTGTGTTGTGCTGAACCTCAAACTGTAGTTGGACAGTAACTTTAGCAAAGAAACTTGTGACCGTATTTAAATCTGCATCATCTATCGATATAAAAGTGACCTTTTAACAATTTATATTACCAGAGAAGTGACCCCATTAATACAAAACTGTTTTATTATATAGTACTCAAAAGGGAAGTGCAAGATTATTCTTTGAAGATGACTTAAAAAAACAAAACCATTGTATTGTTTCCCCCATTAAACTGAAGATATTGCATAATAAAGTTTCAAGCTCAAAACACTTTGTAGCCAAAGTCTTTTCCTTGCACACACTTCCTTTTGCCATCAACGCTAGAATGCTGGGAAGTCTGCCTGGTATTGTCCCAAGCTAGCCATTTTCGCTTCCTCAGAATTGGAAAGAACTCATCCCCTCTCCATCTTCTGAGACAGCAAGGATATTATATAATGCTGAGGGACCTGGGCGTGCATAATGGCCCCTTTCCCAAAGCATTACAACACGTACTGACTAGGGATAAATGAGCCCCAGTGGCCAGCATGGAGCGGTAGTCTGGCAAGTCTAATCCACATTCTGTTTCGGAAAGTGTGCACTGAGGAGGGAAGTGTGGAGAGAAAAGGAGTTATAAAACACAGTAGCAGTTTAATTAGACGATCCTCGAGGGCCCGACTTGTTCGTTTTTCGAGGGTGATGCCGTAACTGGCCAATGGGCCTTCTCATCCGCTACTGCATAAGAGTCGTATATTTGTGGGTATATGACAAGCATGGCCCATCGACAACAGACATGAATGATAAGTGGATCCATTACTCCAAATGCATTTCTTTCTACATTCATATTATAGAGGTTCATATAAAACTTTTATACCAACTTTGTCTGAGGCCAAGTTGCAGATACAGCGATCTCAGCAGAGAAGCCCAGACTTCCCTATGCACACACACTCCCTCCAGCAAATCCTGGGGGCTTCCCAAAGCTTTCCCAGACATATAGTCCCTTCGGCATGTCCTGGGTCTTCCTCTGGGTCTCCTCCCAACAGAGTATGCGTGGGAGATCTCTCTAATATTTACTTTATTATCCTAATATGGAAATCGAGCCTGTGCATTTGACCCTTCATGACTCCACCACTGAGCAAACCAGACAGGAATAGTGTTCATCACCAGAAGCAATTTCTCTAAAAGGAAAACGCGTGGAGAACATGTATATTGAACAGAAAGGGCCAGAATCAAACTCGGAACCAGCTTTTCTTCCACTGCTTGGCACCCATCTCATATTTTTCCTAACATTTGTATTGTGCCTGATGAGCTTCTCAAAAACACGGGCGTCATTATTCATAGAATGACAGAAGAGAGGCTGCCAAGCTGCTCCATTTTTCATTCCAAACCGTCACCAATCACCCATTCACTACCACTGCACTACTTTCACTCAGGCAGTGGGTTAAAGTAAGTAAGTATTTCGCAATGACACAACACCATTATGGCACCAGATTGAGCCGGGACTCGAACAGTGACCTTTGGATTTGTGGATCAATGCTTTAAATACAGAGAGGCTGTTGTCCCTCTTGCTGACAGGCGAGCAGTAAAAAATACCTCTCGAAATATCCCCACCGCACCCTTTACCTAATTGTACCTATTTGCACAAAATGTAAAGCCACCTGTGCCAGAAAAACAACATGACATCTGCCACATCAACGTGATGGAATGTAATGATGCAGAACGTCACAATTGCTACAAACAGTTAAATCAGTGACAGCTGCCACACAATTTCATCCAACTTTGTGTAACATGCCACAAGATTCACCAACTTTTTATAAATACAAAATGGCAGATAGATGTTTTGGAAATACCTGTATAAAGGTGGTGCTAAATTACCATTTGCATTACCAATTTTCCATTTACACTTTCTTTTTGTAATGTAATTTTCCACCACTCCATTTGAAATATGGCACCTGTAAAATGGTTTGGTTTTGCTTTGAGATGAAACAGATGGCAGCACACATTTTACAATGGCGTATGTAAAAATCCCATCATTTCTTATTTAACTTACCCTGAATTTTTCATTACATTGTGCTTTGTTCTTTGAGATGAGATTGAGCCTCGTGCAAATGTTTGGCTTGATTTAAACTAGTTTGAACAGGAAGGAAGAAACGCCTTTAAATGGATTGAGAAAACCTTGAATTTTTACTCTACGGCTTCATTTATTGAAATAGATTTGAGTAGATGTAGTAGTAGTAGTTTTTAACTGTCCTAACCTTTTTATGTCAGACTTTGACAAAAAGGTATTTAGTTTTTTTCTCCAAAAATACCCTTTTTCCCAATATCTGGCACAAAAAACTAGATACAGAGCCTTTCATTTCTCCATTGTGAGATCTATAAAAATCTATTTTATCTTACATTTCAATAAACACATTTTCCTTTGGCCAATGCGCTTTACCTAAGACTGTTTGTACTTTGCGGAATACAGTTGATTTTTGCATTTAATTGTTCCAATCCAATCCAATCCAATTTATTTATAACGCACTAATAAAAACAACAGAGTTGACCAAAGTGCCGTACAAAATAAAAATATAAAATACAATCAAATATACACATAAACAGTGGCATAAGAGGACGATTTGAACAGTAAAAGTCAACTTCCAAACTAGTTAAATGCCAAAGAGAACATATGCGTCTTGTTCCACCCTACAACTGTGTATCATCAGCTTAACTATGAAAGTTGACTCCACGTCTCCTGATGGCATCACCAAGAGGGAGCATATACAGGTTAAAAAGCACTGGCCCTAAAATCGAACCCTGGGGAACACCACATGTAATTTCATGGACCTTAGAGAAGCAGGTATCCACACTCACCATGACCACACCTCTGAGTTCCTATACCTAAAACCTGAAACAACTTCTGATACTTCACAGAAAGTACAATAATTCAAATGTACCTGAATGACACGGATAGTTTTTTCCCCAAAAAATTCATGCCTGTCAAAACGCATAATGCACCCTTCACGCAGCACAAGGCTCATAAATGCGACTATAACCGAATACATTTACAACATAATGAGACAATCCCGCACTTCAAAGGTCCCTTATAGAACGGGCTTAATTTCAATCAGCATTTTTCAATCAGTGTTTGTATGCAAATGCCTCACAAGCAGCAACAACATTGCCGTTCAAAGAGGGGGAGCCTTGATTAACATTTTCCTATTCGGAAACCTTGAAAGAACAAGTAGCAAAAAACTGTGCATCTTAATGTAAGCTACTCTGCATTGTTTGCTTCAATAACATTGGGTAACGCTTTAGAATACAGCCCGCAAGTTCCAGGTGTAAGTACGGGTAACAAGAAAGTAATTACACATGTAAGTACAGGTACTCTTACAGCGTGTAACAAGGGGGAACAATGTGTAACAAGGAAGTACAAAGTGTAACAAGGGGGAACAATGTGTACCAAGGAAGTACAAAGTGTAACAAGGCGGAACAATGTGTACCAAAGAAGCACAAAGTGTAACAAGGCGGAACAATGTGTAACAAGGAAGTACAAAGTGTAACAAGGGGGAACAATGTGTAACAAGGAAATACAAAGTGTAACAAGGGGAACAATGTGTAACAAGGTAGTACAACGTGTAACTACATGTCAAGGTGTAGTAAAGGTATTCAAAGAGCAATTAATGGTGCTGAGCTATCACATAGTTGTGGAAAAAGGAAATGTGGTATTATTAATAGTGCATTCATTTTAATGTTGCAGGACAACAGTATTACTGTTGTGAAAGTGAAGACATGACTCCAAGCATTTTTATTGATTGTTTATTTTTATAGTGAGACTCCATTGCATGTAACAAGCAGAAACAAGAGTGAACAGAGAAAAATAAAGTGAAACAAGGGAAATGACCACGTTATCACTGTGCATGTATACTGTAACTAATGTGTAGGTACAGGAGCACGGGCTGTAAATTAAAGCGAGACACTGTTGCCTGTAACAAGCAGAAACAAGAGTGAACAGAGAAAAATAAAGTGAAACAAGGGAAATGACCACGTTATCACTGTGCATGTATACTGTAACTAATGTGTAGGTACAGGAGCACGGGCTGTAAATTAAAGCGAGACACTGTTGCCTGTAACAAGCAGAAACAAGAGTGAACATAGAAAAATAAAGTGAAACAAGGGAAATGACCACGTTATCACTGTGCATGTATACTGTAACTAATGTGTAGGTACAGGAGCACGGGCTGTAAATTAAAGCGAGACACTGTTGCCTGTAACAAGCAGAAACAAGAGTGAACAGAGAAAAATAAAGTGAAACAAGGGAAATTACCACGTTATCACTGTGCATGTATACTGTAACTAATGTGTAGGTACAGGAGAGCATGGGCTGTAAATTAAAGCGAGACACTGTTGCCTGTAACAAGCAGAAACAAGAGTGAACAGAGAAAAATAAAGTGAAACAAGGGAAATTACCACGTTATCACTGTGCATGTATACTATAACTAATGTGTAGGTACAGGAGCACGGGCTGTAAATTAAAGCGAGACACTGTTGCCTGTAACAAGCAGAAACAAGAGTGAACAGAGAAAAATAAAGTGAAACAAGGGAAATTACCACGTTATCACTGTGCATGTATACTGTAACTAATGTGTAGGTACAGGAGCACGGGCTGTAAATTAAAGCGAGACACTGTTGCCTGTAACAAGCAGAAACAAGAGTGAACAGAGAAAAATAAAGTGAAACTAGGGAAATTACCACGTTATCACTGTGCATGTATACTATAACTAATGTGTAGGTACAGGAGCACGGGCTGTAAATTAAAGCGAGACACTGTTGCCTGTAACAAGCAGAAACAAGAGTGAACAGAGAAAAATAAAGTGAAACTAGGGAAATTACCACGTTATCACTGTGCATGTATACTATAACTAATGTGTAGGTACAGGAGCACGGGCTGTAAATTAAAGCGAGACACTGTTGCCTGTAACAAGCAGAAACAAGAGTGAACAGAGAAAAATAAAGTGAAACAAGGGAAATTACCACGTTATCACTGTGCATGTATACTGTAACTAATGTGTAGGTACAGGAGCACGGGCTGTAAATTAAAGCGAGACACTGTTGCCTGTAACAAGCAGAAACAAGAGTGAACAGAGAAAAATAAAGTGAAACAAGGGAAATGACCACGTTATCACTGTGCATGTATACTATAACTAATGTGTAGGTACAGGAGCACGGGCTGTAAATTAAAGCGAGACACTGTTGCCTGTAACAAGCAGAAACAAGAGTGAACAGAGAAAAATAAAGTGATACAAGGGAAATTACCACGTTATCACTGTGCATGTATACTGTAACTAATGTGTAGGTACAGGAGCACGGGCTGTAAATTAAAGCGAGACACTGTTGCCTGTAACAAGCAGAAACAAGAGTGAACAGAGAAAAATAAAGTGAAACTAGGGAAATTACCACGTTATCACTGTGCATGTATACTATAACTAATGTGTAGGTACAGGAGCACGGGCTGTAAATTAAAGCGAGACACTGTTGCCTGTAACAAGCAGAAACAAGAGTGAACAGAGAAAAATAAAGTGAAACAAGGGAAATTACCACGTTATCACTGTGCATGTATACTGTAACTAATGTGTAGGTACAGGAGAGCACGGGCTGTAAATTAAAGCGAGACACTGTTGCCTGTAACAAGCAGAAACAAGAGTGAACAGAGAAAAATAAAGTGATACAAGGGAAATTACCACGTTATCACTGTGCATGTATACTGTAACTAATGTGTAGGTACAGGAGCACGGGCTGTAAATTAAAGCGAGACACTGTTGCCTGTAACAAGCAGAAACAAGAGTGAACAGAGAAAAATAAAGTGAAACAAGGGAAATTACCACGTTATCACTGTGCATGTATACTGTAACTAATGTGTAGGTACAGGAGAGCATGGGCTGTAAATAAAGCGAGACACTGTTGCCTGTAACAAGCAGAAACAAGAGTGAACAGAGAAAATAAAGTGATACAAGGGAAATTACCACGTTATCACTGTGCATGTATACTGTAACTAATGTGTAGGTACAGGAGAGCATGGCTGTAAATTAAAGCGAGACACTGTTGCCTGTAACAAGCAGAAACAAGAGTGAACAGATAAAAATAAGTAGAACAAATCTTCAAAAATGATCACACTATCAAAGTGCATGTACACCATAAGTACATGTCACATTGGTGGCGCAGCGGTTAGTGCTTTTGCTTCACAGCTAGAAGGTCCCATGTTGGATTCCTAAGTCAGACGGATCCTTTCTGTGCGGATGTGCATGTTTTTCCCATGCCAACATAGGTTTCCTCTCGTTTCCCTTACAACTACAAACAATAGGTTCCACTCCGGAGGCAGGACTCCCTTGAAAAAGAGATTTTGAAATCTTAGTAGGACTTTCCTGTATAAATAAATGTCAAATAAATAAACGCCACTCAAATCTGAGGTGGACTAGATTTTCCCTTTATGCAAAGGAACAACAATGGTAACCTATATTCACAATTGGCATATTTCCGCAAAATTGCTCCCAAAGGTTCACATGACAACCAGCAACTTAAACTTTTAAATTACTTGCTTAACACAGGGCTTATCTACCTAAACAAAGAAACAAAAAAGGCTTTGGGGAAACAGGCATCGAGTCTTTTAAATCTAGTCAGTTTGTAGGAAACGGAGTACTAATGACATGGTCATAATCAGATTTCCCTCTGAAATCCACATTTTGATTCCGTATGACTCTTTTGCCGATCCAATGCAGCGAGGTACTTGAGGGTGGTGTGCGACTCTGGATCTGCAGAAGTAAATAAAGAACAAAACGCAATGTTAACATTTAAAATGCTCCTCTATTTAAAAAAGAACAAAAACATCAATAGCATTACACCACTAATTAATCATTGTTTTGATAAATACCTCTCAAAGCTACTGACGTTTGTGTAGTGTCTGACGAAACACGCAGTTAAACCACCAGCAAAGAAACCTCGGAGACTGTACTAGTTTGATTTTCTCTTTACTGGACGGTGAAAACTGCAAACACAGCACAGCACAATGTCAGCTAACGGCTGATGCAGTTATAAAAATAAAATGCACTCATCCTATAAACTACAGATATAATACGAAAATATAAAGCTAAACAACGATATAAAACAATGTACAAACTTACAGCATTGCCTTATTAATGTTTTTAAGGTGGATGGCAGCTGATGCCATCCATCAGCTGCCATCTGACTGCTCCTGACATGTAGCATGGCTTCTGTTTACACTCGAGACCGCGAAACCGGAAGTAGTGCAGCGAAACCGGAAGTAGTTTTAGCGATAATATTTTTTATGTTTTTCTTATAGAAAAACATGAATTATTTATTTATACAAGATCACAATGATTATTTAACTTATTCCAACATTTTTAAACTATTAAATTACTGAGATATTTATTAAAGAATAAACTGCCTTAAAGGCAACACAGTTTGCTTTATACTGCTTTTCTCCAACGTTGCTGTCACACAGCCCTCGGCAGTGGTTTGTTTTGTCCTAGAAAATGGCGTCATAGCTTTAGCCAATTTTAGCTCCATGCTACCTTATGATCTAGGAATCCTTGCAATAGACTTACCGATGTCACTTTAACCTCCCCGAGAAAAGAAGAAGTAGTTCTGTATCTTTGTTGCCAAAACATGCAGATCTCCACTTGCCAGGCAAGGCTTATCTGGAATATCATCTGGTGTATGCCACGTGTGGGTTGCATGTGGGTCTGTATAGCTGATCACAACATTGTCTGGATATACTTCCATCTCGTGTTCTGCCGCTACTACTTACATACAGTGCCTTGCGAAAGTACTAATACACCTTGAACTTTTACACATTTTGTCAAGTTTACAACCCTAAACATGAAGATTTTGTTTTGAATTTTTTACTGAAAGTTCACACACAAGTAACAGACAACTGTGAAGTGAAAGCAAAATGATACATGATTTTGTTATTTTACAAAAAGTAGAAAAGTGAAAAGTGGGGCGTGCATACAGTACAAGTATTCATACAGCATTATTCGGAGTGCATTAAATTGCCTTTATTACATTCCTAATGACTGCAGAATGTTCACACCTTGCCCTAACCATTAAATAGAGGCCACCTGTGTGTAATCTACTCTCAGTATAATTCCAGCTGTTCTGTGAGGGCCTCAGAGCTATGGTCAGAGTGTATTGGTCACTAAGCAACATCATGAAGGCCAAGAAGCACACCAGAGAGGTCAGGGATAAAGCTGTGGAGAAGTTTAAAGCAGCGTTAAGTTATACAAAGATTTCCCAAGATTTGAACATCTCACGGAGCACTGTTCAATCCATCATTCGGAAATGGAAAGAGTATAGCACCACTGCAAACTTACCAAGACACGGGGGTCCACCTAAACTAACAGACCGGTGCTTTGGTCAGATGAGACAAAAATTGAACATTTTGGCCCAAATGCAAAACGTTATGTATGGAGCAAACCTAACACTGCTCATCGTCCTGAGTGCACCATCCCCAGTGTCAAATATGGTGGGGGGAGCATCATGCTATGGGGCTGCTTTTCCTCAGCAGGGACTGGGAAGATTGTAAGAATAGTTGGGAAGATGGATGGAGCCAAATACAGGGACATTTTGGAGGAAAACCTGCTGGAGTCAGCAAGAGAATTGAAGCTGGGGCGGAGATTCACCTTCCAGCAGGACAATGACCCTAAACACAAAGCTAAATTTACAATGGAATGGTTTAAAAACAAACATTAATGTGTTAGAATGGCCCAGTCAAAGTCCTGACCTAAATCCTATTGAAAATCAGTGGAAAGACCTGAAAACTGCTGACATCTAGAGATGTCAGTCTCTACATGTGCAAATCTTGTAGTCATACCCCAAAAGGCTTGCTGCTGTTATTGCAGCAAAAGGGGGTTCCACAAAGTTTTAAGTCATGCTGTATGAATACTTATGCACGCCCCACTTTTCACTTTTCTATTTTTTGTAAAATAACAGAATCATGTATCATTTTGCTTTCACTTCACAGTTGTCTGTTACTTGTGTGTGAACTTTCAGTAAAATATTAAAAATAAAATCTTTACGTTTAGTGTTGTAAACATGACAAAATGTGCAAAAGTTCAAGGTGTATTAGTACTTTCGAGAGGCACTGTACACAGTTAGACAAAATGTACAAGGTATTTTAAAAAGATGATTGTTTAGAGGCTGTTGTTGTCCCCCCAGGACTGATACTCTGACGCTGCATTCTTCTTCTTCTGATAGTTTTATGGCAGATGGCACTGAAAGTGCATTACCGCCACCTACTGGATCTCTGAATACTGTTTGTTTTAGCAAGTACAGTGAAATATGACCAAAATCAAAACCAGTCATTCCCATCTTCTACGCCGTGTCAATTCCAGTAACCTGTGCATACCCTTCCCTTAAAGTGCTGTCCAATTCTTCCCCAGTGATACCATCAACATTTTAAAATCTCCTGGCAGCGTCCAGCACCAAATCAATCCTCTCTGATTTCTTCAGGCAACAGTGTCTCGCTTTAATTTACAGCCCGTGCTCTCCTGTACCTACACATCGCTTACAGTATACTTGCACAGTGATAACGTGGTAATTTCCCTTGTTACACATTGTTCCCCCTTGTTACACTTTGTACTTCCTTGTTACACATTGTACTTCCTTGTTACACATTGTTCCCCCTTGGTACACATTGTTCCGCCTTGTGACACTTTGTACGTCTTAATGTACGTGGTAATTCCCCTTGTTACACATTGTTCCCCTTGTTACACTTTGTACTTCCTTGTTACACATTGTTCCCCTTGGTACACATTGTTCCGCCTTGTGACACTTTGTACGTCTTTGTTAGACATTGTTCCGCCTTGTTACACTTTGTACTTCCTTGGTACACATTGTTCCGCCTTGTTACACTTTGTACTTCCTTGGTACACTTGTTCCGCCTTGTTACACTTTGTACTTCCTTGGTACACATGTTCCGCCTTGTTACACTTTGTACTTCCTTGGTACACATTGTTCCGCCTTGTTACACTTTGTACTTCCTTGGTACACATTGTTCCCCCTTGTTACACTTTGTACTTCCTTGTTACACATTGTTCCGCCTTGTTACACTTTGTACGTCCTTGGTACACATTGCTCCGCCTTGTTACACTTTGTACTTCCTTGTTACACATTGTTCCCCCTTGTTACACGCTGTAAGAGTACCTGTACTTATATGTGTAATTACTTTCTTGTTACACGTACTTACACCTGGAACTTGCGGGCTGTATTCTAAAGCGTTACCAAACATTGTGTGTCTAATGCCAGGTGTGTACACTGCACGATATCATGATTATGTTTATCCTAAAAGATGTCCGGCTGTCAGACTGCACAGCGTGAGGAATGTAAATCCAGCACTCGTCCAAAATTGTGTGTTGATGCGCAAGATACATCCTGATTTCTGTCAAAGCAGGTTGTAGGAGGCTAGACGGTCTAGCTGAGGTTAGCTTTGCCTGCTATCTGTGCTTATTTCTACGGAAAATAGCAAGGCACTGGTGTTATTTATGATGGGGTTGTTTATTATTGATAACACGCCTGATAGACATTGTAGCTGCGGTGAGAGGGGTCACTCTGCAGCCAGTGTTCCAAAATATCAGACATTGCTTGATATCTGTTGCATGATGGATCTATTTAAAAAAGGTTCCCCCTCTCACGGTGAGACCTACCCAGTGTCTTTTTGAGCCGTTTTCCCCACAATGAATAGTAGTGTCTTCCATCTCTGGCGGCCTAAATCATACCGTTCATCCCCCGGCATGTTAATGAGTAAAATCATTAAGATACTCGTTATACAAGCCTTTTAAAGTCATATTTCTCGTTTTCTAGTTTGTTAAACACAACCTAAAAACCGCAGTCGTCACTAACCCCAACATAGAAGCCTCGTGCCCCGAACAGTTTAATTTGGGAAGCTCCAGAGATAACTGAAGCTGCAGCGGCGCGGCGCAGGAGACAATCAGAGCAGGAGGACTGAGCGTTCCACTCGGCTGAGGACAAACAGACAGCGCACACAACACCATGCAAATGAGTCCAATTAACTGCGATATCACCGCGCGCGCCCGCCTCTCAAGCAATCAAGTAAGCCGAGTGCCTAATGGATTTTGGCTGCGCTCAGAACAGAGTGTGCAAATACAAGCAAGAGCACTTACAAAGCACTTGCACAGCACTTTATTTTGCGATGATTTACATAAAACTCACACTTTCTACATAATTGTTTGCTTCTGGTCATAGGAAGTGTAGTTTTCCATCCTTCAACCTCTCGCGTTGTTTCATCGACAGCGCTGCATTATACTTTCATATTTCACCTCCACGGTTTTAATATTGGCTTTAAAATGTCTCAAAGAAAAGTTCTGAGGGATATGGGCTTGGGAGGTTGAAAGACTATAGTAGTGTCAACATGTCTGCAATAACTTTATGATGCACACAATTTGAATGTAAAGCACAGTTCTGTAATTGAAAGCTTTAGCCAAGGGCAAGGTAAACAGGCTTCATTTGTACTTAATTCTAAGACAGACAGATAGTCAGGCCAGTGGATAAGGGACCAGTGATATTGTCTCTTCTAAGTACATCTACTACTTGGCATTACCATCGTAATTAAATATAATTTATATCAGTGAACAGTGAGGAGTAGACAGATTTTGTGATTAATCCTGGGTCAACAGAATTTAGCAGATCATGCAGTTTTGTTGTGCAAGACAAGGATTATAGTTCAACAAGTATTCCAGGTTTTACAAGTTTGAGAAAAATATTTAGAGCATAATCTGATTACTAACTTTCCATTGGAAGTGACAATACACTTATTTAATACATTGATTCTTCCATATCAGACTTACTGTTGTGAGATTTAGGGAAACACATATAAGAGTACGTTGGTTATCTTACAAAAAAAGGCGCTGAAAATAGTGCACAAGGTCGGTTATAGAGGGCATACAAACTTGAGGATTTAGTCAAATTTAGGACAGCATTTTTAAAGCAAGACAAAAAGTGCTAACAGAAAATGTACAAATTAGGTTCAAAGAAAGAGGTGCATTTTTTTTTAGAGGGAAATGTACATTGAAAGGGACTATACGTTTAAAATAGTGAGTACATACATACATACATCTTCCAGCAATGTCCTAATGTGTAGAATGAGCCCAGACCTGTTCACCAAACTGCCTCTAAAATCCTTCACTGTCACTCAAAAAGGTGTTAATTCGGGTCCGAAATGCCGTCATGCACAAGCTTAATATAGAGACTGCAGTTAGACCTGAGGTGGCAGTAGTGAGTATAAAATGACCAACTTGCAAGTGCGACTGGTAATCTATTCAAATATATGTACAAAAACCTACTTGTTCAAGAATACAATGAGAGTTGAAAGTGTCAGTGCTGCAGTTGTTGTTGCCGCCAGTCTGCTTTTCCACCATCTTTGTTACCTTCCACACTCCTACTCAAAATAAATATAATGCTAAAAACATACAAGCACAATATTAGGCCGAGCGAGAGGTGATCGATGGTGTGAACACCATTCTGATACCAGGTCAACAAATACTCTTGCTCTTTTAATACACGGACCAGGACAGCCAAAGGCACTCCTTGAAACATACAACTAAGAATAGGCAAAGCAGGGGGTGGGCTGGTGCTTGAAGGGCGCCTCCTTCTGGCAACAGCTTACCAAACCTTGCTTCTTTAAAGAGGGGGTATTATGTAAAATCGACTTTTTCAAGCTTTATATCATGTTATTATGTCATTCCCTCATTAAACACATGCCTGGAGTGTTGCCGTGGCTCATTCACATATTTTTGAGTAATCAGTAAAAACTTTGACGGCAGCCATTTTAGGTGTAGCTATGCCTCAGTCCTCCTAGGAACGCCCCCCACCTCCTGGAGACGCCTCTGGACCTTTCGTCACCAGCCAAGCCACCAACCACTGCTCCTCAGCTCAGCAGAGCCCCCTCCCCGCACAGTAGTGTTGTTTAGATGCCACAGCAGTGTGCTGAAGGGGGCGTGTCGGAAAGCTTCTTAAAGAGACAGAGGCCTATTTCAAGACGTTCAATACAGCCATTTTGAGAGAGCAATTTTATTCAAGGCAGTTATTTTAATTTACTGCATATACAGACCAACAGAAGGTTACGTCATCATTGTAGTATGCTATAGACTGGTGCTATGTGATTGAAAAAAGCATAATACCCCCTCTTTAAATGCACAGATCAGGACACATTGAAATGTAAAATGAATGCACTGGCTCTTTGGACATCGCAGAAGCTTCTTGAAGCAACCCAAAAAGCCCTGTTTATTGAAAAATGTGATATTATTATTTCAGCATTTGCCGTGATGTTCTAATAATCATTTGCCAATATAGACATTATTTATTCATTTATCTATTTGTCAGTTTCAATCCCCCATTGTAGTACGTATATATAGTGATAGTTCAGTGATTGAAGGCTGTGAGCATGCAGGGCTGGCTTAGAGAGTATTTCCATTAAAAATAAACTATTTTTGAACTCATAGTGAGAGCTGAAGCACACAAAGATGACTGTTGATGGAGAGTGCAAGAAAAAATGGTGAGAAAAAGTATATGGACCGCAGATGTTACGGAAGAAAGATGAGATAAATTGTAAAAAAAAATAAAAAAAAAAAATAAAATAAAAACTCTTTGGAGCAACACAGGGGGGTGGCTGGACCTCCCTTGGATTCAGGTACCCGTGTGTGAAAATTGTATTAGGGCGAGGCTGGTGTCGAAATCTGTATCCCTGAAGCTTTTGAAGTGGGTTTTGAAAGTCGGTCTGAACTCCTGTGTTATCCTCCGGAGTTGAACAATAGGGAGCCGCAGGTCTGGGAGCATATATACAAATAAACAACAGTAATCCAGTGCCGGAGTCCCCGTTTGCTTTGCTTAGACGTTTCCCCTCTGTGTGCATAAGCATCTGTCAGCACCGCTCTGTTGCCCTGTCTTATGCTTGACTTAGTGGAACGTTCTGTTTTATTTTCCTTTTCATGTAAACTTGGAATAAATGCCTAGAAACGACACGGAAATCCGGCGAAAGTCCTGAATCCACAATTCACTTGCACTCGGGGGAAGGTTTCCGTGTGTCAGCAGAAACTTATACACGCCAATGGGTATGTGCTTTTGTAATTATTGCACTCAAATAAAGTCAACTGTCTCGCTTTGCATTGCAACAGTTTGTAAGAAGGCCTTCCAGTCACTTCTTAGCTTTCCGTTCGCCGTCATTTGCAGTGTTTTCTCAAATCTTTCATCTATAATTCATGTGACCCTCCCAACCCAATCCAACATTTTATCAGTATTTCAATGTACTAGTTCACCGTGCTCTTTGATTTTCAAAATAATCAAACTGAAGGGATTTTGGGCTTCTTGGTTTTATTCAATAGGACAGTATAGAGTGAAAAGGGAGTCAAGAGCAGGGAGAAACATTTAGAAAACTGTCAGAAGCAGGAATTTTAATCATGCAACTGGGGAGGTGTTATGCAAAATCGACTTTTTAGAGCTTTTTACCATGTTATAATGTTGGTATCATCAAATACATATCTAGAGCTGTGTTTTGACCCACTCGCTGACATCGCTGACCTGGTAATTTTAAAATCTTCTCTGGTGGCTATTTGTAGCACCTCCTTCTGAGGTCGTAAATAACCAGGAAGTGCTTTCCCCATCTCTCAATCTCTTGTTAAGCTTTATTCTTTCATAGAGCCGCACACACCTGCAGCACAGTGGGGGCGGCACAAGAGGCACTATAAAGGAAACAAAAAAAGGGACAAACAAGGCAAGACACAAGCTTTCTATTGTTCTGGCTTAATGGAGAATAAAACAGATGAATTGTTACGCTCTTCCTAGAAGATGGTGAAAGACTGTTGTGGAGGGGGATGCGGAGGGCGCTGCACAGTAGGAAGAGGAAGAAGGAGGTGGAGGAGCTGATGAGTGCAGGACACCACGCTCTGAAACAGGGACAAACCGTTTCAGAGGATCAATGGAGCACATAAGGCAGCCAGCCAGGTTTCTTTCGGGTGCTACGGTTTCCCCGACCTCCAAAAACATGCTGTTCAGTGAGAGGGCAAGTATATTATTAAGTCAGGTGCTCTTCCATGATCCGAAAAAGAGAATTTGAAATGTATTTATTTATTTATTTGTTCATGTCACGTCATGCCATTACACTGTTGTTGTTTTTTTCATCCATACATGAACAAAAAGGAACAGAATGAAGATCTTGTAATATCTGTTCCCATTAGCAAATTTACAAAATAAAATCAGAAATCCCCATCATTATACCCCGACTCCTCACCAGGTCACAAAACATAACAAAACAGCATAATTTGTCTTACAGTTCACTTCAGTTGTTTTTAAATTTTTTCGTAATCACTCAGAAATTTGAAAAAGAGAAAGGAGGTCCGAGGCACAACCGACTTAAGTAAAAATCCTTTATTCTGTTGAGGGACACCACCTTTATTATGTCCCTCCACATAATAAAGAATTTTTACTTATAAGTCGGTTGTGCCTCGGACCTCATTTCTCTTTTTCAACATGCTGGCCAGGTTGGCGCACTCAGTCGCAGCGGCTCAGGACTAACACCTGAACACAATTTCGTTGTACAATGACAAATAAAGCACTTACTTACTTACTTACTTAGCAAAGTAAAAACGCTTGACATAGCTCCACTACAGCCACATGAGTCACACAGACTTGTTTTTGCCTCCTCTTTATTTAAACAGCTGCATAGCAAAGGGGGGCAAGAGAAAGGGGAGGTGGGAGGGGCTTACAGTGATAATCAGGGAGTGAAACTACTGGATTTTCCCCCCACAGTTTTAGATCATCATTTCATCTTCTAACCAGCAAAGTGTAAGACAGGGATAAAGATGTGTTTGAGATTAATACCAAATGCCTGCAAAGTGCATGACACACCCTCTTTAAACCTGAAGAAACATGAGAGACAGAACAGTTTTCAGATAGATTTACAGGGATTAGCTTTGGAAGCGAGAAAATAGAATGAGAATGGGGGAAAAATAAGGCAACTATGTGAGAGACCCGTCTTCCTATAGGTGATGTTTAGTAACACGCTATAAATCATCCCTTTGTGTCATTTGGTATGACGGAGACGGACACTTCTCTGAGCGTGTCCATTTATCCCGTTTGTCCGGAAGGCAGCCGTTTCTGTTTATCTGTCCAGGAAGAGTTATTGTTTCTGAGAATTGCGCCGAGGCACATCATCTGGGGGCGACTTCAAAAAACCCCCCCAAACGGCGCTGTGCGATAAAAGCCAGATCTGGTGCGAAAAGAAAACACATTAGTGAAGACATAACATCTAATGCACAAATTCGCTGCTATCTTTTGCCCGCCCCGTTTTGTGTTGTTGTTGCCGTTCTCCCTAATGCATTCTGTAGCTGTCTGCCTGTTTGTTTTTTATCCATAATGAAACCAATTTACAGGTAATTGCCTCCCTCTCGGTGCCGCCGATTCGTCCGGCGCGTGGTAATGACAGTGCGGCGCGTCGAGTGAGAAAACACACGGCAATGAGTCGTCATAAAGTGATTTAAAGGTTCAAAGCAAAAGTCTCCGGAGCCACTGACACATGTTTTTCAGTTATTCCTCTGCCATGTTCAGAGATAAAGGTAGTGACTTGCACATGTTACTGACAGACCTTTTTAATGCACACGTGAATAGCACAATTATCATGATCATGTCACACACAGACCAACATTACTGCATCAGGCTGTTGCGTTTTTAAAGCAAACAAGTACAGGACAATTGTTGTAGTACAGCCATTCCCAAAATGCCGAGCTACATGTTCAAAAATGGAGAGAAGATGGAGACTCGTTCTATTAAAATCAAAATCATTATTTTATTCCCTGCCTTTACAATCTAAAACAAAAGCTATGCTAAAGGCTACATGATGATCTTGGGTGGCCAGCCAGGGATGGAACGGAGCAAGAGGCCGAACCGGTTGAGCACAAGTAATTTATAGGAACAGGAAGTAGGCGGCTACTTGTTGAAGAACCAATCAATGTCCTTGGAATGCTTCTTCTGCGCGATCTGACTCCTAACACACTGCCCCCCCAGTGGACTCCAAGAGTAAGGACAACAATACAGCAATTCAATTCACTTCAAAAGCACAGATTACAATCAACACAGTTTCATATAATTAAAGCCTATTATAACAAAAACATATATAGAAATATTCAATAATCCTCCTTTTGATGTCTCCTAAGACATCAATGTCAAGTATTCTGAATTGTAGCTCGGGATTTCACCTTCATTCACTCTACGCGGTTCTACTCAATAAAGCCCTAACAAAATCCCTAACAAAAAATGTCAACTAAAGCTTACTGTTTGGTTTACGAGGATGATCACTTGTAGAATACATTAAAAATTTCGGTAACACTTTATAATAATGGTACATGAGTTCATGCATGATTTTCATGAACTTATGCATGAATTAATGCATGATTTCATGACACATTCATGCATTACTAAATCATGACTTCTCAGGAACAAACATGATTACATGTTGGTTCATGGATGAATTCATCAATTAATTAAACATCTAACTACTGTAATGAATGTACATGAAAATCTTAATGATTCATCATGATCATGAGGATCACATAAGAATACCATGAATTCACTGAAACAGCAATGAAATTACAATAAAATGATCAACCAATCATAATCATGAGGATCATGCATGAACATCATGAGTCATATGTCGGAAATCTACTTGCAAATGATGTCCCCTCAACTAAAGTGGTGCATTACCCTAAACGTTTTAACCTGTTATAGACCACCTTAGTGATGAAGAAGAAGCAATGATTTCTGGATTGTTTCCTCAATTGGAATTTTTGTGCGGAAAAAAACCTTTATTACAAATTATAAAGTTCAGCATAACCAAATAAGATCTCCAGAGCTGGTTTTTACCAGGTTAAAAGGTTTAGGATAATGCACCATTTTAGTTGAGGGGGAACAATCATAATGATATTAAGGATTAGCAAATGATACGTTCATGATTACCGTAAATTTGAGCCTATAAAGTTATACTTTATGTTCTTGTTTGCAAGTAGGTTTCCGCCATATGAGTCATGATGTTCATGCATGATCCTCATGATCATGATTGGTTGATCATTTTATTGTCATTTCATTGCTGATTCAGTGAACTCATGGTATTATTGTGATCCTCATGATTATGATGCATCATTAAGATTTTCATGTACATTCATTACAGTAGTTAGACATTTAATTCAGCAATGAATTCATCATGAACCAACATGTAATCATGTTTGTTCCTGAGAAGCCATGATTTAGTAATGCATGAATGTTTCATGAAATCATGCATTTATTCATGTACCATTATTATAAAGTGTTACCAAAATTTCAACAAATAAATAAATAAATAAATGTTCATTCGCTCCGTAACAGCTTCCTCCACCTTCACACAAGCCAATTTCATTTTGAATGCTCAATGTAACAAATTGATTTCAATCGACTTCCATTCAGGGGTTTTCTCATTTTTTTCTGCTGATGCCATGATATCTTCCCCGCTGCAGCTCTGTGTTCACGTTCTTTTCCCCATTGTCATCCGAGTGCATTGTATCAAGAGAGGACCACCTGCGAGCGAGCTGGTGCGGAGGGGGAGAAGCTTTCCGGGGTGCGCCTCCAAATTGCCACTGGGGACTGGCAACATAACTGCATGCTATTTGCCCGCATTCGCTGTGACAAACCACTGTGTCGCCCGCTCCTTTTATTACAGAAGGTCAGAGCTAATTTGAGCCGGTCTGCTTTTGGAAGCACGGGCGTGAAAGGAGGGATGGTGGGTATTTAACTGGGGCTGCGCTGACAGATAAGACGACTGAAACAAAACAGAGCGGGCTGTACGTGCACATGCATACCAAAGGCTAACCGCTCATCACGAAAAGTCGTCACCTCAGGCGGCTCATGGCAGGTTATGCTGTCGCTTTGAAATGAATGGTTTATGATGTGAACTACAAAACCATCACACTGACATATCTATTTAGAGTTTATGATTCTGGAGAGGGAGGTGGTTTATTGGTTCTAAACTGGTGGGTTTGAACCATGAATAGTTGCGTTATATAAAAATATTGAATATACTGATGATCACCAACTTTGTGAGGAAATGTTTTTGAAAAGTAAATCCCACAGCCTCTGCAAAAAGGCTTTTTATAATGGTCTCAAAAAAGGTCACACACTCAAATATTTAGTTCGACCGCTTTTAGCTTTGCTTACAGCACACATTCGCTGTGGCATTGTTTCAATTCAGCCTGAAAAGACTCGCAGAAACAGAGTGGCGTTTGCATTGACGATATGAGTGAGTGGGGACTGTGTTCTCCCAAAATTTACAAACTCTTTTGGACAGTCCAGTTTCTCTTTTAATGGATCCAGACTGTGGAACTCTCTGCCCACTGATTTGAAACTGCAGACTGACATGAACAGTTTTTACAGAGGTCTGAAACAATGGCTGAAGTCAAGTCAAAACTGCTCACATGGTAACACTGTATGAAATGTATACTGATGATGTGTAATTGTTTATTGTTTACCTTTTTAAATATTGTAATGTGTACTGTATTGTATTGTGTTTTGTGAAATGTGTAGCCTATATGGACAGGTATAACACTAAAAACAATGTATCTGGTTTGTCCAATGCAGTTGTTATGTCCATATCAAATAAACTAACAATAATAATAATAATAATGAAATACATGGCGATGATGATAGACAGAGTCTTCCCGGAGCCCGGACACTGGTGCTGGTAGAGGATGAGACCCGGGGCGGCCAGTTGTCAACGGCGAGCAGAGCCGAGGAGAGGCCAAGCAGAGGAGGGTCGCAGCACAGCTGGGAAACGGCTGAGTGATGGATGATGGAGCTTAAGAATGGAGCTGGACGATGAATGGCTGAAGCAGGAACGTGCATCTGCAGTGATTGGCTGTCCCAAAGGTGCGGCTTGAGATGGGACTGTGATTGGATGATTGGTGAAGAGCTGCCGGTGATGAGGAAATGAATGAATGCTCCAGGTTGAATTTGCACTGAAGCTTCATTAAGCCTCTGCAATGTCTAAAGATCCAGTGTTTTCCAGTGCATTAACTGTCACCAATATCTTGTATTGATGATGGGAGAGTGTGACCACTGTGCACAGCCTTCTCCAGCACGGATGTGTTAAGATCTGGACTCTGTTGTGGCTAATCCATGTGGAAATTGTGTCTCCTGCTACCTGAACAACTCTTTCACAATGTGAGCTCGATTAATCCTGCCATTGTCATCTTGAAGTACTCTAGAAATGTGAAAAATACTGTCAAGTCCTTTAACATTTCTTAGCAGAACATCCACTTAGGCCATAAATGATGTGCGACACTGGCATTTGTTGAAAGTGATGCTTTACAAAACTACAAACACCAAGCAAACCTGCCTATCCCTGCACTACGGCATTGTTTCGATAAGCTTCTGCAATGTATTGACAATGGGAGAGTCATACCACAGCTCAAAGCTTTGTCCAGCTCATCCCAAAGATTCTCAATGAGTTAAGATTAAGAACAAAACAAACGATGGAGTCACCTGGTCATTCGATATTGAGTATGCTGACCTCATCCTTTGGCCGCATAATGTTACTGAAGAACCTGACCATCTGCAGCAACCCGAGATCATTCATATCCAGACTTTTTTTTTGGGGATAGGCAGTGTATCTAAAGTCAATATACAAAGAAAGATGTAAGTCTGCCTTTCTGTCGGTCTGTGCCAACACTTTTGTGAACTGACTTCTTGCACTTTCCCAGATCCGTGTCCTTTTTTGCACCGCCGCACTTACCGACTCCTTGCCCAAATCCTCCTGGGCCGATCTGACGAGCTCCTCCAACACTTCTCGCTTGCAGCTGGTCAATACTGAAGAGGGTTTGGATCATTTTAATTGCCCTTTTCACTGCACCTAATGGCAGTGTTACTTTGATGAGCAAAAGCCACTTAAAAAAAAAAAAGAAGAAAAAAATCGCTCATCTGGCCTGTGTCCAACATCTTTTGATTTAAGTCCAGCTTGTCTTGATTGGTATAGTTTTAATTAACTACCTGGATGACTAAGAATCTGCGTTTCATTTGCTTTATCATCATCATTATTATTACAATTGAATTTTGTGATCCCTTAGCGTCCACCTATGCATCCAGTTTAAACACAACTTAGAAGGAATGCAAAAAGTGACTTTAGGCGGCGCTTTTTCTGAATTGCGGTCAACAGTTTTATAGTATAGTCACAAATTCTTGCCTTATAATTTATTCAGAACGGCCCGTTACTATGGTGTAGCGAAGAAGTGGCCACCTGCCTTGGGAGGTCCAGAGCATGTGGTGATAAATAAATAATAACATTTTAACAAGTGCCATTCATCTCTTTTATAGCTGAATAGACGCTCTTTCTTAGTTTCAAACACACTGGATTTTTATTGCAAATGGATTCATAGATAATTACGAACCAACCAAGGTCTCATCTTGCGATACCTTAAAAAAAAGAGTGCACGGCGAAACATTGTTAATTGTTCCAAGACACCAAAGGCAGTTCATAACACTTTGGTAGTTTTTTTTCCCCTTCTCATCCTCCATGGCTTGTTTTTCATATCTCAATCTTGTGTTAATTGGTCGTCTGATTGTGCCCTCCAGCTCAATGCACTCACTGAGGAAACAGCACTAGCCTTGAATAGACCTGACGTCTTTAGGGTGACTCACATAGTAATAAAGTCTGCCCTTCATGTTGCCACCTCCTTCTGCCACCACTAAGAGCATTGTTCTCCGTTCCTGCTCCATGCTGTGTGACACTTTATTGCTAGATGTGTTTGTATTGTGCAAAGTGGACTTTTTGTGCTGTTAACCAAGTCATCGAGTTACTATTCTCATTATTGAATATTTCTATATATGTTTTTGTCATACAGTAATAGGCTTTAATGATTATATGAAACTGTTGATGTAAGCGATGCTTTAAGGTTCATTTGCAACTGGGGTTTTCTTGTTGTCTTTATTCTGATATCAACTGGGGGCAGTGTGTTATAATGCGTCAGATGTGTTATACTGAGTCAGATCGCGCAGAAGAAGAGTATTCTAAAGGCACTGATTGGTTCTTCAACAAGGAGACGCCTACTTCCTGTGTTTATAAAAGGCCAGGCACGGGGTCGCTCCTCCCTCTCTCTCCCCCTCCTGGTTGGCCGGTCAACATTTCAAGATTATTATTATTAGTTTATTTGATATGGACATAACAACTGCATTGGACAAACCAGATGTAAATTGTTTTTTGGTGTTATAGCAAAACTGCTAATTTGCAACACCTGTCCATAGGAGGCTACACATTTCACAAAACACAATACAATACAGTACACATTACAATATTTAAAAAGGTAAACAATAAACAATTACACATTATCAGTATACATATCATACAGTGTTACCATGTGAGCAGTTTTGACTTGACTTCAGCCATTGTTTCAGACCTCTGTAAAAACTGTTCATGTCAGTCTGCAGTTTTAAATCAGTGGGCAGAGAGTTCCACAGTCTGGATCCATTAAAAGAGAAACTGGACTGTCCAAAGGTTTTTGTCAATTTTGGGAGAACACAGTTCACAGATGTAGCGCTCTGTGTTTAGATTGTAAATTCAGGGAATAAAATAATGATTTTGATTTTAATAGAACGAGCCTACGTATTCTTTTTCATCCATTTTTTGAACACAATGCCTTGATCAGTGTTCGGTTTAATTTGTGCATCTTGCTGTAATTGTTAAAGGAATTTCGACCCGTAGGCTTTATCGGGCCAAAAAATATTGAAAAAGGGTGAAGAGATTGGAAATTGGAACTGATTAAAGCGCTATGTATGTCTCAACATATATAGCGCTTTTATACCTTCGTTAGGCCCAAAGCGCTTTACGGCAAGGACCCAGTCACCCATTCACACTCTCATTCATACACCAATGTACGCAGACACTGGAGGAAAGGTGGGTGAAGTGTCTTGCCCAAGGACACAACGGCTGTGGGCACCTGGGATTCGAACCCCCGGCCTTCCGTTACCAACTGTCGCCCCATCATTATACACTGAAAACTGTGTTAGTACTGACTAATTCGTCTTCTTAGGGTTGTTTTTCCACAACCGTAAAAGATAAATAATCATCTTTTTATCCAGCGGCTAAGCTTAACTTTCTGTCACCTGCTTAGCTGTTTATGTTAAATCATCTGTATCGCTTTATATTAACGTGTGCTCCTTAAGTATTAATAAGGTATTAATAAGCATTAGTAATCTTCTTAAGGTTAGGGTTAAGTTTAGGATTAGGGTAAGCCATGAGTAAGCATATTATTCATGGCCTATTAGTGTGTTAATATAGTATGATAAGCACCTTATTAAAATCTATACACGCATATTATTCAGGGTTATTCATTATTAATGCTTATTAATATCATATTAATATTTAAAGAGCATACCTTCAAATAAAGCGTTATAAAATTATCTTTAGGAGCCTAACCTTATTCCTGATCATTGCATTAACATTAAACAGTGAAACAGATGACACCACATGTATCACCAAGGTACACCAGAGTATATGCCCCCACACCGGAAATGTGCAGGGGATTTTTTTTTTTCCGAAAGGGCACCACAGGGTGAAAGTGGTGAAGAGAGACATCCAGCAAACCATCCGAGAGGCGAGACTCGGACAGACGGAGCAGCTGCCTTAGAGAGAATTTAGTGAGCTCCCAACTATATACGCCTATTCCTGCACTTATTGGCCTCGTGTTGCTCAAATTTCTGAAGTGAGAATCCTGGAAGTAAATAAATAAATTGTCATAATATTTACTGCCAGGATAAATAACTTCCCCAGTCCTCTCCTCAGCTTCCCATCCTTGACATGGACATTCCCTGAGTCCATCCCCACAGTGGCAGCAGCACGGCGACCTCCCTGCCCTCTCCTCGGGCTGCCTTTCTCTTTTATTGGTCATCCCTCACTCTCCTCCGGCGGGTCAGAAGAAGCCTCGCTGACCCACAAGATAACACCTATACCCAGAGAAAAGAATCTCCCCGCGAGCAAACAAAACAACTCCCTCAACCCAATCCGCTTTTATCTTTAATTTAGATCGACCGACAGCTTGAAATATACTGGGCTGTTTTACGGATTTAAAATGCCACACACATTGACACAGTAAAGAAGGCAAGGAACTGCTGACACGCTAGTTTTAGAGAGTACTGACATCACCGGAGGATAACTTTGTTTTAAGGCCCATAAAAGTGCCCACACTCGCTCGTAATAATCCCTCTACCGCTGCAGGTTATATGGAACTCCAAGTCTAGACAACAAATAGGTTAGTGTAGTACTAGAATACATCAGTCGAATGTAGAGGTGGGACCACTGCATTTTACTGTGTTATTATGGTGGTATACCAGATACAAGCACGCTCTCTTGCAGGGCGTCAGACATTTATCTTTATTTGATGACGTTGTCGAATAAAGATATACAATTTAACAGTTTTCCTTCACATAACCAACGGAACACATGACAGACAAAAAACAACAACAACTTCAAATCAGTGTCATTCAAACAGAAAAACAATGACAATTTCATCAAAGGATAAGATAGGTCTCACAATGGAGAAATTCACGTGTCTAAAGAAACTGGAATCATAAAGAAAAGATGGAAAATGGTCAAATAAAGATTCTGGATGAACACAGTGGTTTGGGATTTCCTTTGTGGATGTCTCATTTGCTTTGTTAACTTTGATATTAACAACCATTGTCTAAAGCGCATTGGTGCATCAAGCTACTAAAAAAGTAAAGGGTAACGTTTATGATAATGATGACTGAACCATCCCTTTTTTTATATATATATATATTGTACCTTTTTGGTCTCTGTCACAAAGTCGGCAGTATAGCCACACAACAGAAGCCTTCACTGTCAAAAGCTCAGACGGACTATTTTTGTTTTCAAACTCAGCTGGCTGCCTGTTGGAACGCACACATTCTCCTGTTGCTGCTAACTTTGATGACTGAGCCAATGCCACTGTTCATTTGGCGCAATTGGCAGCAATTGACTCTAAAGATCCTCACTGTGATCCTCACTGTTCTATAAAAAAGAGGTTGTCTTTGACACGGTGACCATTCATAAACAGATTGTGATGCTGACTCTCTTTAGTTTAAGCTCAAAGTAACTATTTTGTCTAACGTCCCCTGAATCCCATAACTATCTTCTTATCGCAAAAATGATGAAGTCAATAGTGTCAATACTAGGGACGGACATTGAGAAAAGTTGTAGTATATAAGCTTGTTTTGTTCCCTTTGTACTATTGATTGTACTATTGTGAAATGAATTGTTGTATCATATTGAGCTTCTTGCTTTGGCCCACTCCTTTTGAGCAAAATGTATGCTCAAATAAATAAATAAATAAGCTTATGTAACATACTTTTACGTCCCTATTTTCAAATAAACTTAAACAATACATAATATTTGGCATCTTTTATGCTCTGGTACCAATGTGTGCTTTTGATAACTGAATTAATCTTCCCTTCCCACTCCATGTCTTATTATGAAAGACTAACTGTACATGAATTGCCTTTCATATGCAAATAGCACTCTGTTAAACACACATCAACATTAAGTGCAATATAGGTTCTTAGCTGAGCTTTGACTTTGATGTGTGATTCATTAGTATAACACTTTATGAACGGTGGGCTGTAATGCATTATCACCACCTGGCAAACAGAGTCGCTCATTGGAATATTTCTGCACTGACAACCATCTGTCTGACTGCCGTGTTTTTAATCTGTTCAGGCAGCCCCAGACATACACGCCGGTGACAGGCCGCGCAGCATGGAGGATCAGCTTCACGCTTTCAGGAGGGAGGCCTTGTCAATTGCACAATTCATCTGTAATGACATTTGTGTGCAAGGCAATGAGGTGGTGTGCCGGTAAAGCCTGCAGACACATCTCCGGATGTCAAGCCAGGCTAATGTCCAAATTAAGGCTAGACTATTATGCTATTGTGCATGTTTTGGGTCGTTGGGGGGGAAATCAGAGCGCCTGGAGGAAACCCACACAGGCACCGGGAGAAAGGCCAGCATTGTTTGGGAATTCAACAACCTTGCTGCGAGGCAAGATCGCCACTCCAAATGACACCTCTGAGGGAGGCCACAGTAGCTGTGAGAACATATTGTCAAGAGCACAAACCCATCAGCCACGGTGCTGTCCAGTCAATGATACTGTATTTGAAAATCTCTTCTACAATGGATAATTCCTGGATGAGTGAAAGAAATAAAAATCATGCAAAAGCACACAGATTGCATTGCTCAGGGAAATTACTACATCGATGTGTTTTGCTCAGCAGCAACAGCCACTTAGCATGTTCTGATGTTTGAGTTGGGCAGAGACAGGTGAGCTGCTGTTGTAGAATGGAGGTAACGATGGCTCTAAAGATAAGACCCAAAGCAGATAGAGACCAACACATCTGCTTTGTATTCTATCGACATCTACAGTATATTTTCACATGGCTGCAGGGCTTTCAGGGAATGTACTGTACAGAAGGTTAATGATAATGATTATTCACATTGGATTTATCATTCATCAATATTCGTCCGCTTTATCCGGGTCAGGTCACAAAGGCACTACTCTGTGTAGAGATGCCTAGAGTTCCTTATCCACACAAACCTCCAGCTTTTCCCAGGGGATTCCAAGGTCTACCCAGTCGAACTGAGAGACGTAGTCCCTCCAGGGTTTCCTATAGGTTATGCTCATCCGAAACAGATGCAGTCCTCTCTGCACCTAACCCCCTTTACGGCTCCCTTTGCGGGTAGTGAGCCCACAGGAGGGCTTGCATACAAGCCCCAACCCCAGGTTTGGCTCCAGGGTGGGGCCCCAACGGCACTGGCGCCGTCACAGCGCTTGCTAACACTGTCTATAGGGCTTTTACAAACTGCTCTGGGTCTGACCCATTACCTAGGACCTGTTTGCCATGACCCAACCAGGGGCATAATGCCCCAGGAAACAAAGCTCCTATAACATCATTCAGGCACTCAAACTCCCCCACCACAATGAGGTGGCAGTTCAAAGGGGAGGCATGATTTAGATACAATGCAAGTGTAAGTGTAAGAATTTGTCTTTATATAATGCATGCTGGTCGGGAATATTCTGCATGTTTGTGCAGACTGTGGACATGTCATCTGATACTGGTTTGCACAATGACAGACTAAACTAAGAACTGAGGGAACCAGGGGCATATGAGTGAAAACTGGACTGCAAACAAGTGATAAAAATAAGTAGATGCAATTCATTTGGATGTACTAACTGCAGAAGCAAAAGACTTCATACATATATTCCAAAAACCCTTTCTGTGTGTTCACAGAGTATAGTTTCTTCAAACTTCATTCATTTACTAAATATGTATGAAAACGTGCACTCGATCCATCCACACTACACCCTGTTGGTGAGGACTATGTCTGTGCTCCCCTTAATTTCAGTTCATTTGGAAAAGCTCCATATGAAAGCAAACATCACAACATCATCAGCACCAGTGCAGACTCGTGAAGTGCACCAAGTCCCATAGACCAAAGAATGAGAACTTCCTTTCAGATCCTGTCTATGTTTAATTTATCATACTTCCATGTACAGTTATAAACTGATGCATGCAGAAACTTTCCCTCTCCTCACACTTATACACGCAAACTTAGTTTGTACGCACAGAATGTCGCGCTTTAAAACATCGGGGCAGAGCTAATCGAACGGTAATGATTTTCCTCTGCAAAACTAATTAGAAATTCCTGAACTCGCGCTCATTCAATAACACAACCATTAAATCATAATAGCAAAAGCCAGAGCCCGATTGATAGTTCCCTCACATGTAAGGTGCGGCATGTTCTGTGGAATGAGATGGCGCTTTGAAGCGGATCTTTGAGGTGCAACTTCAAAGTGAAGATATGGCCTAAATGATGAGCCCAACACTGCAATGAGGGTGACGCAAGCATGCCAGTACACATGGAAACATGCACGGTGAACACAAACACGGAACATGCAAAGGAAACGACCCATCAGTCGGAAAACAATATCTTCAATGTAGAGCTGATAGAGCAGTTTTGTCTTACTGGACAGATGGTGAGTCTGCAAATTAATATGAAAATGCAATTTATGGGCTAATCTCTCAGTAAAAAAATAAAAAAATAAAGTAAAATAGTAGTCAAACGTCTTAAACAAAAGACAATTTAAACACATACGATTATTTCAAGTGATACAATACTAAACCAAATAAAATATGCAGGGTGATTCATTAGAGTGGTGCATGTCCTTAACACATACATTAAATTGCCTCAGGGCTATGCAAATCCATGTGAAGGTTGTGATTTATTAGCATTTTTTCTCCATCTGCTAATGATTAAAACCATTGCAAATGTGACAGAATGACACCTGTGAAGTTTTAAAAAAAAACAATTATCACCTTGCAAAAATGTTCACTATGTACATGTTTGTTTTCACAGTATGCTTTAATACAGTGGTTCCCAGACATATTTGTATTGCCTTTGATCAACTACAACCGGTATTCGTCTGAAAAAGACAATATTTTGGGTTGGAAATAAAGCTAAAATACTCCCAGACTCACCATCTTTACTGCTACCTATTACATATCCTTAGAGAAGTCATTATCCAGAGAGAAGCTATTACTTTATATGATTTGAACCTTGTGTATATTCTACCTCACTGTAAATACTGGAGTAGTACATCTGGGGGTGATATTTACATACTTTATTTTGTTCATCCTAGATTTGGCTTGCATATTATTCTTATGGGGTAAGGTTTACTATAGTTTAATAAGTCCATTCATGCATTCTCTCACACACCATTAGCCTTCTGTACATGTTTTTAGTGATTGGGGAAACTGGAGCACCCGGAAGAAACCTACGCAGGCGCGGGGAGAACATGAAAACTCCACAGAAAGATTTTTTTCAGGGATTGAACCCAGGACCCTGTATTTTATGCTTATTGTGTCTTCATCTCTTTTGGGGGTCGATAAAGTATTTCCGCTTCTGAATTGACCGACGCAAATACTGGACATATACAGTATAATGTATAAATGTATGTATCCCATAATCAAATACTTGTAGTTTCTCATTTGTTTCCACTACCCCCTGCCAAGCGGTAGTTACCTTTTATAATTATATATGTTATGCTGTAAAATATATTTCCTATTACGTTGATCTTTTCTGATTGCACTTTATCTCTTCAACCTTGACTTCTTTTCATAGCACCTGATTTAACTGTGTATATGCCTCTAAGATCTGACATGTACATTCATTTGTATCTGTATAACAGGTTCACCATTGCGTGTTAGCTTGTTTGTGATATTTCGCAGCCTGTCGCTCTCCCCTGGGCCTGGTTTACACTTTCAAGGCGTTTTGCCACTTACCTGTTCTTCACACTTTTTTTTTTTTTCCTTTGGCCTCGTGAAGCTGCTTAGTTTGTTAAAGAAAACACCGGGAGCAGATATAAAAGCAAAGTGGAGGTGAAAAAGTCTTTATACAAGGTTAGAGGTTTCATTTTGTATTAAAGGAAGAGAGCAGTCCAATGTTTTGAAATGTTGAAACTCTCATCATTATGCCATGTCCTTATGCTGTTATTCCGTGACATTTTGGGTAACAAGAATGGCAGTGGAAGTAATGTTCTCCTATTGTTTTGTCCTTGTATCTGAAATCCTGCATGCGTTTGCATAAGGATGGGTCACTTCATTACATATTCAGCAACAGAGCAGTTTCCAAAGAACTGGAAGTTCTCATAAATGTGAATGTGTTTGGCAGTATAATGAATGAATATTACAATGAATATGAATATTACAATAGTACAATACAAGCCATATGGGTATCGCTTTATATTAAGGTGTGTTTGTTAAGTATTAATTAAGTATTAATAAGCATTATCTGATCTTCTTAGGTTTACAGATAGGGTAAGGGTTAAAGTTAGGGTTAGGTTTAGGCTATGAATAAGCATATTATTCATGGCCTATGGTAGTTGATAATCGTATAATGACCATCTTATTAATATCTCAATAAGAATATCATTAATGGCCTACTAGCCTACTTTAATATATAAAAGTGTAATAATCAGTTTAATACCTATACAAACATATTAAAATGGCCTATAAATCACTAATGCTTATTAATTCCTTAATAAAGGAAAACTAAGTAACTTTGACCCTAGAGGCAATAAGCGCCACTGCAGCTGTTGTGGCATGTTGTGTTTTTTTTTAAATGTTACGCTGGGAAAAGACAAAGCGAGAAAGGGATATTGTACATTGTGCCACAACCCAATAATACAATGGAGTTTTTATTTTTCTGCTCACACTACTTTCGTAAGTACTGCTAAAGTGGTGCTAGCCCGCAGTTAGCTTTGCCCGTTAGCCTGTTAGCTTCTTCTGCTTGATGAACCAAGTAACCACGTTTTGCAAAATGTTCATCAACAAAACGAAAGCTGTTGACAGTCAGAACTTACCTGATCCACCATGTCATGCGAGCCAAAAGGGAGATGTTTTCCATTAGTGTGTATTGGGGCTGCCGGGTTGGAGGCAGGGAATGTTGCATGTGTGGTTTTCTGGCCAGAGACACCAGGGGGAGATGAAAGACTCCCCAATCATCCCATTAACACTTGAGGGACTACGAAAAGGATTTATAAAGGTAAAAAAGTTACATACAGTAGTTCTGCTTTAATACTTAAAGAGCACACATTAATATAAAGCGCTACCGACATGTTTATTTCCATTGACCCACCACCCTCCGCTGTGGTCTACTCCATCCCCCGCCCCTATCCCCACCATCAGGATGCCCATGTCACTGATTCAAATTCACATCGACAGGTCGACTGCACACATGATAAAAAGAAAGATACCGGAAGGAAAGTTGAACTTCAAGTTTGCTCGTGCTCACTGGACTTTTGCAAACAAAAATATCCTCTAATGCACAAGTTGATTGCATGAATGCACAAATGGAAGCGCGGGCCCCTGTGCCATCTGTACTGCAGTGCTCTAAGAAAATAATCTATTTAATTTCCCCAGTGACCGCAGGTGCTATCAGTTATCTCCTCCGCCGAGACTTCTAAAGCAGATAAATGCACTTCTTCGAATGAGATAGATCTACCTTCCCATATGTGCCCCGCTGTGGCGCCTTATGGGAAACAAAGAGGATCCCCCGTTTGTGCCGGCAATACTGTCTAATACAACTGCCGCCTGACCAACTTCATTTATCAGATTCAATAAGAAAAACATGCGCACACTGTGGGCTGTTGTTGCTGGGACCGGCCTCAGCAATAGATTCTATACAGAGGGGACAAAACAGCTTTAAATTGGAATAACAGATTTCAATTTTTGCGCAAGACATTGAAAAGACAGTGGCCAAGGTTGCTTTATATTTAGCCATTCTTTTACCAAGGATTTCTCCCCGAGGTTCAGATCTATCGTCAGAGGGAGTTGGCCACAGAGGGAGCCTTGTTGTAGATGTTTTAGTGGTAGAGCAAACCTGGACATGAGGGCAGCTCCAAACAGGAAGCCCCAGATGGTCACATACTGTATGTACTAAAAGTAGTCAAAACCATAACATTTAAAACACCATTATGGGTCAATGTTAAAGGAATAGGCCACCGTTTTTACACACTGAGATATGTTCTTACCTTAGCTTAGACGAGTTCATTTGTACCTGTCTGGTCTTCACGTGTGCCTTCCATAACGTAAACACAGCACAGACTGCGTTAGCATTTAGCCTCTCTCTTCTCCTCTATAGCTCCAAACGAGGTGAAGATAGAAGCTACCAAATTCTTCCACGTTTTCCCTATTTAAATATGGTTACGTGAAGTGTTACACTATAAAGTATAATTACACAAAATTAAACAATGTGGATTTTCTAAGCGGATAAAAAGGGGAACTATATTGTAAGGCGTAATAATACCAGGAATACTTCGGCGTCCGCGCAGTGATATCTTCACTTTACTGCGCTAAAGAGGCTAAATGCTAACACCGTCTGTGCTGTGTTTACGTGACTGAAGGCACACGTGAAGACCAGACAGGTACAAATGAACTCGTCAAAGCTAAGGTAAGAACATATCTCAGTGTGTAAAAACGGTGGCCTATTCCTTTAAGACGTCGAAAAGTATAATTACGAATTGTCTTTCATTTGAGTATTACACAAGAAATGCAGAGTAAGTTGTTTCACCATTTCATTGAATACATTTTCCACAATAGATGTTATGTGATGTGTGGTCCTGTCCTTAACAAATTGATTGCTTTTTTGTTTTTTCAAAATGAAAATTCATATTTTTGCTGGAAGCTACTGAGTTACTTAAACTGCATTGCAACACTATTTATCGATCTTTATAAAAACATAAAAAAATGAAACCATTTATGAATTAATAATACTCTTTTCCCTCTCTCCCCATCCATCCACCTTTCCTCCATCATTGCTCCCCCGGGCCAGCGTCTTGCCTGTGGCTAAAATGTATCTGAAATATCTTCTCCTTCAATCCGCCCTGATGTGACCCGGGTACCCCTAGGGATGCGGACACACGGTGTACCCAATCAAACATCCACGCTGGTCAGGGAGAAAGCTTCGGGTGCTCCCGCCAGATCAAGCCAACCACGAGCTTCAGACGAACATCAACCAGCTCCATAATTCATAACCCAAGTCAAGTCATCTGGCCTTGAGCGGCGCTGCAGAGAAAGTTCAGCGCAGCTATGGCGCGGCGGCGGGCCAGGTGGAGCGGCAATCGTGCGGAGGATGAGAAGTTCGACTGCTGAACTAATGGAAGTTGACTCGAGCCGAGGGAAAGTGCGTGTGGGCAGGGGAACCGAGTTTTGAGTGTGATGTTGCTGAAATCAAGAGTGCTCTTTAAATATGGCTGCACTAAGCGATCTGGAGGTGAGAGCGACTCAACGTGTTTGAAAGTTTGGCTGACTGGCCGCCTGTTCTCTTTGGACAATGAGTGAAAGGTAATATCGAGTCGAAAGAGATTGAAAAAGACTGAAAACATAATCCAAAAGCAAGCACATTCATTTCACTGCCTGACCAAACAAAAAGTCACCACAATAGCTTTGAGTACAGCGCACAGTCGCTCTGGCATTCAATAAGCTTCTGCAATGTCCAAAGAGTCAGTGTTCTTTTAATTTTTCAACAATATCTTGCATTGATGAAATACAGTTATTTTCTTTTCAATGTCATTATATAACCAATGAAAGGTTTGCATCTTTCTCAACTTTAAAAGATCAAGATCGAGAAAAATTAGTTTGTCACTAAAAAAATCGGAAAAGGATTTGAAACAGTAATACCAAAACTAGCATACCCGAACTGATTTACAAAGTAATTAAATCATGGCATTGTAGAGTCTCTGAACAAGGACATAAGCCCAAAGAATCAAATTAACAGAGAGCCAGGTTTTGTGGCATTGATTTTGGCTGCATCCATATTTTCTCCAATGTGTTTTAATGAGGGATGTGCCGCAGCATCTTACCAAGAAATCATTTGAGCTTTTAAAGAGGGGGTATTATGCGTTTTTCAATCACATAGCACCAGTCTATAGCATACTACAATGATGACGTAACCTTCTGTTGGTCTGTATATGCAGTAAATTAAAATAACTGCCTTGAATAAAATTGCTCTCTCAAAATGGCTGCACTGAACGTCTTGAAATAGGCCTCTGTCTCTTTAAGAAGCTTTCCGACACGCCCCCTTCAGCACACTGCTGTGGCATCTAAACAACACTACTGTGCGGGGAGGGGCCTCTGCTGAGCTGAGGAGCAGTGGTTGGTGGCTTGGCTGGTGACGAAAGGTCCAGAGGCGTCTCCAGGAGGTGGGGGCGTTCCTAGGAGGACTGAGGCATAGCTACACCTAAAATGGCTGCAGTCTAAGTTTTTACTGATTACTCAAAAATATGTGAATGAGCCAAGGCAACACTCCAGGCATGTGTTTAATGAGGGAATGACATAATAACATGATATAAAGCTTGAAAAAGTCGATTTTCCATAATACCCCCCCTTTAATAGGTTTCAGTGCTTATGACACGGTGCAGGTGTTCAGTGCACGTTATGTGGTCACATGTCTGCACATATAAAGCCAAATGCATATATTCAGATGTAGAGTGTAGTGTCTGTCTCAGAAACGCAAGCTGAGAAGGAGCAGAAATGGGCCATCGAGTGTGCAGCAGTTTGACTCCAGCCACGTTGTTTTGAGTACATAATGTTCCCCAGTAATGACGGTGCGGCGGCGGCAAACCGGCCTGTCGTCACGCTCGCTCTACTCGATAATCACTTTAGCGCTGACCACTCTCGGCTCCAAGCACGTGTAGAGGAGGCGGACATTTTGAGAGAGATCATTAAGCGCTTTCATGTGCGTTTGCTTCATATTACTGAGTGACTGGCTATTCTTTTTTGTGTGCAAAGTAATTTGTTTATTGGGATTGCCGTTATTGGATATGGCTATTTTCTTCTGACAGGCTAATAGACTATGGATACATGATCTAGCCCTGTGTTCATATAAATAATCAGACTTTCACATCATAACATGGGAACAAATAGGGGCTCATATGAATACTCCCTGAACCCGCTAAGATATTGACTCCATAGCGCACACACACGTCTCTTCATGACTGACTTTATATAGTATAGCCTGCGCATCCATATGTGTGGTGATAAGAGCTCAGTCCAGTCCTCACGCCTCAGCAACTCCTCTCTGTGTGGTTAAAGGAAGCGATGACAGCTTACTCAAGCATAGGCCGCTTATAAAGGAGCATTACCGTATGTAATGTAGCGGGTGTTATGGACATGCCTGTAGCAGCAAATAGGTCAAGACTTCTCGACTTGCGGAGATTTTCAGGAATGGTTTGCACGCGCTTGTGTTCATATGAGACTAACATTTATTTAAAGGGGTGGTATTATGTAAAATCGACTTTTTCAAGCTTTATATCATGTTATTATGTCATTCCCTCATTAAACACATGCCTGGAGTGTTGCCTTGGCTCATTCACATATTTTTGAGTAATCAGTAAAAAGTTAGACGGCAGCCATTTTAGGTGTAGCTATGCCTCAGTCCTCCTAGGAACGCCCCCACCTCCTGGAGACGCCTCTGGACCTTTCGTCACCAGCCAAGCCACCAATCACTGCTCCTCAGCTCAGCAGAGCCCCCTCCCCGCACAGTAGTGTTGTTTAGATGCCACAGCAGTGTGCTGAAGGGGGCGTGTCGGAAAGCTTCTTAAAGAGACAGAGGCCTATTTCAAGACCATTTTGAGAGAGCAATTTTATTCAAGGCAGTTATTTTAATTTACTGCAACAGAAGGTTACGTCATCATTGTAGTATGCTATAGACTGGTGCTATGTGATTGAAAAAAGCATAATACCCCCTCTTTAAAAAAAATAATAATAATGAAAATTGAAACTGAAAATCAAGCAGTTACCTGCCATCCACCACACAGAACTACAAGGTCTCAGTTTCCAAATGCACTGGCCATAAACAGGCTGTAAACAAAAACGCAATAAAAATGTGAGGGGAAAAAGGCAACAGAAAATTGACAGGGAAAAAAAAAACTTCAGTCGAGTGGCTTTTAGATTTGGGTAATGCGAACTGGAGAAAATGCACTTGTTAAGGTGGGGGTTGAAAGGTTAATACAGATTCTCCTATAGAAGATCAAATGCAATTAACTGGGAAACATAGATAAACCTAAAGTCGTGTATTCTGAAAATATCTGCCACATTGGGCTGTTTGTGTATTAGTCTTTATTTCAACAGTAACTGACAACTAATCGTGTTCATGTGCCCAGCGGTAAATATGCATCTGTCCTCCAAACGGAGCAGCCTGAAAATTAAAAAGAAAACTTTTTTGTGTTTCCCTGGTTTTGTAGCAGCTGTCTGAGTGAACGCTCTTTTCTTCGCGACCTTCGATTTGCTGAATTTTAATATTCAACGCTCTACTCAAATCTCCAAGTTTATTTTCAGATCATTGTTTTCACTGTAGGGGGCAAACTGTTTGACATTGCCATTATTCGTGTAGACGACGTTACCTCCAGCCACAAGGGGTCAGTAAAGAAGCAAACCACTGCTTGCTAATGAGTCTTCCGTCTCTTATTTAAACTATACAACCATATGTTAGCCTGCTCATTTTTCTGTTATACCTACACAGTGTAAATGCAAAGGTACAGATTTATACAGTAAGCCCTTTGTTGTCTCCGTACGGACGCTCTGGCTGCTGATGACTCACCAGCACCGAGCACAGTGTTTGGCTTACACCTCCTCCTCTTGAATTATAGGGAGCTGCGTCCGACCGCTTTGTTTCTCACAGTCTGACAACAAAGACCACTTTACCAATCAAACGCGGCTGTTTCCTTCCCCTTATCTCCTCCAGCGCCTGGTTCGGCTCTTCATGTGGACAAGATGATGGAAGCTGTGGATAGAGCGTTGGATAAATGCTGCCCCTAGTATTCCATGTATTGATTAAACAGGAAAAATGGTAAAATATAGAACTGGGGAGTAAGTTACATATTTATAATTCCTCTGATAATGATCAGACCCCCTCCTTAATGGCCCAAAATGAGTATATCTTAGGGAGGTTGGTCGTTTTTAGGTGTTATATATGAAGCTAGTGATGGGATTTACGGCTCTTTTCTGGGAGCCGAATCTTTGGGATTCGTTCATTCACACGTTCAAAAAAGTGGTGTTTTTAATGACAAGTTTGAATAACACCAGCCAGATAACTCACAATATTTAATATCGATAAAAGGCACACTTTTTTTTCAAATTTAAATCATTTAAAATTACAACTCTCCAACTCTCCAGTTTAGCTGAACCCACATCCATAAGGTCACAGCCTTTAGGCAAGGGTAATGCCTCATTTGAAAGACCTACAAAATTCATCTAAATTGATATTTTTTCTCACGTTGTTGCCACTATTCATCCATCCATCCATCCATCCATCCATTTTCTTCCGCTTTATCCGGGGCCGGGTCGCGGAGGCAGCAGTCTCAGCAGAGATGCCCAGACTTCCCGATCCACGCACACCTCCTCCAGCTGTTCTGGGGGACCCCGAGGCGACACCAGGCCAGCTCGGAGACATAGTCCCACCAGCGTGTCCTGGGCCTTCCACGAGGCCTCCTCCCAATAGGACATGCCTGGAACACCTCCCGAGGGAGGCGACCAGGAGGCATCCGGAACAGATGCCCTAGCCACCTCAGCTGGCTCCTTTCGACGTGAAGGAGCAGCGACTCTACCCCGAGCTCCTCCCGGGTAACTGAGCTCCTCACCCGATCTCGGAGGGTGCGCCCAGCCACCCTGCGAAGGAAACTCATTTCGGCCGCTTGTATCCGCGATCTTGTCCTTTCGGTCATTACCCAGATCTCATGACCATAGGTGAGGGTGGGAACGTAGATCGATCGGTAAATCGAGAGCTTTGCCCCCTGACTCAGCTCCCTCTTCACCACAACAGTCCGATACAGCGACCGCATCACTGCTGACGCTGCACCGATCCGTCTATCGATCTCACGCTCCATCCGTCCCTCACTCGTGAACAAGACCCCGAGATACTTGAACTCCTCCACTTGAGGTAAGGACTCCCCACCGACCTGAAGCGGGGAAGCCACCTTTTTCCGGTGGAGAACCATGGCCTCAGATTTGGAGGTGCTGATCCTCATCCCGGCCGCTTCACACTCGGCTGCAAACCGCCCCAGTGCGCGCTGGAGGTCCTGATTTGATGAAGCCAACAGAACAACATCATCTGCAAACAGCAGAGATGAGATCCTGAGGTTCCCAAACCGGACACCCTCCGGCCCCTGGCTGCGCCTAGAAATTCTGTCCATAAAGGTAATGAACAGAACCGGTGACATAGGGCAGCCCTGGCGGAGACCAACACGCACCGGAAACAAGTCTGACTTACTGCCGGCAATGCGAACCAAGCTCCTGCTGCGGTCATACAGGGAACGGACAGCCCTTAGCAGAGGGCCCCGGACCCCATACTCCCGGAGCACCCCCCACAGGGCACCACGAGGGACACGGTCGAACGCTTTCTCCAAATCCACAAAGCACATGTGGACTGGTTGGGCGAACTCCCACGAACCCTCGAACACCCGATGTAGGGTATAGAGCTGGTCCAGTGTGCCACGACCGGGACGAAAACCGCATTGTTCCTCCTGAATCCGAGGTTCGACTATCGGCCGGATCCTCCTCTCCAGCACCCTGGAGTAGACCTTACCCGGGAGGCTGAGAAGTGTGATCCCTCTGTAATTGGAGCACACCCGATCCCCCTTCTTAAAGAGAGGGACCACCACCCCGGTCTGCCAATCCAGAGGCACTGTCCCCAACCGCCACGCGATGTTGCAGAGACGTGTCAACCAAGACAGCCCTACAACATCCAGAGACTTAAGGTACTCGGGACGAATCTCATCCACCCCCGGGGCCTTGCCACCGAGGAGCTTTCTAACCACCTCAGTGACTTCAGCCTGGGTGATGGACGAACCCCCCTCCGAGTCCCCAGCCTCTGCCTCCTCATCGGAAGACGTGACAGTGGGATTGAGGAGATCCTCGAAGTACTCCTTCCACCGCCCGACCACATCCCCAGTCGAGGTCAACAGCTCCCCGCCCGCACTGTAAACAGTGTTGGTGAAGCACTGCTTCCCCCTCCTGAGGCGCCGGATGGTTTGCCAGAATCTCTTCGAGGCCGACCGATAGTCCTCCTCCATGGCTTCTCCGAACTCCTCCCAGACCCGAGTTTTTGCCTCTGTGACTGCACGAGCTGCAGCACGCTTGGCCTGCCGGTACCTCTCAGCTGCCTCCGGAGTCCCACAAGCCAACAAGGCCAGGTAGGACTCCTTCTTCAGCTTGACGGCATCCTTTACTTCCGGGCGCCACCACCGGGTTCGGGGATTGCCGCCGCGACAGGCACCAGAGACCTTACGGCCACAACTACGAGCAGCCGCATCGACAATGGAGGAGGAGAACATGGTCCACTCGGACTCCATGTCTCCAACCTCCCTCGGAATCTGGTTGAAGCTCTTCCGGAGGTGGGAGTTGAAGACCCTACTGACAGAGGGATCCACCAAACGTTCCCAACAGACCCTCACAACACGTTTGGGCCTGCCAGGTCTGACCGGCTTCCTCCCACCCTGCCAGCGGATCCAGCTCACCACCAGGTGGTGATCGGTTGACAGCTCAGCCCCTCTCTTCACCCGAGTGTCCGAGACACGCGGCCGGAGATCAGATGACACAACTACAAAGTCGATCATCGACCTCCTGCCCAGGGTGTCCTGGTGCCACGTGCACTTATGGACACCCTTGTGCTCGAACATGGTGTTCGTTATGGACAAACTGTAACTAGCACAGAAGTCCAATAACAGAACACCACTCGGGTTCAGATCGGGGAGGCCGTTCTTCCCCATCACCCCCGTCCAGGTCTCACTGTCGTTACCCACGTGGGCGTTGAAGTCCCCCAGTAGAACAATGGAGTCCCCAGTCGGAGCACTATCTAGTACCCCTCCCAGGGACTCCAAGAAGGCCGGGTACTCTGCACCGATGTTGGGCCCGTAGGCCGAGACAACGGTGAGAGACCTGTCCCCAACCCGAAGGCGTAGGGACGCGACCCTCTCGTTCACCGGGGTAAACTCCAACACGTGGCGGCTGAGCTGGGGGGCTATAAGCAAACCCACCCCAGCCCGCCGTCTCTCCCCGCGGGCAACTCCAGAAAAATGGAGAGTCCAGCCTCTCTCCAGGAGTTGGGATCCGGAACCCAGGCTATGCGTGGAGGTGAGCCCGACTATATCTAGCCGGTATCTCTCGACCTCCCGCACAAGCTCAGGCTCCTTCCCCCCCAGCGAAGTGACGTTCCATGTCCCGAACGCCAGAAGCTGCGTACGCGGACCAGGTCGTCTAGGCACCCGCCTTTGACTGCCACCTAGTCCTCTCTGCACCCGACCCCTACGGATCCCTCTGCGGGTGGTGGGTCCACAGGAGGGCGGGCCCACGTCGTCCCTTCGGGCTGTGCCCGGCCGGGCCCCGTGGGCAGAGGCCCGACCACCAGACGCTCGCATTCGAGCCCCAACCCCAGGCCTGGCTCCAGGGTGGGGCCCCGGCTGCGCCATACCGGGCGACGTCACGGTCCTTGATATTATACTGTCCATATGAGTCTTTGAACTGCATTTCGTCTGACCCGTCACCTAAGACCTGTTTGCCATGGGAGACCCTACCAGGGGCATGAAGCCCCAGACAACATAGCTCCTCGGATCATTCGGGCACTCAAACAACCCCACCACGTTAAGGTAGCAGTTCACGGGGTTGCCACTATTCATCACTTTTTGTATTTTATTTTTTGCTTTTATGTTGGGCTCTCATCACATTGTTGTCACATTTCCATAGCTTTTTGTCACTTTTTTTTGTTGCATTTATTTATTTATTTTTTTTTATTGCTCTTTAGTGGCTTTTCCATCACTTTTTTGACACTTTTTCATCACTATTTAGCTTTTTTTTTAACACTTTTTCATCACTTTGTCGACATTTTCCATCACTTTTTCATCACTTTTTTTTGACACTTTTTCAACACCTTTTCGTCACGTTTTCATCACTTTTTTGTTACTTTTTCATCCTAATGTTCGGCTAATTTTTGTCGCTATTTGACACTTTTTCAAGAAGCTTTGAGAATTGGGTAAAGCCAAACTGGAGAAAATGTACTCGATTTAGGTGGGGGTTAAGAGATTGAAAAAACTTACTTGTGAATCAAATCTTGCGCCACAACTGATAAAATGAGGATTAAAGGGATACTTCGGGATTTTTGACATAGGACCTCATTTCCTAGTTATCCAGAGTGTTGTTGATGTCTGGAGATATTTTTTCTTAAATTCATGCAGTTCTTATATTTGAAGAGTCTAGTTGCGCTATTCTAGAGCAAAGCTAAAGCATTTCTATGGTATCAGTTAGCCTGCATTAAAAAACAGTGTGACCCACTCCACAGTGCACCTGAGGTAAATCACTTATAACACCAGACTAACCATATAAATGTCTGTCTTAATAGAATATTTTTGAAATATAACTGACCTTGTATCACATGAATTACCGCATTTTGAGGGACTATTTTCTGCATTAGCTTACAGCCACGAAGCTGATGCTGCTCAAATATAAGTTATTTTAAATGTAAAATGGTTATAATGATTCTATGAACACAGACATTTATATGGTTAGTCTGGTGTTATAAGTGATTTACCTCAGGTGCACTGTGGAGTGGGTCAGACTGTTTTTAATGCAGGCTAGACTTTACCATAGAAATGCTTTAGCCTTGCTCTAGCCTAGCGCAACTAGACTCTTCAAATATAAGAACTGCATGAATTTAAGAAAAAAATATCTCCAGACATCAACAACACTCTGGATAACTAGGAAATGAGGCCCTATGTCAAAAATCCCGAAGTATCCCTTTAAACTGTCTGACAGATCATTTTTACTGCATTTAGCTTTGACTTTAGTGAATCTGTCTTCCTTCTTACTCACTCCCGTGTTCAGGAGAGAGGATACTGCTCGAAAACGGCGAGCAACCACAAAACTGTATCCATTTCTGCTCCTTGATTCCGGTGATTCCGCTTAGATGTTTTATAAAACCGGGGAGCTAACCTTTGTACTAGCGCACATTGTTCAGTCAGTTTGTGGACAGGCAATTTACCTTTTTGTTTGCGGAGTATATTCTCCGTGTATCCCGACTCCCCTCCAACCTCTCCCCACTTCAAATAAAAAGCAAGACACTAACATTGCCTTTAACGTGTTCTGTTTCACCGCACACACTGCATTTTATAGAAATAATGGAGAGCGCAGTTCAGTTCTTCCACTTATTGGCACCACAGTAATGGGCAGAAATAGGCGCTGCTTAGACACTATTGATTTAAATACAAGCTGCGAAACAGAAGTCACTGCCGTTTAGTCCAATTTTTGCGGTGGAAACGAAAGACATACTGCAGGTTAAGCTGTACCGCATGGGCCCGCGTGTACAATGTTTACCTTTCACGTACTGCATCGTAATCGATAGGCTTTAATGGGAGGAAATAGACTTCTCCCTGGAGCCGTCAGTCTTCCATTGACTCACCGTAAATTCAGCGATCCTCGGTTCTAATGCTTCTGGATGCATCAGTGCGGCCCCTAAAGCCTTCTTTCCAATTGTGGGAGGGCCGGGGGAAGTCCGGATATGCTGCAGAGAAATGGAAAGATCAGAAGGGAGGTTTCCCAGTAAGGCATCTGAGCGAACTCAGAACTCGGGGCCTTATTATACTGTATTATATTTATTTACTTAGTTTCTATTGCTATGGAAAGCAGGCTGGAATAGAGGTGAAGAATGGGGTGAGACAATTATTTAGCAGAGCAAGGAATCACATTTGCGGTGTAGCGAAAAAATAAAACCCTTTCTGGCAGAACTGCTGTGGAAATTACAGCTACATTTTGGAGAGTCAGTATTCAAGATTTTGGATATTTTAACCTCTTACCCATTGCCTCAACCGAGGGCATTTTCTCCAGTTCAGCTACACCCACATCTAAAAGGTTCTCGAGCAACAGTGAAATGCCTCATTTGAAAGCTAAGATCTCCAAAAGTGATCGTAACTTTTTTGTCACGTCGTCACCGCGTTTTTGTCACAACGTATTTTTGTTGCTTTTCATTGCGTGTTTTCATCACATTTTTGTCACGTTTTGTTGCATTTTTTGAAAATGTGTCTGGTTCAGGCGGGGGTTAAGAGGTTAATAACTTGGGCTTCAAAAAGTATTGCCAAATTATTAGTCCACAGGTCCGGGTTCGATCCCCAGATGGACGGGGCCTTCCTGTGTGGAGTTTCCATGTTCTCCCTGTGTCTGCGTGTTTCCTCTGGTTTCCCCACCTCTAAAACAAGTGCAATAGGCCTGAAGGAATGAGAGTGTGGTTGGGGGTGGTCGGAAATGGTGCAGATTCCTTGGTGTTGTTGTTGCCAATATGAGCACTGACAGACAATATAATGGACGTTGTTGTTTGACATGTTGTATGTTTTTCTATGTGTTCTATTTAAAAGTGGCGGCTGCAAATGTAACTGCCCTCCTGGGATAAATAAAGTTTTCTGAATCTGAGAGTGGCAGCCTCACAATAGTGGCATACCAAGTATGAAAGTATGATGACTACAGTGTGGCGCGTTGAGAAACTTGGTAACACAGGCTTGTGAAGCGCAATACAAGTGTAAGCCATTATAATTATTATTATAGTAGTAGTATATCGCATTGTCATGTCATCCATTTGACTGAGATTTACACATTGTTTGCTAAGACGGCTTGAAACAAAAGTCATTTGTTTCATTTTAGTCTCATGTCGGTCGTGATTTGTTTCTTACTGTTAAATTGAGCCTTATTTTGATACAGTTCAAATTGCTTCCAAGTTTGTTTAAATCTGATACAGTGTTGAAATGGTTTAGTAAAATATCACACTAATAGTGTTATTCCAAAATTCACTGGTTAGCGCTCGTGCTTCACAGCTAGAAGGTCCCGGGTTCGATTCCCACCTGGACGGGGCCTTTCTGTGTGGAGTTTGCATGTTTTCCCCGTGTCTGCGTAGGTTTTCTCCGGGTACTCCGGTTTCCCCCTACCACTAAAAACATGTACAATAGGCCAGGATGAATGAGAGTGTGTTTGAGAGTGCGCATGGGGGACGACGGATGCAAATTAGCCCAAGGCTACAATCCGGTGTGGCATGTTACATGCATGAGACCCATGTATGTTCATTAACATGCACTGTCCCGACCAAATAAACCAATTAATAAAAAAATAAAAGAAATAGAATATTGCATTTATTTCCCGTCTCTTGGAAGAGTCCCTTGTGGTTTTATAATCTTCCAGATCTATGATATATAATGTTGTAGCTCACCCCCTTTCCCCCATATACCAATCGACCAACAACACCCAGAGGGTCAAAGCATATACAATATTGAAGAATTCCATTACCGCTGAATTGTTTGGGGGATCACCAGACTTTCTTCAGGCAAAGACACGGCAACCATGGCCCCTCCTTTTAGAACGAAACATCAGAAAAATAAAGTATACCACACATGGCAGCCACCGCTGGGGATTGTCTGCAGAGAAACGGAGAGAAAAAAGATCAAAATTGTATAAAGCAGAATTCAATATAGCGCTACAAGAGGAGATCAGCGTGAGCAGATTCGGCGTCTGGTCTGGAGCTGAGACAAGTCGACTTCCTGTGAGAGTGACATCTGGGGAGATTCCGGCACAGCGGGAACACCAGGGGTATCCATGGTCTCGACTGACACGCGCTAGGAAACAAAGGCATAGCCAGACAATCCTTTAGAAATGGTTATTAGTTTTGGCTTTGTTAGACACAAACAAGAACATAGATGAAGAAACCTGTACAAAAAGTGTTGAATGTGAGGGTTAAACTGTGATGGGGACAAGTTGTGAGAATAGTTTGGAAGTATAGACGGAATTCAATGCTGACAAACATTAGACACGTGAGTAATGTGCGCGCGCATATTAGGTGCAGAAACCAGGTGCTTCCAATATCACGTATCAGTCATTTATAATAGATATCAGTTATTTACATGGGTATGAACAATGGCAATGAATGAACCGCTGTTAAGGCTCGAAAATAGTTCAAAGTACGTAGAAAGCTTGTCACTTGTGGACGCGAGTTGAGGAAACTCACTTTAAGGTGAACATGTACAGTAGGTCTACAATTATGCAGGCCAATGTTAGCTATGTAGATTTACTTAATTAACATTAGTTTAGGGGTGCAGAGCCATGTGGGACCAGAACCACTAGGTACAAGATAAGTCTAAAGACCAACGCATCCATATCAACACACGCTGGCACTTGAAATGCTTTTCTCAAGCCGTGCAGTGCTTTAAACATGTGATTTATCCATTATCATAAATAAAATAAGACACGAAGGTCATTGTTGTAGAGAGAGGGAAAATGTGTCTAATTGTTTTGCATGTTAATAGAGTGTTGGCGAGAGATCCCTGAGTAGGGAAACTATCGCCACTGATGATCAGTAGCGATAGTTTCTCTTTATCAGCTGCTCCAATTGACCCTCCCAACAAAGTTTACTGCGGTCTGTTTGTGCGTCAGGCATAAGTGACTGACTGTTTCACTGCAGGAGTGCAAAAAAACATGTATTTTCCTCGCCGTGTCTGTAATCAGTAGATCCTAATCGTGCATTCTTGATCTCAACTTCGGACCATTTTGTCTCTCGTTTGACGCACACGCAACCATAAGTGTCGTCTATTCTTCTGAAGAGGGTGCACACCTGCCTGTATGTTACAAAATATAAGTCCTGGGTTGTTGGTTCTTCTATTTGTGCAATCAACAACGCGATATGATAGCATTGTGCAGGGGCGTGCGAGACCTAAGCCCGGGAATTTGGAGAAGACCGGCCCGGAATTATAGCTCCGTAATAGTGCGCTGGTCTCAAGTATAAGAGGTCGCTGGATCAAATACCACATTGACAATTTTCGAACAATTTCTCTTTTCACATGGGCCGCTGCACACACAGTCTGAGCCTGATACAAACCCACAATCAGCACAAGTTATGTAGATAAAAACATTTATTTGTCCACTTTTCTCTTTACTCGCGCAGACACTTTTCTCCGCTGGATTGGACTGCACCAACTTGAACTAAAGCGGAGGGGTGTTCCACTTAAACACCCTTAAACACCCCTCTGAGTTGGTTAAATATCAAATGGTATCTCCCTGCCACAAGAATGAAATGTCCCGACTCTACCTATAGCCAGCACGCCTCTGGCATTGTGTTGTTTTTATACGAAAACAAAAGCGTGTCACTCGCGTAGCGGTGCAACTACAATATAGTATTCCAGTTGTTTTGCACCGGGCCTGCGCGTGCATGCACCTAATTTAGTTTACGTCACATGAAATCCATCTATTGCCGGATCTTTAGTTGGGCAGCTATCCCAAAATCGAGATCTAGTAAAGAGTCCTTGGGTAGTGCGCTGCGACCTTTTAATTTAAGCTAGCTCCATAACCAAGAACTGTGTAATTATTTGAGTGTTCCCTTGTGTTCAGTGATTTGTGCTAATTTGTATCTACTGAAGTGACTAGTTAAAACTTACAATATAGTTATGCCATTGTGGTTTTTTAATATAGAAATCAAACTATCCCACATAAAAGCTTATACTTCTTAATAAACTTTGTCAGGCCACATTCTGAAACAAAAATGTAACTCACTGTATCCCCACAAAGCTTTCCAATTCCACTATCTCACTATCTAACAAAATCAGCAATTAACTGCTCCGCGACTGGGACAATCTTGCAAATAAAGCGGCCTAATTAACTTTCACCAATGTTTTCTGTGCAAAAACAGTCCTGATAGTGGAGCTTGCAGCCTTTTAATGTCTGTATAACCGCTGTGGGGATGAGTGTGTTACCAAACAATTTTATTTAATTCCCATTTTTCCTCATATTTAGTTCAGTGCGACCATTTTTATTCTATTAGAAGGCAGAGGGCTTGTTTTTTTTCTATCAAAGGTTGCATAAGGTGGACCCACTGGTGAGCCATTTAATGATAACACAGTGTGTAGGATGAGACTGTGTGTTTGTTGTTTATTGTGCAGCAGTTCAAGAGGCATTGTCTTTGCGTATTCTAAAATTTGCCGACGGCACTGTTTTCTGTCAGCACCGTGCACTTTCGTGGGAGGATAATTTAAAAAAAAAAAACAGACAGAGGAACGGAGAAAGACACACAAGCATGTGATGACACCAGTAATTTCACTTTAACAGGTCCAAGTGTTCTTGAAACAACACCCTGCATCAACCTCGATACATTCTCAAGTTTTAATGCTTAATAAGAAGCCCTAATATATTGCAAAACCTCTGAGGTCTTCCAAGACTCACACAATTCTCTGGTAAAAACAAAAATGTACAGAACAAAAGTTCAGTTTTAGTCATGATTTTACTAATTCAAGGTTTCAAGCTTTCTTTATTTGTACCTGCAGGTGAAAGTGTTAGCAGAAGTAAGTAAGTAAGTAAAGATTATTTCTAAAGCACTTTTCAAAGATAAAAGGGATAGAAGGGAATATACAGCCCACAACATATAAAATACACAGTAAGAACAAGAAACAAACAAAACAATATACATGTGCAGTCTATCTACTGTCTACAAGGGATAAAAATACCACATTGACAACGGCCTGCACAAGAAAGTGATGTGAGGGTTTCGACCCGACACCCTCCTTATTCAGGATTTCGATAGCTGTGGGTAAACAAGTGGCCACCTCCCTCTCTCTTGGTACAGTTGAGTTCTGATCCACATTGTTTTACTGGATGCTTTCGTACGTATAGTTTTTGTGGGGGTCTGTGAATTTTTTTTACTGCAGAGAGTAAAGAAAGCAGCTTTTTAAAAGTAAACAAACAGCTATCTCATGAGCTACAGACATTTGAGACCTAAACATTTCCTCTTCTGAAACACCGAAGAGGCACCAAGAGCTGAATTTAGTTCATATTCAGCCCTGTTTGGTTGTGTTTTTAGGTCTTGCTTTTGAATTGAATGAAAAAAAGAGTGGAAAATTTAAGTTCAGTTAAATGTACAGTACAATGTTGAAATGATTTGGTGTGTCCTTGGGCAAGGCACTTACTATGTGAGTGTGAATGGGTGACTGGTTCCTTGCTGTAATGCGCTTTGGGCCTAATAAAGGTAGAACAGCACTATATATGTTGAGACCATTGACCATTTACATTTGTCAGAATGTTCTTCTCACCCCAGTAGGCTCATTATCTCTATTTAGAGTGTCTCATAATGTAGGAAGCTTAAAAGACAGTAACTTAGTGAACATTTGTAAATGTTCACAAAGAAAATACTACAGACCCCGTAATTCATGTTTTAGAATCAAAACCCATTAATAAAACATCATCCCTGGACCTGTGCTCGATGACTGCACTTCTTCTGTCTGTCCTCTGTCGCACACATGTATAATTGAGTCTAATGAATGTTATGACATTGAAGACAGCGCCTGCAGCTCGAGGAGGATTGATCCCAGTGGTCGATTCGTCAGTGTGGCTTTGATTCTCCTTCACATTCGCACAGTCAGAAGCCGCACTTTGAACGGCTTCCCCGGAGCAGGAGCAGTTCTATCTCAGCAGGTGACAGCTATCAATCCAGCCTTGAGGTCGATGAAGGCGAGAGCGAAAACCCTTTCATCCTCGCTCAATCGTCATTCGTAACCTTTTACGTTTTTTTTTTTTTTCTCCACAATACGCTTGCAGCTGATTTTGCGAATCTTCATGTGAAAATATATCAATGCATTGTATTAGTCAGAGCTACTGGGCATTATTTTCTTTCTAAACATAACCTTCAATGTGCTGGACTTAATGCCTAAACAAATAATAATACATTTCATAACTCAATGTTGACACTTGTCTGCATTGGTACACACTGTACTGTACAGCAAGATATTCTGGGTCTAAGACAAACCATCTGTTCAAGTTCTCTATGTGACTTTAGACACACCACTAGGCTTTTTTGGTACTTGATTAGAATTTCCATTAGCCAATGTTACTGACACATCCTGGGGTTCTCATCATTAATGTTTAGAATCAAACAGCTCTTTTATTATTATTATTATTATTATTATTTTTTTTTTGTTTGCCTTCTGTTTTGTTTACTATTATTATTTGTATTTTAATTGTTTTGCTTATTTTCCTTTCCTTAAACGCCAGCCTCTGTCACCCACCATGGCAATTCCCATAACCAATATTATTGAAATGCACGCGCACACACACACACACACACACACACACACACACACACACACACACACACACACACACACACACACACACACACACACACACACACACACCCTCATCTACCCTCTCTGCCGCTTACCCTAATGGAAAAACACAGACAAATATCTATGTAAAAGCAAATTCGTGTCCATTCTTGTTGTCTTGGTCTCCCCACCCATTAATGTATGCACGTCCCCTTCCTTTGACTGTCGTCTTGTTTTACCCTGTTTAACAGAGTCGTTAGGTCTGTTGGTTTTGTATGTTTTTTTGTGTAAAATAAAACTCAATAAAAGATAAAATAAAAAAAAGAATCAAACAGCTCTATCAGATCAGTCAGTAAATACTATATCATCTTACTTTATATTATACTCCATAGACCTTGTCATCAGTGTTGATATCGTCGACTAAAATATTTTGTCATCATTTTAGTCAAGGTAAAACTAAATTAAAAGAGTTTGATGAGACTAAAACTATGACTAAAATGTCCAGATATTTTTCGTAAAGTGACAAATGAAAAGAAGAGAACATCAAAACTTCTAAAGACCGTTTGAAAGAGCCTCATATGGTTTAAATCCACAGGTCTGAGCTTTGTTCACGACAGACATGAAGCAGTGGGCCTTGATTAAATATGATCATATCAAATATTATACATGTGAAATTTACAACATTTTATATTTAGCTACATGTAATTTTAGTCGAGTAAAACTAGACTTGAAGAGATTTAGTTGACCAAATCTTGACTGAAACTAAATCTGCTTGTACTGTTTGAGGCACAATTACTCAAATAGAAGAGGAAAGCAATTGTGTCATAATGTGAAAGCAGCAAATGCACTTTTTGCTCATGAGAAACTACGACAGTGGAGCTGAACAGACAACTTTGTTTTGTATTCACTTTCAAAGGAGATTCTATTTTATTGGTCACTACACTCCTGGAATGGATAAAGAACTAGAGGCATGTGCTGGAAAACTTTTGATTTGATGCATCTACCTCTGTTTCATCCATCTCCCTGCAGCCGCTCCCATGAATCCTCCTCCCTCTAACACACCTGTCCGAACTCATTCTGCAAGCGCTTTATTTTTCACGCTAGTCTTTGTTTTGTTTCCCCCCCCCCCCCCCCCCTCGCACCTTCCTCTCCTTCTCTATCGGCTTTCAGTCAAGTGCGAGTGCTTTTGAATTTCTCGCATGCTCGGGGGAGAGGGGGGGGGGGGGGGGGGGGCACCATCGACAGGCGCGGTACGGACTCGGGCCTCGGAGGCGAAGCAGAAGTTGTTGGCACCTGCACAGAACCTTGGAACAGATTTGAGAAACGGCACCTCCCGATGAAAGATGCAAATGCCCTGGCCGCGGGTGAACTTGTTGAGCGTTTTTTTTGGCCCCGAGCTCGCAAGAAATCCCAAATCCACCTGAAGGAGCGGAGTCTCGGCCGGAGTTCCATTTACGTTGGGACTGATTGGGCTGCAATTCTTAGTGGTAACGAGGGCGTTTCAAGTATTTCAAGCCGGACAGCTCAATCAATATTTGGAACATGAGTTACACTAACGCAGACATAAAGGGGATTTACTAGATGCCGTCCCCTCTCTTTCCCCTCAGCTAAATAAATCGGCTTGTGGAAAGCGTGGTCGCAGGACTTTGGAGCGACGGTGAATTGTTTCGGTGTTGGACTGTTCATCACTTTATTGTCCCCGTGGATGGATTTGAGTTCCACACATGTAATCCTTGTTGTATGATCTTATGTGTAACAGCTATGTGCGGAAAAATACAACGGTTCAACGGCTATAATTTCCGAAGGAGACTAAGAGGGTTTGGTAATTATTGTTTTGGTAACCTGACTGTAAAATATAAGACACAGCTTGTCAGTCTCGTACCTCCAACCTCCCTGCAGGATTTTTTTATGATTCCACATTGACTCGGGCTCATAAAATCATAGGCGATCCTTCTCATGTGCTCAACAGGTGTAGGATCCCCCCCCCCCCCCCCCCCCCCCCCCCAACCCCTGTACACACGACCGCTATAAAAACTCCTTTGTGCCACACTCCATCACAGTAATTAACAAGAACAAGTAATGTAACTGTGTCAAGCCAGGCTACTGTGGCTTTTATATGAAGTCTGTTCAGTACATGGTGTCCCCTGTCCTACTCTGTCCCCCTTGGGAGAGCCTGTTTCAGACGGTGGGTCGTTGGTGTCCAAGGAGGAGCAGACGGATGAAGAAAAACAGGCCAAAACAGGGATTGGACAAGAAGAACTGAAGCTCCAACAAGGACTGGATGTTCTGCGATCTTGGTCCGTCTGCTCAGGGACTCCCATCGGCCGTGAGTCTCTATCGCCTGTCCATGGGAGTGGATCTCTCCTTCTGTGGTTCTCCCCGAAGTTTCTCTTGGACACTTCATTTGCCTGAACTTTACATTGTCTTATTTACTGTTTTGTTTTATTGTCTTAATGTTTTGGTGCAGCCCTATGAGGCAGCTCCTGTTGTGATATTGGGCTATACAAAACCATTGATTGATTTATTATTGTGGGTGTTTGTGCTTAATATCTGTAATGTCTTTTTTTGCATGTAATGTGTTCACGTCATTGTTGCAACTGACTTTCCTTCAAGTAAAATTTCTCCCTCGGGAGGAAAACTAATAATTCATGAAATGAAAAATGAACTTGTCAAAGCTTTGGACAACCACAGAGCTGCATGCGGGGACCCGACTCCAGACAGGTTTGTTCAGGACAAATAATTGGTGCTGGAAACCAACCCTTTCCAGAACAAAAGGTCACATGGTCCGGGAATCAAACACGGGACCTTCCTGCTGTGAGGTGAGTGTGTAAGCCTGAAGTTTCAGAGTGGGTAGTGTAGATGCAGTAAGCATTATTGTCCCTGTCACCTGCTGGCTGCAAAAGCATTGCTATACCATTCTGGATCTCTTGTCCGACTGACCGCCACAATCGGATCACTTGCCCTATCCGTGTTCAATGACACAATGGCAGGATGCCCACAGGCAGAGGTTGAATCTTTAACGCCCAAATTGGTGGGAGAAAGCTTCCTCTTACACTGCTGTCGCTCCAATTAATGGTATTGTGGAATGTGCAAGAAAAGCAGCATGCAGTGCAGATTCACCACCTCTCACTTTCCTCGTTTTAATTAGCTGAGGTAAAGCTACGCTCTCTTTTTCATTTCTCCCGCGCTGTTTCTATCCATCTTACGTTCTGTCATTTTATCTTCTCATCTTGGGAGGAGGGCTGCCTCACAATGTGTTTTCCCCCTCCTCGCTCCCAGAGGAAACAACACCCCACCATCGCCGCCAACCCCCCTCTGCATTAGAATCATCATCCATCTGGGAGGCAGGATAAGCACTGCTCGGGACATTAGGCCTATTACCCAATCACGACGGGCGACAACTGGCCCGCTCTGGCTCTGCTCTCGTGCTGCGCTCCTATTTACTCGAAAAGACACTGGATCTCCTCTGTTTACAGTATACTCTATTACGATAAATGAGCTTGTAAACATGTTGCAATGTGTCTTTTTTTATATTATCGAAACTGAGACATAGTTGCTCATTTCAGTGACTTGAGTGCCTTCCCAAAGCGTTTAGAGTCTCTACAGGCTGTGCTACTCACTGCATGATCCATCATCTCCGATTTTCGATGATGATACAGAATGTACTAATTGAAAATGTGTGCAGAGAAATTCCCGGATATGGAACTCTATGCTAATATTTGAGTCTCACATAATCTTCTTTAGGTTGATGAAGTCAGGTAGTTCACATTATTATAGTATTAAGTTCCACAAAGCATTTCAGTCCAGGCCGATTTTTACCTCTACATAACCTATTTTTAACCTATTTTTATCTGTAGGAACAGCGCGTTGTGCCTCTGATCACATAACACTGGCTTGGGGCTGTCCCTCTGGCGTCTTCTCGGTGTCGTTAGTCACAAAATAATTCACAAAAACGCTGGCTATACACATCACAGCATTATGCACATGGTGGAAAGTGAGGACAAATTCAGAATCTCTCTCTCTAGTCAGATGTTTGGCTTTCAGTGACGTTGTGTGAAATAATCCACAACACACACCAGAGACGGACTCGATGTGGAGCTCGAACATGATGAAAATAAAAACATGGCAGCGGTGAGACCAATGGCCGCTGGCTGCTCTGCTTTGCGACGACGACACTGGAGGCCGCCATTGCTGTAGTACCGCCATATAGCCGCTAGTCCCCATTGGAATCCATTGCACTTTAGACACGTTAAAAACAACTTTAATGCCCGGTGCCTAATTTTTTTGAACTGTCTACAGCTAGATATTCCTCCTGCTGATTACGCTGGGTTAGACACAATCAGAGGCACCGGGCTGGTTATCGTAGGATAAATCTTGTACTTAATGAGGGTCAGACTGTTAGCATTGGAGCTGCGCGAGCTACACGTCACGCACGGGCGGAGTCTACAGTGAAGATCCCGCACTTATGCCCTTATTAGGAACATGCTTCGTCAGAGCTGGGGAGGAGGAGTCTGTAAATCCGCCATGATTTCCCCCTCGAACGTGGTCATTATGGTAAAGAGGGAGGAGTGAGGAGGAGTTGTCTATTATTTGTACAGTCTATGGGTGAGACACTGAATACAAACCGTTATCAAACATGCATCAAAAAAACAGAACGCTAGTGATGTGACGTTCATGATTGACCGGCTCTTCTGAATGGCTCTTTAAAGGAATAGGCCACCGTTTTTTCCATACTGAGATATGTTCTTACCTTAGCTTAGACGAGTTGATGCGTAACTGTCTGGTCTTTGTGCGTGGGCTCAGTCACGCAAATGTTGTTAGCATTTAGCCTCTCCCAGCAAAGGTAAAGCTCCAAACTGGGGTGAAGTTAGAAGCTACCAAGCTGTTCCACGTTTTCCCTATTTATATACAGTTACGTGAAAAGTTACACGATCCAAGTCTAGTTACACAAGACTAAACATGACGATTTTGTAAGCGTATAAAATGAGGTACTAGATTGTGAGGCGTAATAATATTAGGAGCACTTCGACATTAATGCGTTATTACGCCTTACATATATATCCACGCAGTAAAGTGAGATACTGCGCGAAGTGCTCCTATGTTATTACGCCTTACATATATAGTACCCCTTTTTATCCGCTTAGAAAATCGTCATGTTTAATTTTGTGTGACTAGACTTGGATCGTGTAACTTTTCACATAACTGTATTTAAAAAAGGAAATCGTGGAACAGCTTGGTAGCTTCTAACTTCAACCCAGTTTGGAGCTTTACCTTTGCTGGGAGAGGCTAAATGCTAACAACATTTGCGTGACTGAGCGCACGCACAACGACCAGACAGTTACGCATCAACTCGTCTAAGCTCAGGTAAGAACATTATCTCAGTATGTAAAAAACAGTGGCCTGTTCCTTTAAAGTGAATGACTCGAACTGGATCTCAGTGTAATTTTTTATGATTAAACTAAAAAAAAAAGGTCTTTTATCGATCGCGTCTTAGATATTGTGATTTATCTGGCTGGTGAACGAGAGTGTTGGTTGCAATAAGCCTTTCAGTCTTCCTGAAGCAGTTCCAATCGCACACCCACGCTCACACTTACTCACATTACAATACGTCCATTTGCAAATGTTTGCCCACATCCGCTCACAGTATTTAAAACAGCTTTTAAGAAGTAGACACCAACAAAGGCCAGAGCATTAGCATTCTTTGTCGTCAATTCATCCTCATGAAAACATTGAAATGATGTGTTTCTCTCAAACCCTTGGCGCAGACTGTATATTGGAGAAAATCCCCAAACTACAGTATGTACAGAGAAATAGAGAGAGGGAAATGGGGGGGGGGGTGGGTTTGGGATTCATGACTTCATGACTTAATTCATTATGAATTCATGTGAGGTCATGATGATTCATGATGAAATACTCATGAATTCACACCGTTAATTCAGGCAATGAACTCACTAATGATAATGACTAATTCATCATGATCATGATGAATTTTTTGTTTGCGAAGAAACCAACCCAACAAGGACCAAACTTTGTATAAATTTACAACTAAAAATGATCTCATGGTTAGTTCATCATGAATTCACTATGAATGTGCCCCTTAAAATGAAGCGTTGCAGCTTTAATAACTTAATAGATGCAGAACCTGTTTTAGGAGAGCAAATACACACAGAAGAGAGCTTAAATCAACATTCAAGACTTTATTATTCATTTATGATTACACAACGGAAAAATGTAACAATGGCAGTATGTTTGCAGAGGCTCTCAGTCGCCCAGGAAGTATTCATTTAGTGAAGCTCTAAAACGTTGACTGGCCTGAGTTGGTTGATTTGAGGATGTTTTGCTTCTATTTTAGGACAGCCCTGAGTGTTATTGGAGCCATGTCTAGTTTGGCTTTACTTGTTACATTTTCTGAACACAAGAACTAAGAAGCTTCTGCGAATACAACGGAAAATCATTCACATTCATAGTGAATTCATGATGAACTAACCATGAGATCATTTTTAGTTGTAAGTTTATACAAAGTGTGTATACAGTATACAGTTCATGTACCCTTATTATAAAGCGTTACCAATAGGTCTTTTTGATCTTTAAATCATGATGTAACCATGCCGTCTCCTAATGTAATGTGGGTTTGTGTTTTGTTCTAGTCATGCTTGAACACACTGTTCCACCCTCTTATGTCATGAAGTGGTAGCATCAGCACTAGGACTGAATTACTTTTATCTTTGAAGTTTTAATATATATTGCCATTGTCAGTGCCATTGTCGGTATGTAAACACTTAAATCATAGGGCGGAGATCTCAAACCAGTCGCTCAGGAGCTATCTTGCTAAGCGTAGCTCACCAAACACTTTCTACATCTATAGTATAGATGTAGAAAGTGTTTGGTGAGCTATACATACCTCTCAACTCCCACCTAAACCTAGTACATTTTCTCCAATTTAGCGTAAAGCAAATCTTACAAAAGAATGACAAAAAAGTGACAGAAAAAGCGATGATAAAGTGCCAATTATGTGACTTTTTGTTGCGTTGTTGGCGCGGCTTTGTCACATTTTTATTTGTGTTTTTGTCACTTTTTTTTGTTTGTTATTGTTGCTTTTCCGGCACATTTTTGTTACTCTTTCGTATTATTATTATTATTTTTTGTTTTTTTGCATTTGCATCACATTTTGTTCCCAATTCCCATCCTCGTTTTTGTCGATATGTTGGGGATTTTTCCAGAAGCTTTTCCATTTGGGTAAAGCCGAACTGGAGGAAGTATGCTCGGCTCAGGTGAGGGTTAAGATACATGTTCTGTTCGTTCTAAACATGCTAAACTCAATCTGAGAACAGTTGGGTCAATATTGTAAAGCATGACGACTACTGTAAATTCAAATAATGTTCTAATAATTCAAAAAGTCGCGTTGTACACAAGTAACTTTGAAGCATAAATAGAAATAGAAATAAAAATAGAACATGATAGAGGAAGATATAGATACATTGAAACAAGCTTGAGTTGGTTACATCATTATCAACACGACATTCCGCTTCATGTTCCGCTTTCAGTAAAGGTAGTTTGATGTGGGTGTTAGGTCAACCCGGTAAAGCACATTTCTGTAGATGCCTTTATTCTGCAGCTTTGTTTGCTACAAAAGGTTAGTTAAGGGAAAAAGAAACAAGGCTGACAATCATTTACAATTTGAATACATCGTTTAATCTAATGCGCTCTAATGTCAGATACTTTACAGAGACATTTTCAATTTAAATATGGCACATGTACCTTTTATCCAAGCAGCTATTAAACATAATCTGTTACTTTGACTGCTGTATAATCATGCCTATGTTACAAAGCTTCATATATCTAGTATCTTCGGTCCTATTGGAATCCTTTCCTGGACTCCTTTTTTGTTGTGTGCTCAGTGCTGGCAATAGCTCTTTTGCTCACCTCTCCTCCACCGTTCCCTGGCCTGAGCTCGGACTGTGTGCTTGTGATCCATCGTGTGAGTGACCATCGGGCACTCAGACAGGACGGAGTGCCCCAAACCCCCTCAACTAATCTACTCACCCACTTATCTGCTGCAAAAGGAGCTTACAAAGCCGCTGTCCACCCCGGGGGGCCTCTTCCCGCACAATCTAGTCTGGACAGGACGCACAGGCTCTCAAAATTGCAGGTCAAGATATCATTTACCCCTCTCATCTTGACAAACAGAGCCGTGTGTGCGCGCGCGGAGCGAGGACACTGCAACAAAAAATGAACAAACCGCATGCGAGGGTCGGGGGGAAAGTGGTATCTCGTTACTTCTGCGGCAAACGGCACATGGTGTGAGGCACCCAGGGAAATCTAGCGGAGCCTGGCTTATCCTCAGAAAATGCATTATGTTACGGAGGCTGCGCTTAAACTTATTCCAACTGTTCTTCCCCGCACGGCTCCCCCTCCCCCCCCCCCCCCCCGCGACTGGGTTTTTTAATACGATGTCGGCAGATGATCCCGAAATAAATACGCTGTCCTAATTTGCATGCGCAGTAAGCCAGGGGTAAGCAGGGGGCACTGAGGCTGCAGCAAAGTGTTCATATCAATTGTCCGGGATGGTAACAAGAGAGGATTTAAGGAACTTGAGTAGTTAACCCAAGGATTTAGAACAGTGTAATGAATAGTCCCTGAAGAAATTTGGAGTCAAGATGAAGTTTTTCTCATTTCTGGTATGCAGCTCATTTTCGTTTGAGTTTTCTCTCGTAGAAAAAAGGTTCTGTAGCCTTCATAGCATTGAGGGCGTTCTGCCTCTTTTTCCTTATGCGGCTTCATCAGCAACAAAGGGAAAGGGAATCTTATTTGCATTGCACTTTTACTCCATAGCCGGTGGTGGTAAGCCATGTACAGTATGTAGCCACGGTTTCCTCTGGGGTAGACTGACAGAAGTGAGAAGCACAGCTGCTCACAAATGCAACTAACAATCTTTGGTATTAGGGAGGGCTTTACCTTGTCATTATTCATATCAACAACTCTTTTCACTCTGGTCCGGTATCGGCTCTTAACTGTCTATTGTTCTGGGACGTAGAGGCACTGTCTTGCTAATGAGTCCAGGACAGACGATGGTGCGGGAACCTTTTTTTCTTTGATATACATCCGTTGCCTCACTCAGCACCATGGACAGTGTCTGCTGGTGCTGGGGCTTGGATCGGCAGTTACTTGTAATAAAAGCTGTTGAAAGCTTCTTGAAAAAAAAAGTCAAAAGAGCAACACAAATGTGACAAAAATGAACGAAAGAGCCATAAAAAGTGATGAAAGTGCAGCAAAAAATATACAAAAATCCAACAAAAATGTGACAAAAACACAAAAGGCAACAGAAGAGCAACAACGAAGAAACAAAAACTCATCCAAAAAGTGTCAAAAAAGCGATGAAAATAATGTGGAAACAAGTGACTCACACAGCAATAACAATAGGAAAAAGTTCAGTTTAGATCAATTTTGTCGGTCGTGGCTTTCAAATGAGGCATTACACTGGCCTAACCCCCGGCTCACATTAAATCTGGTTAAGGTCCGGTACGGCGTCCGCGAACTTAGAAAGTCATTAAAACCAATGTTGCACACTCACACTGCTCCGCGAAGTCCGGGTCCGGCTACCGAGGCCATCCGGCGGCTATGGAAAGAATCTGCAAGAAGTCTATTTTTGCCGGAGACCGGAGCCCCAATGGATCAAGCTGATGGAAAAACACGAGCCAAACAGGAAGTCAGGTCTCGTGAGAAAAGAAGATCTGGTGTATTTCAAAATAAAATCTGTCCGCTCACTACTTATTTGGTCTCGTTTACCGCCTGTACACGGAAATGTAAACATTTCTCCATTACCAGTGACACAGGGGTGCTAGTGTGTGTCAAAGCATCCACTTCACCGGGGAGAGTCGTTGTACTGGCAAATACGGCTTTTGTTTACAAAAACTACCTATACACGGGGCTACTTATCACGTGCACTTCTGTTCTCGCGAGGGCCGTTTCTGTGCCTGGCGCAGCATCTGGCGCCGGAGCTGGCGGAGCCACAGTGTCAGCCGGACTCACTGTAATTGGTAGTTTGGGGCAAACCCGGACCGGATCAGGACCGAACCCGGACCGAATCCAGACTGTAGTTAACCATCGCCTTAACCAAGTACATTTTCTCCAGTTCAGCTTTACCTACTGTAATTGTAATCGCTTCTGGACTGGAGAGCTTACAACCTTTACCCCTGGCTCACATTAAGAGGTTAATAAAGTGTTTTAACTGATGCCAAAATGTTGGTAAAATACAAGGAAAACACAGCAACACAGAGAAATAATTGTGCTGGCTAATAACCAATTCCCTGAATACACTTCAAAGACGTTTACACTGACATTAATTAATTTTTTTTAAGTAAAAATAAAAAAAACAGTCTTTATTTCCACCCAGTACATAAACTTCTGGCTAACTTTTATTTCAATGACAACTTTACCTTTGACGGCAAAGTCGAGGACAAAAACCGACAAAATGTGCGAGATGAGCTCCCTCTCCAATTTGTTGATTTCACATGTTTGTGTTGTGCAACATGAATCACTTTTTGATGTGCAACTAAAAATACTAACTTGAACTGGTCCCAGCTTATTCATCATGCAGTGTTTACAGCGGATTCTTCCAGCTGGCACAGCCCCTCCGTCCCTGCAGTTTGTCGTGATGTGATTCAACCTGCAGGCGAGGTGTCGGTTTAAGGCCCGCTGACTTACGACGAGGAGACAGACTCACATGGGGAGGGCTGCCCGTACACGCCTCACCCCCCCGCTGTTCGTATAAGAGCCGCGAGTCAGGAGTCATTTGGACTGTGATTACGGCTTTGTCAAGAAGTCGTCTATACTCTTGTTTCAGTAGCCCATATTTTTTCCAGACGCTCTGTTTAGTTTCGTTTATTGAAAGGACAGTGTGCAGTTGCATTAAAAAGATGGCTGCACCAGATTTAGCACTATGCTTATTTCCATCTGTCGTCCTACACAATTAAAATTACATTACAAAATTAAGATTACATGACAAAAGGTAATTTACAACTACAAGTTTAATATACAAATACAAAGTGCAAGTTACAAAGTTGCAAAGTCAAATACAACACATAAACTTAAAGCAGTACTAAGTAACTCTTGCCACTAGAGGCCATAAGCGCAACTGCAGGTGTCTTAGCAAGTTACGATTTTTTAACTTATTAAATGTCTTGGAGAGTAAATACTACGCTGACAGAAAAGGTGAAGTGAGAGAGGGGTGTTGTACATCCAGTTATACAATGAGAATATTTTTTTTCACTCAAACTTGGCTGTAAATACTGTTTAAAGTGGCGCTAGCCCGCAGTTAGCTTTGCCCGTTAGCCTGTTAGCTTCTTCTCCGTGATTCTATTAGTGTGTATTGGTTGCTCCGCCCCGGTGGCAGTCAAGTTGCAAGCATGGTTTTCGTGGCCAGAGACACCAGGGGGAGATGAAAGACCCCCCAATCACCCCATTAACACTTGTATTACCCCAGAGGGACTACGGAAAGGATTTATTAAGGTAAACACGTTACTTAGTACTGCTTTAAGATAACATTATCACACTAGTAATCTGGCAGCCATCAGACGGTACGCACGTTTGACTGCCCGTGAGAAGCTGTGAAAATCTGCATTGTTCTTTAGATTGTCTGGGAGCCCATTCCATTCTTTGATGGTTTTATAGGAAAAGGCTGATTGAGAGAAGGCAGACTTTCTTTTAGGAACATTGCAGTCACCCCTGGATACAGACCTTGATGCTCTGTTTGTTAGGAGAGAGCGCAGCTGTACGTTTTTAAGAAGGGGTGGGGCAGCATCATTAAGGATTTCATGTACCAAGCGGATATCGGAATACCTGATCAAGTTGCCGAAGCTTAGTATACTGTATTTTTCAAGTATATTGCAGTGTTGGTACCGCCGAGGCTTTTTATAGAGGATAAAAAGCCTCTGTAATGATCTAAAGGGGTTTAAAATTGTTGATGACATACAGTACAAGATATGATCAATGCACTGAAATATGATGTTGCTGCTTCCAATGATAAAGAGCTCCTGATGTTTCCAAACCAGTGGTCGGGACTCAAATATTGTGTTCTGTAAATGTTTATTAACAACTGAAATTGGCCACGAAGGGGGCTGGGGGTTGGGTTATTTTATTTTTTATTTTTTATTGTTTTCTTTTCTTTTTATTAGTATTTTTGTTATTTTATGTTTTTTTCTTCTTCTTTTTTCTTTGTTTTAGTTTTTTTAGTTTTTTTAAATTATTATTATTATTATATTTTTTTTATTGTTTTTTTCATTTCCTTTTCTTTTTTCTTTTTCTTTTTTCTTTTCTTTTATGCTGTTCATTAAGATGGGTTTCTCGTGTTATGTGTTAACCGCTCTTGTTTTTTAATTCTCCCTTCTGGTTTCTGTGGATCACAGTGGACTGAAGGATGATTTGTCATTGAAACCAATGATAACAGGAATAATGCTAAAATCAATAAAATATTTTATTTAAAAAAAAAACTGAAATTAATGTAAATTACTATAACAAACACTGAAAGTAAAACAAAAACTTGTTTGGAAAAGGGTATGTATTTAATGGTAAAATAGGAGTCACAGGGAGAGAAAAAGATTGGAAAGTGCCGTCCCAAACCAAAGTAAGTACAGTTATAAATATATATTGTTGAATATTTCTATATATGTTTTTGTCATAATAGGCTTCAATGATTATATGAAACTGTTGATGTAAGCTATGCTTTAAGGTTCATTTGCAACTGGGGTTTTCTTGTTGTCTTTATTCTGATATCTGGGGGGCAGTGTGTTATAATGCGGAGTCAGATCGCGCAGAAGAAGAGTATTCTAAAGGCACTGATTGGTTCTTCAACAAGGAGACGCCTACTTCCTGTGTTTATAAAAGGCCAGGCACGGGCCGCTTCTCTCTCTCTCTCCCTCCTGGTTGGCCGCTCAACATTTCAAGATGTAGCGCTCTGTGTTTAGATTGTAAATTCAGGGAATAAAATAATGATTTTGATTTCAATAGAACGAGCCTATGTATTCTTTTTTATCCATTTTTGAACACAACAATATTAAAGAGTAAAGCGCCATATAGTCAGGTTAGCATTGACACAAACAAGGATGTTAAAGGCTAAAACCTTCTGCACAGCATTCAATTTAGCCTGTGATCAAATTGTTTCTTGACTCTTTTTATTCAACCGCAGTCGGATTTATGCTAATGTCCTCCAGAATCCATATTGTTGTTCTTTGTTATTCTAATTATTTCCAACAGGTCATAAATGTACTGTATTGAATTTGGTTGCATAATGTCATGTCGGTGTGACACATTGGCTCCTGCTGGGACAGTCCTCTCACTCCTCCTACCTACATGCTGCAAACGCTATAGAATCATGTCACCATGTAACTACAGGGGTGGTCTGCTTTATCTTCTGGGCGCAGGATCTGGGGGCAGGCTTTGTTATTGATTGCGCAGCTGTCGCCTCTAATAAAGTCTGGATGTAATGAATGCGGCAGGCGTCAGGAGCCACAGTGACATTCCTCAACTCTGATTACTCATGTCTGGATCAACTGTCACTTAACTCCGCCGTGTGCCGCTCCACGCGTTACATCTCCAATCAGTTTCTGTCAGATGCTTTCCCGGTGTAGACATATGGTTTGGTGCAAATCGGGAGTGCACAAACCGCCACGCCAAAACCCACACTGAAAGTTGGCACCAAGTATTGTGGAGATCCCAGAATATGCAGGCAAGTATCACCAGAGCTTCAGCACAAAAGCACCAACTATTATGAACCCTTTTCTTTTTTCTTTTTTTACTGCAGAGAGTCATTACTGGTCTTGAAGGAAACATATAATGATCTCTGAGGTCTTTTAGCAACATTTGAGACCTACACATCCACAAATGTCTTCTTCTGAAACACTGAAGATGCACCAAGAGCCTCCCACACCTGCAGCATAGTGAAGGCCTCTCTAGCGTCACAAAAAAGCGGCAAACAAGGAGGTATCCAGGCAAGACTCGCAGCTAAGCCACACACGCGTAGTGGTGGGAAGGACCCCCGTCTTATGGGCTGGTATCAGAAGTCCTTTTTTATCACCATGTAACGCTATGAACCATGAGGATGTCAAGCTGAGACCTGATTGTCTGGAACTTGGAGTTTGCATGTTCCCCCATGTCTGTGTGGGTTTCCTCCAGGTGCACTGTTTTCCCCTTACCTCCAAAAACACTACTAAATTTCTTTGTACAACTGTATAATAACAATAAACTTCATCATTCATTCATTCATTCTTTAAGTATCTCATAGAAAAGCCTTTACATCAAGTGTAAGGGTTTTAATTATACTTCATATGGAAAACTAACTTCTGTCTGAAAATCTAGTCAGAATCATCTGCTTCTTCTGCCGTAAGTATTGCAGCTCTTTTCATTTCAGTCACATCCGCTTGCAGAGCATAATGCATTGTTTTTTTTAAAATTCCAATTTGTCCCCCATTAAACAAAAAAAAAGTTAATCTTTTTTTGCGAAGGGATTATAGTGAGATACAGTTATCTTGTATTGTCAAATCCACAATAATGCCCATGAGCTAAAACAAACGTATCTATAAGAGAATCCGGAGTGACAGTATGTTTGTAAATGTGGCTTTTGCTGTTTACCTTATTAAAATCCAACTCACTGCGCTGAAACAAAATGAGTTATCAAATGAAATACGGTGCTGAATTTAAGCAGCAAAAGCACCGGCGTCGCCCTGGGCTTCTCGCTAACAATGGAAAAAGTGCTATGCTCCAGTCTAGTGAGATTAATGGCACCGCCTGTTGATTAACTCCAGGTCAAAGAATAACTGCCGTCAATGTGCTGCGCTCACCAAAAATATTCCATTGTCTGTCTGTATTACTCTTTCATATACTGTCTTTAACTGCAAGCTCTTGGTTTTTCCATCTGAATTGCTGCTCCGGCATTGTCTCTATTCTACAAAATGATTGAGGTGAAATGGATTCAGAGTAATGGGAATGTTGAATACCTGCCGGCGCAGACACTTCTCATGACAAGTCAAATTTAAAAGAAGAATTTAAAAGTATATTGTCTGTACTGTTGTAAGACATATAGGATGTAGAGACGAATTGTAACATTATATTTTCTACTGCGCACAATCTGCTCTAATCGCATCAAAATGGCCATTCACTGTCCCTTTCTTTGCGGAGTCTGCGTGCTCTACCACTAACTAGGCCAAGCATGGTTTTGGAATTTGAAAAAGCAGAGTATTGTGTGTGTGTGTGTGCGTGTGTGTTTTTCTTACCCTGCTTTACAAATGGGTCACGGCACCAGTCGCAACCCGTCGGGCATCGGCAACGGCCACAGCACTTTTTGAAACTGACTTTAGTCTTTCTGAATTTTGTACATGAGCCACGTCAGGAGTCAAAGTACCATTGCTAGTTTTGTAAATCCTCGTAAAAAAAACCTATGAGTAATACAATGAGCGGCATACGCTCTGCATCACGAATCATTATTTCAGGACAATCGCGGCTTAGCGACCCTCATCCGTTTCCATGGAGACCCAAAAGCCACGGCAGCCATTACTGAGATTACGGTCTTATCTGCTTCTGTTCACTTTTGGAGCAGCTCACTGCGACTATCTGCCGCCCCGCTGTTACTGCTCCTCCGGCTATTATCGCAACCACGCTATCTACCTCCCAATCACTACAGCACGACTCTGCAACTTCCGGACTTTCATGACTCAGCGGTTCGTTGTCCACAAACTCGTTTAGTGTGTTTTTGGTACAGTGAATTTAAAGTAGGATACAGTGGAGGCAGCAAAACGGTATTTATGCAAATGTTCATTGTTCACAAGTTTTAGAAAGACTTTTAAACACTGATATTTTGTTGTTTGCATCATTTAGGCCCATTATATGTCACAAACTTGTTCAGAGTCTACATGACATTTCAAATTAAATGATCCCTGATGTAATTTGTCAGTGGTAGTACCTTTACCTAAGGCACATAGAAACACTCAAGCTTGCCTTGCAACCACAAACATCATTAAACCAAATGTCCAAACTTTGTGAAATATAGTTTTGTGATGTACCAGTGTCCCACATCACTCAATATTCTTCATTTTTGGGGGGTGTTTTCTGAGTTTTAGATGTTCGCTGTCAGCGTGTATGAACCGAAAGGCCAGGACATCCTTTTCAAAGAGATTTCTTAATATCAAAGGATTTTTCCTGGATCAATAAAGACTAAATGCATTAATATAAATAAATACATGAGCTGGTAGCCTGGTGTTTATCGTTGTAGAAGCCATTAGAGCTAAGGGGAAAAGTGTCTGCTTTTTAAATCCCTTTATGTTGGTTATAATTGTACTTATTTCCTATCAAAATGTATTCGAAAGCCTAATGTTTCTGTAAGAAAACAATGTATTTTGTTCATGATTAGTAGCAGGGTATAATCAGTCTTGCAAACATTGATTTTTGTTCCGTTCACGACTATATTTCTGTCTTTAGTTTTCCTTGGGTGAAGTCACTGAATTTCTTTTTTTTGTTTTTTACAGTTTACAGCTAATCTACACTGTAATAGAGCAATGCATCTGCAGCCAATTTTCCACATCAGTGGGCTACGTTTCGTCAATGCATTTATCTAAAGCAGCCTTTTAAATACGAACTTTCAATTCGGTGGCAGTACTGTAATGGAAGTGTGTACTGTCTGTGGATTTGCATACCCATAATGCAAATTCAAGTACTGTATTGGAGCCTCAAACGCCGTGCAATCTGCTGCTCTGTGTCTACTGTATACGTTGGCAGTGCAAAATGATGAGTTGTCCAATACTGTATGTAGATAATTCATGTTACCACCGTTTAACACCAAAGTCGTGGAAGAAATCTCCACCAATCACTGCTGATGTCAGGAAGTCTCCAAATCAGTTGCTTTTGACCAGAATTTCCCCCCGTCTTTGTGAGTCGAATCAGGTCAACAGCACTGCCAACATACAGTACCTGCACAAGGAGGATGTGTTAATTTTAGATCTTCCCTGATACTACATAGAACATATGGCAGCTTTACAGAGATGACCCCAAACTGTCACAACGGAAATGCTCTAATAGGAATAAACTGAATGAAATGCAAAGGCGAGAGCTCAGGGGTCTAAAATGGGGCCACGCCATGTCATAGAAAAGTGATGGTCTCCTCTTTCCCAGGCAACAGTTACCAGCAGATACTGGCAAGCACATGAATGTCAACTTTATTATATTGTGTTGGTAAATGAGCACTTTGTTGTGAAGTAAATGTCACATCGTATCGTTTCATGGTTTTATTGGAGTCGGCTCTGAGAGGGGATGTAATAGGATCAATTACTACAAACCGGATTATTGGGAATGAAATGAGCAATTATGCAAAGTCAAATGTGGAGACCTTTGCACTGGTTGTTTTCATGACCACACGTCTGACTGAGAGCGGTTGTATGAATGTTGAGACCTTTTGTATGGGTTTAATGGTAAGACCGTGGGCATCGAGCGAGAGGGAACATTGCACAAAAGTACGCTGTTAAAGCACCGCGCACATCGACCAAAATGAATTAACCCAAGCTTTGTTGTGTTAAATGTGTTACCTTACATGTTTTGTAGTACATTTTCTAAAAACGCTCTAAAAAGCAGGTGATGATACAAATAAATCTGTCATGTACAAAAATGACGGCAGCATCCCCTCAACTACTCGCTTCCATGCCACAGCTAACGGAGGAAAAACTCTATATAAAAACCTTTTTGATCACTTTAACTTAAAAGACGGGTGATGGAGACTCAAAAGATTTACTCATAAGGAGTAAATCTTGCATGTATTTTTCATCCACAAAAAACAAACTACATTTAAAGATATTATACACTCCACTACAAAGGCTGCAAAGTAAAAAGCAAAATTGTCCATGTGTTTTTTTACTATTATTTCAAAAGCCTAATAATGCACATTCTAAGAGTCAATGCTTTTAACTCACAACAAGGAGCAAGGTTTTCATGTCTCTGAAGCCACTAGTTCATTTTCACAATGCTTAAAGGGGGGTATTATGTAAAATCGACTTTTTCAAGCTTTATATCATGTTATTATGTCATTCCCTCATTAAACACATGCCTGGAGTGTTGCCTTGGCTCATTCACATATTTTTCAGTAATCAGTAAAAACTTAGACGGCAGCCATTTTAGGTGTAGCTATGCCTCAGTCCTCCTAGGAACGCCCCCACCTCCTGGAGACGCCTCTGGACCTTTCGTCACCAGCCAAGCCACCAACCACTGCTCCTCAGCTCAGCAGAGCCCCCTCCCCACACAGTAGTGTTGTTTAGATGCCACAGCAGTGTGCTGAAGGGGGCGTGTCGGAAAGCTTCTTAAAGAGACAGAGGCCTATTTCAAGACGTTCAGTACAGCCATTTTGAGAGAGCAATTTTATTCAAGGCAGTTATTTTAATTTACTGCATATACAGACCAACAGAAGGTTACGTCATCATTGTAGTATGCTATAGACTGGTGCTATGTGATTGAAAAAAAAGCATAATACCCCTCTTTAAAACAGATTTGTTCTTTCTACTCAGTTTGACCGAGCAACTTGTACTTTTAGTGGGGTAATATTTGACCAGTAATATCTGTACTTTAACTCAAGTAATTAAATAAAATATGTTGACGACCACTGATCGTTTGTCACTGCCTTTTTCTGGCTCAAATGTAGCCGTATTTACATGAACTTATTACTCAGAAACACGTTTTTAAATCGAAGCTCAAAAGAGCCACACAAGAGGATTTAAAGATCCGCTTGTGGCTCTTGAGATAGTGGCTGCCTACCCCTTATCTCGTCCTCCGCTCTTTGAGAAGCAGCTCATGTAGAGTGTGTTCTTGGATGCCTGAACACATGTTTCTCCTCCAGCGGGGCATGTTGATCAAACCTCAGTGACAGCCCATGATCACCACTTATGCTAATGAGACACGCATGCACAGCAATTAATAATTCCATTAACAGCTAAATGACTATGGATTTGCATATGCCTTCTTTTTTCTGCAACCTTCGCCTCATCGCCATCAATCAGTGAATCCTATAATGACCCCTTTGCACTCACTCGCCCGGTATCGCCAGGCTCTCCACAAGCCCCCGGGGAGGCCTGCGTGCTCTGTGTGATGATCAGGTAGTCCCGGAGTGCCTGACAGCCAATCATCTCTCATCATATGGCCCGGGCACACGCTTACAGGAGGGCTCCATTTCGTATGCCCCTGCCCACTGAGGCTCTTTCATGTCGGGTGAAGACTGACGTGATTTTTGACTGATGCACGTAGTTTTTAGATGCCCTTTTGTTTGAAGAGAACAGGGCAGCTAGGTGGACTGTTGGACTAAAACACAAAAATGATCAAATAAACCATCTCATGTGGTTAGTAGTGAACATCAGAGCCTGACCGGGTTTGACCTTCAACAATTGTATGATAATATATGTGAGTAGTGATGGGTCTTCCTTTGTTATTCAGCTGCTCCCTTTTTGTCATGGGTTGGCACTATAAACCAGTCAAATTATGATTATTTTTTTTTATTATTTTTTTTTAAATGCCAGACCCAGTGCAGTGACCCGTGGAATCATTAAAATTGTTTTTGACAATAGAGCTGCAAATTACATACAGTATCTCCTCATGTCACATTAGGTTATGCCATATCCATGTCATAAGCAGCGCATGGTAACTTAAAAAATCTTAAAGGGGGTATTATGTAAAATCGACTTTTTCAAGCTTTATATCATGTTATTATGTCATTCCCTCATTAAACACATGCCTGGAGTGTTGCCTTGGCTCATTCACATATTTTTGAGTAATCAGTAAAAACTTTAGACGGCAGCCATTTTAGGTGTAGCTATGCCTCAGTCCTCCTAGGAACGCCCCCACCTCCTGGAGACGCCTCTGGACCTTTCGTCACCAGCCAAGCCACCAACCACTGCTCCTCAGCTCAGCAGAGCCCCCTCCCCGCACAGTGTTGTTGTTTAGATGCCACAGCAGTGTGCCGAAGGGGGCGTGTCGGAAAGCTTCTTAAAGAGACAGAGGCCTATTTCAAGACGTTCAGTACAGCCACTTTGAGAGAGCAATTTTATTCAAGGCAGTTATTTTAATTTACTGCATATACAGACCAACAGAAGGTTACGTCATCATTGTAGTATGCTATAGACTGGTGCTATGTGATTGAAAAAAGCATAATACCCCCTCTTTAACAAGCTTCAGTTTTGCTAATTATTTTTCTGATTTAATTTAATTTTAGCCTTGTTCTGCTCATGGTTTGTGCAGTGTCAAAGTCTCATTTCAACACTATTCAATAACATAAAATAAAAGTTAACACATTGCTTTCGATATCCATTTCATTTTAGTCGGAATGTACTGTGCTGAAATATTCAAGACAGTTATTAAGTGCCACAATGAATCCCGACTTGACAAGCAAAGGTTTCATAGACTTGTAATACAATGGTGAAAACTCAATCAGCGAGTTCTTTGCAGGGGAAAAAAAAACCCAACAACCTTGATACTGAGACTGTGTATTTAGCAGTGTGCCTTTGTGGTATGGCCTATCAATTTCATACGCCGCTCAAACAGAAGACCACTTATTTAGCTCTTAAAGCTCGGATTTGTTCACCAGAACCTTAGAGCTCTTATTTACCAGTAACCTACTGAATGATGTTTACTTGCAGAGGGAGTTCTGCAGTGTCCATAGAAAGTAAGTATAAACTGGACAGGGAGATGGATAAACTTAAGCCACTGAGACAGAAAGCTGAACCACTCTGCCACCCACACGTCTCTTCCTGGGTAGTCGTACGTTCACGTCATTTCATCATCGCCTCACAGAACTGCTGCATTTTATCCATTCATGCTTTGCTTACATGTCATTTTAAACACCCAGGTCAACTCGATTACCAGTTTGCCACGCACTAAACTCGACTTTCTTTCGAGTGAATCATACCACATTGAGATCTGCTATAGCTGCGTATTATAAGCGTGAGCTCACCCATAGAGGAAAAGTCCCCAGCTCCTAAAAATCATTGTAGATTCCTTACAAAAGAGGCCCCATATTCCCCGTCTCTCCCTCGCCGGCCTGCAAAGTTTCCTATTAAAAGTGTTCCCCTAGCCGCCAGTGCTGCTGTGGAGAAAAATACATTATGGCAGTTAATGTGATTTTGGCTGAGCAGATTAGAAATGTCTTTCATGGTCACATTCCAATATTAGTCCAGAGCTAAGCCCCAATATGTGTTCCTTTTGTGCTTAACCTCATAATGTCAAGAGAGCCATATTCACTGCTGCGGCTGCCAGCTAAGTTCTTCTGTACTAATAAGGAGAGCGGAAGCAAGGACCAAGGCAAGGACACCACAGGAGATGAAGAAATTTACTTTACCACTTTTAATTGGCAAAATAAAGGCTTATTTACTCATTATGACTTTGTATGGGTAGTAAGTACTAATCGCCATGCAGATTCAGCTTTTGGCTGTATATTAGCAGCAGAAGTTTGTGTTTGCTGTATACAGTATACAGGGGCGAGAGTGGTGCAGATGGTTCAGCAAGTCTTCGGCTGGAGATATCATGCCCCTGCTGATGCAAACTGTAGCTGTGTGAATGTAGTATGTGATTAAGTGAATGGTGGCGATCTGAGGCATACATTTCCAGTGACACAGATCAGCTTCTCTATAGGTCTTAAAGGGGGGTATTATGTAAAATCGACTTTTTTAAGCTTTATATCATGTTATTATGTCCTTCCCTCATTAAACACATGCCTGGAGTGTTGCCTTGGCTCATTCACATATTTTTGAGTAATCAGTAAAAACTTAGACGGCAGCCATTTTAGGTGTAGCTATGCCTCAGTCCTCCTAGGAACGCCCCCACCTCCTGGAGACGCCTCTGGACCTTTTGTCACCAGCCAAGCCACCAACCACTGCTCCTCAGCTCAGCAGAGCCCCCTCCCCGCACAGTAGTGTTGTTTAGATGCCACAGCAGTGTGCTGAAGGGGGCGTGTCGGAAAGCTTCTTAAAGAGACAGAGGCCTATTTCAAGACGTTCAGTACAGCCATTTTGAGAGTGCAATTTTATTCAAGGCAGTTATTTTAATTGACTGCATATACAGACCAACAGAAGGTTACGTCATCATTGTAGTATGCTATAGGCTGGTGCTATGTGATTGAAAAAAGCATAATACCCCCTCTTTAAAGAAAAATAAAACACATGTTATTGCAGCCATGGGAAGGGGTATAGCATAGCCGTAGTATATTACAGAGTAAATCCCAGACAGACGATTCATTCAGTCCATCGTGTTAGTGCAAAGAGAAAACAAGTACAACTACCTCTCTTGGCTGACGATTTGTCTAAACTGGCAACCTCTTAGTAAGCGGCGTCCAGCACTGCCCCGGGTTCAGTCTAAATGACCTCCACAGCTCTGTCTGCCTCTGTCGACCCGAGACACCGAGGATCCAAATCTCTTCTCCCTCACTCTGAGAGGGATTAAAGAACCCAATCAATGACAGGATCAGACTAAGAACTCGCCCCATCGAAACACACTTCTTCACTCTATTTCCATCTCGGTCCTGCCAAAACAAAGAGGCCCAGTGTCACAACAAGTTAAAGTGTACTTCTTTGATTATACTCAATCTAGAAAGCAGTTTTAACTTGCTTCAATAATAACAGCTACTACCTCTACCTTTTATTATGATGATTAAAATGTTTTAGTCTGTAGAGGGCAGCAGTAGGAGGCAAGGGGAGAGTTCTGCCTCCCGACAGCCTGGTGGATCAAGCTGTCCTTCAGTCAGTTGGGCCTGACATGGATGCTGCAGTCTTCTCCCTGATGGCGGGACTGAGGAGGCTGCACTATTTTAATTTTTTCCTGTCCAGACAATTGAGAGGAGAGTCCAACGTTTTCTGCACTGGTTGGAGCTGGGATCAAGAGATACCGGGGTTTTTTTTGGAAACCATGGTAGAGACCGAAACTCAGGTGAGAGTAGCATCGTTGAGACTTAGAACTACAAAGGTGTTGACCCACAGGTTGAGAGTGGCCTTTATGTGAAACCTAAAGTTAAGACAAAGAGAAACCCACCACTTCTACCTAAGGCTTTAAATAAAGTCACCGGAGCCTGAAAGTTTGACTGAGGCGTGCTTTGCCTCTCTGATTGAACAGGCTGATTCTTTTCATGGAGAATACACAGTGCCTTGTAATTATCCTCAATACAGGCGAGATAATTGGGGCTACTTCTCAGACTGTCCTTTTCATACTGGGCCACAGTGCATTTGTGACTCACACCCAAAGGTCTTATTTAATTCTATTAAAAGCAACACTTTGGAGCTCTACTGAGACCGCACGGCAAAGGCAAAGGCAGCTCCAATCTCCTCTCCAGCCTAATCCCTGCAGAATCCCAGCGCCAGATATGCTTTGAAGTTCCTAACTCCTACTAAATGACCAGGAAAACTTATTTATAATGCAGTAGTTTTGGACATTCTTACCAGGTTTTAGATGTAGCCTTGGATGCTTTTTTCTCTCTCATCGTGTCTACAGTGAATAAACAATGCTTCAGCCAGTGCACAGACGCTTCAGAGAGTTCACTCCATGCCTCACAAATTGGAATGACTTCGTAACTGTCAAGAAAACAACTCAGAGCGTATCTTTCTGAAGTGAACCAATTCCGCCTTTAAACTTATCCCCCCTCCCCCCCCTGATTCCCCTCCAAATCCTATCACTTGTTTGTATGCAGCACCTGGCGCTACTTTCTTTCCCCCACAAACCGTCTCCTCTACCCCCGCCGGCCCGCATTTCCTCCGCATCACTCTCCGAAAGCCCGGGGCCTGGGAAAGAATGCGCAAGTTCTGAAGCAAAAACGGCGAGCGTTCGGGCGGCGGGATAAGAGGGAAGACATCTCGGGGCCCCCTCTTCTCTGCGAGTCTCCTCCCCAGTTCACCGTAATCAAAGCGGATCAGCCTGCCTTTGACTACAGAAAGCAGCCGAATGTTTGGAAAGTCTGGGAGAAGTAACTCAGAGGGCAACTCACGGAACATCAGTCCAGTCAGAGTAATGAATCAGATAAAAAAGGCGATAAATGGCGGTGCTTTCCCGGTTTCCCGAACGGCTTTTTGTCTAGACATGGTGATATTGCAAGTGTAAGGAGGTCACCAAGAGCTGCTGCTGTGTCATGCTGTGGGGAATTGGGTAAACATAAATACTGTTTGTAGGTCTTTGAAGAGAAACCATGCAGTTTTGTGGGTATTCTTCTATTTATACGCTTTTGAGCTGATATGCAACACATGCAAAGTGTCAAGAGGTGCATAGTGGCACCTATTTTAATATTTCTAAGAACAGAAAATATAGATTATTGAGTTATTAAGCATATACTTTATAAGCGTACATAAAGTAAGATCCTTCTGTGGACCCACCACCTGCAGGAGGAGCCATAGGGGCTGGTGCAATGTGATTTGGGCAGCTCCAACAACTGCCCCCATGACCCGGCAACGGAAAAGTGGAAGAAAATGGATGGATGGATAAAGTACGATTTCTAATTTCCCTGTTGGCACTGTTAGTACTATTGCTAGTTGTGCTAGTGCTACTGCATTATGAGTCCTGACAAATACTAGTGCCTGTTTACACCACAGCTGCAGCCATGAAAGCCATGACTCATGTGCCTTAGTGTCACTGTCTTATCCTGAGATGATCAAAAAAGTGTCGGCACGACTTAAAGTAGCTCCCAAAATGTTATTTACCTCAAAACAATGAGCAACCTCCCTCTCTCTTGGTACAGCTGGGTTTTTTTTTATTTTTTGCCTTTTCTGCAAACTGCATTTGTGGTTTCTGTGTTACACATTGTTTTATTGGATACTTCCCGTGTTTTTGTGGGGTTCGGTGGATTTTTTTTTACTGCAGAGAGCCCATAATGATCCTGAAAAAAGCAACTTTTTAAAAGTAAACAAATAGCTAGCTTATTTGAGACATTTGAGACCTACACATTTCTTCTTCTGAAACACTGAAGAGGAACCAAGAGCCCCCACACCTGCAGCACAGTGGAGGCGTCACAAGGGGGTCAGGCTTTTGTTCCCCGGTATCTTTGTTCCCCCGGTACCTATGTTCCCCCACTTCTGTTGATTAAGATTAGGCACCAGCCCACTATCCTTAAGGTTAGTGGCTAGGGCAGGGTCAGGGTTAAGCTGATTGATATATGTATGACGTTTCACTCTCATGACTTGTGATTGGTTGATGTACCAACTCACCTACGAAAACAAAATTGCACCCGGGGAACATAGGTACGCACCCGTCACAAGAGGCGCCTCAGGAAACAAAAAAAAGGGACAAACAAGGAGGTATCTGGGCAAGACTCACAGCTAAGCCACACATGCCTTCTATCCCCAGTGTTCTGGCTAATGGACGTTCACTGGAGAATTAAAACAGATTAGCTGCTATGCTCCTCCCAGAAGATGGTGAAATACTGTTGTGGAGCGGAGGGAGCTGCGCAGGAGGTGGAGCTGACCAGTGCAGGACACCACGCTCGGAAACAGGGACAAACCCAGGAGGCGCGGTACCGTTTTAGAGGATCAGAGGAGCACTGAAGGCAGCCAGCCAGGTTTCTTCTGAGTGCTACAGTTTCCCTTATACTGTACCTCCAAAAACATTCTGGTCAGGTTGGCCCACAGTGGCAGCACGGCTCCGTCGCAGCGGCTCAGGACTAACACCTGAACACAATTTCGTTGTGAAAGAATATACTATTCCTAACAATGCTGTCCACGGATACATGTTAATAACAAATACATCTTAATGCCTGTTGCCTGTAAGTTTTTACCGTATCCGGACAGCACTGCGTATCCATGACTGGAAGAGGAGTTCAGATGCATCGTCAACACTGAGCGGTCAGCTAATTAACACATACCAGTTATAAAGATGACCACGGATTCAGAAGATTAACTCACAAAGATTTATTTCCCTGCACAATTGGAATCTAAGCACAACACATTGCTTCCCCATTTCCCTGTCTGCCCGCCTCCGTTCCCCCCGGGGAGAGACTGACCTCCTCCCGGGGCAGCAGAGCAAAAACGTCACATTTTTCCCATCATGCCTTAGACTACGTGTCGTTGTTTCCATTGGTTCCCAAGCCGTCATGTGACGTTTGGCTCCGCCCTTGGCGGCCATTTTATGAGTTCGTGTGTTAGAGACGGTTTTCCTGTCATTTTTAACACATTTGTACAGACTTTTGATTAACATTTCTAAATAGCTAAAAAGGCATAACTTCACATAAAAATATTATAACTCTTCAACCCCCTTCTGATCTCCTAGGAGATCATTTACCATAATATTTTTAGTTCACAAAAGTACAGCTCAACCAGCCGCTCGGTGGTTTCAAAATCTTCTCTTCCCAGGTATAACTTCCGCTTATTAGTCTTTCCCGGCGGAACTTGGGTGGTTTGTAGTCCATGTCGATGATACATTTCGACTTTTCCTTCCCCCTGGTCCAGGTCGTTCCATGCATAGTTCAAGGCTCGCTGTACTCCTTTCAAGTACAGGCTGGGACCGCCCCCTTCTGGCGTTTCACTCGTCCCGAACTCAGTGTCCCCCTGGTCCGCCCCACTCCTTGCATAGATGCCCCCAGTGGAACCAGGAGTAAGGACAACCATCCAGCAGATTACAATCAACACCGTGTCATATTACCCTTAAAGCCTCTAACAAAAACATATATAAAAATAGCCAACAATCATCCTTTCAACGTCTCTTAATATATCGCAATCAAACTGAATATTTATCATGAAATTACAGTTACAGATGAAATGTTCTTGAGCTAGTCATTGGTTGTTGTTGCCTCTGTCGTGCAGCTTCAGCGTCTGGGCTATAGAATTATACTCATCACTGGGGTGTTTTTATTTGGTATGTTTTGTTTTGCACCTTTAATCATTTTTAATCATTTGGGTCAACTATTCTCATAATTACAACCACTTACTTGCACCCACAGAGGCAAGGAACCAAAACCGAGTTCTGTAACAGAAACATAAAGAACAGACATTAAAAAGGTTACACAAAAAAAATTCTCATCCAGATCGCTCACCGTGAGCCGGAGAACGACCATGCCAGCTAATTATAAATATGGCTGTACTCAAATTTAACTATTTAACTTGATTTATCTGTTGGAATGTTGTTGTCAATTTTATCTGAAAAATTCAGGGATATAAGCACACAGGTTTCATTAATCCTAAATTTGTAGAGAATAAACTCCTTTTTAGCTTCTGGTTTTCCACATTTGCACAATTCAGTGTCGACCCAGAACTGCAACAAATGCCGAAAACAGAGCATTATAAAATGTATCTATATCTGAAACGTATGTCTTATATCGTAGTTTGCCATAAAATGTATCAATTTTTGTTTGTATTTTAGATATATTTGCATCTGTTCTTTCCCGTGCCCAAAAAAAGCCAAATTATAATCGTCCCATAATTAACACCTCCTTTTTGGACTGAGAAAAACTCACTTCGTTATTATTCATTTTGGATGTTTTTTGTTTGTTTTTTAATAGGGGGAGCTATTCCCTCCACACCTCCTTTACATAGGTGCCCGGATACAGAGACGATTGGCCACTCCTCAATGTATCAAGACTTCCCGTTTAATCATTTCTCAGTTTTCTTTCTTTGCTCCATCCACACTAATGCAGATAGAGCAAATACAACCTCTTTTTTTTCTTTTTTTTTTTTTTTTACCCGTGTAACATCTCTAAACTTTCACATGCACAGATTTCTTCTGAGCAAGGAACTCCCTTATTTTATAACTTTCCGTCACTTGCAACCACCTTCATTTCCACCTTCATTTTTCCACTTACACACACCTTATTAAATAGCCAACCACATTCAATGCCATTTCAGCATCCACCAAACACTTTTCAATACTTTCCAAATCTCTCTCTCTTGCCTCCACGCCACTCACAAACTGCTTTTCCGTTACATACAAATTTTCATTTCCTCGTTTGTTCACACAAACTCCACACTCGTCACACACTCGTCACTCCACAATAAACACATAACGACAACAAGACAAGACACCAGAATTTTACAATAATCCCAAATATCTAACCTGACCATACAAGAGCTCATTTGCATTTGACCAGTAGAATATTCGCAGATATCATAACATAATTCTTTATAATTTCAAAAAACCGAACATTACTTCACCAAATTAGTAGAATTTAAAGATCTTAGATTTTAGATCTTAGGGACTCCAACCACTCTTATATTTCACCAACTGGTAGAATTTTAAGATCTTATTCGATCCTATGGCCTCCAACCAGAGTTTTAGACAGCCCCCAAGTCCTGTCAACGACTATTTCAACGCTTATTTTCAGTCCGCGCGTCCGCGTCCTTTGGGAAGTCCTACCTACGTACTTTTCAGCTTTTAAAGGGAAACACCCAACGCGTAGTCCTGTACTTAATTTGGGGCCTTAAACCCAGTGTCAATTATTAGAATTTAAGGACCTTATTTCGATCCTTGGGCCTCTAACCCTTTTGGAGACTCTAACTCCAGCGCACTTTATCTTTAAGGATTCCCAATCCTAGGCCTTTAACCACGACACACTTAACTGTAGAATTTAACTTTACTTTATTTTCCCGTTCGGTATCTTTTTATATTCACCAACAATCTAGGGCTGAGCAATGTGACATCAGACCGTCGTACGATCTCCAAAGCCATCTGCTCCGATTAACCTTTTACACAATAAAAGACACAGTATGTTATATTCTATTTTGTCACATCTACAACAGCACACCACAAGACAAAACAAGACACAATAAAACACAAAAGACAAAACAAAAACAAGGCAAAAACAAGGCAAAAACAAGACAAAAACAACACAAAACAAGACAAAAACAAGACACTTCTCACCCTCCCTGCTGGCCTCCAAGAGATTGAAAATCAAGCCGTGATTAAAATAAAAACGCAGAGCTGCTTTTTCCCAGAGCGCGCGGGGCTCTCTCTCCCTCTAAACGCAGCTTCACTGATTCACTTGTATCAGTGCCTAGCTAGCTACAGTAACGTCCTAGTCACTAACAACCACACGGGAAAGAAAACCACGATCCAAACACGGTTAAATATCCTTCTCATCTTAAGCCGCTCTTTAACTTTAACCGTAACTCTCAGGACGAGCCCGTCCACCTCTCCTCTCTCCCCCCGCGCGTGTGTCCCTGTGCGCGGCGCGAACCGGCAAACACCGTCCGCGGTTTATTATTCTTAACGTTAAAAGAGAGGGCAACCAATAAGCTCCACTAACCCCCCGCAGCACACACAACATGCAGCTCACACACAGCCCATGTCCCCAAAAATTGCCTACAATGTGAGATTAATTCATTAAGGACAAAAACAACCCATGACGGATCCATTAAACCTGCCCGTCAAAATTAAGGAGAGAAATTATCCCAAGCGAAACCACTGCTCACAACAAAAGCCAAAATCAAAAAACGGACTGGATCCGTAAAAAACACGGACTCGGACTGGATTACACAGACTCTCTATTGTGGCAACTCAAACCCCGAAATGGATTTACGGAATGTATTTGGTTTAGTGGCCGCTCATACTCCTAAAATGGCCGCGATGTTTTTGGACTACAAAGATGGCGGCCTCCGGTATTACTGTATAAACCGCAACAGAGAAAAACAAACGATGCTTCTTTAATTCTCCACACCCAATATCCAAAGCGATGACAAAACAATGTACACAGGCTAATTCTCCGCTCAGAATGAATTCTAATGTCCAGCTACCTATTAACACTAAGAGCTTACAGCGAAAGCTAATGCTAATGTTAGCCTATTGTTCTCAAGCTAGCTTAGCAGCCTAGCACCCTAACCAAACATGCTTTGACCAGATAAGCACCTCGAACAATCATCAATAAAGCCTTTAACCACACAAAGCAGCCATCACAATGATCACACACGAAGCTACGCCCAACACATGTGCTTAACACCCGGTTTTTAAATGCTTTTTATCAACTATGAGATGCTAGCGATCGCCGAGCTAACGCGGCTAACAGCTAACCACAAGGCCTGACTAGCCTGCACAACATTTGAACAGAAATAGACGGCTCCAAACTGCCCCCTTCAGCATGTCGGGGTCACCACTGAAAGAATATACTATTCCTAACAATGCTGTCCACGGATACATGTTAATAACAAATACATCTTAATGCCTGTTGCCTGTAAGTTTTTACCGTATCCGGACAGCACTGCGTATCCATGACTGGAAGAGGAGTTCAGATGCATCGTCAACACTGAGCGGTCAGCTAATTAACACATACCAGTTATAAAGATGACCACGGATTCAGAAGATTAACTCACGAAGATTTATTTCCCTGCACAATTGGAATCTAAGCACAACACATTGCTTCCCCATTTCCCTGTCTGCCCGCCTCCGTTCCCCCGGGGAGAGACTGACCTCCTCCCGGGGCAGCAGAGCAAAAACGTCACATTTTTCCCATCATGCCTTAGACTACGTGTCGTTGTTTCCATTGGTTCCCAAGCCGTCATGTGACGTTTGGCTCCGCCCTTGGCGGCCATTTTATGAGTTCGTGTGTTAGAGACGGTTTTCCTGTCATTTTTAACACATTTGTACAGACTTTTGATTAACATTTCTAAATAGCTAAAAAGGCATAACTTCACATAAAAATATTATAACTCTTCAGTTGTACAATGACAAATAAAGCACTTACTTACTTACTTAACAAGTAGTGACGTTATGGGAAGCTGCCCCTCATCCGACATGACTTACAGTATGAGGGGCGGCTTTAGTTGTGCTGACATCCTATCTATTGTTGCTTTAGGTCCAACACACTTTTCAGGACAGGGATATGTGTGTGTTTTGGTCATCCATCACTGTCTTTTATTCTGACATTATTTCAGATTATAAAAATGCTGAGTTATCCGAAATAATGTTTTTAAAAGCCCCGATTATGCCTGATATGTTCATCTTAAGACGTAGCTGCCAATATCCTTATCCCTAAGACGCTGAGTTTATGTGTGTCATTCTTTATAGTGTATGGAACATGACTTCTGTTCCTCACTTGCGTTGTTAGGTATGGCTCAGGAATATTACAAACAATACTTTACTCCATAACAGTAGCAGAAAGTTTATAAGCAAATACAAACTGGAATCTGTTTTCCTGCCATTTCCCCTCTTTGCCTCTCTTTCTACGTCTTGTCTGCCCGCACATCCGTCTGTATTCGTAATCAATAGTCTCTTCATTAGACAAATGGGAGACGATGGGAGGAAGGCGGATGCAGGAGCCAGTAAGATAGCGTCGGAGAAGAACAGATCCAAATCAGTTGTTCTGTGAATCACAAGGGCACGCCTGATTCATAGGGCACGGCCGCAGTTAGGCCTGACTCAACAAAGTGCTGCAATTTCACTTTCAGACGAAGCGTGCGAGTGCTTTTGACATTTGCTAATGACGGATAATTCTCCGGCTAATGGCACAGTTTGGATCATGTGCTGTGTTTTTGTGAGAGGCACGTGGCAGTCTTTTTTTCATTTTTTTTTCTTCATATAGTTCCCTCATGAAACACCAATCTTGGAGTTGCGTTGCTACAGAAACATGTTGTGCCAATATATCAATGAGCCTGCAACATGTAATGCTTAATCCATAAGAACACAGTGGCAATAGTGGCAACGCATCAATAGATAACTTCTTCTAAAGCCGTTATTACAGATTCAGACACAATCACACACTTTCATCTCTACACTGCTGTCAAAGTACTACAACCAAAAGAACATCCCGCGCTCTATTATTCATCAAAAGGCTGTGTTTTAATCTGGAGTTAGTTTAATGCGACAGCTGCGAGATATTTCCTGTTTTTGGCCCAACAGTGAGTGGCGAGGGGAGCGAGAAAAATAAAGTCTTTAAGCTGCCAAGAGTAGACTCCCCACTCCCTAATTAGTGCACTATAGTAAGTAAACCATATTGCAGGGGCATTCAAAAACTCCAACGGTCTCAGATGATGTAGGGCGTGCAAAGTTGTAAAGCAATAAGGCTTTCCCAAGTGAAGGAGGAAAGGATGTGTTTACACTGAACGCAACATATTTGGGATATCAATTTTAGCTTAATACTGTACCTTCTAAGCTTTAATATTATACAATAGGTTGCGTTCATGTGACATCACAACATTCTAAAGAGCCTATTGTTTAAAATTGAGGCAGAGGGTAGCGGAAAATTTCATACTGGTAACTACAGTAACTATCAAAATGCAGATTTCTAGTCTTATTTTATTGATAATTCCTCTGTAATTCCTGGGCCAATTCAAATTAAACAAAAACTGTCACAAAGTTCAGGGTCATCTCTTCCAGCACGTATGAACTACGGTCTAATTATTTCCTCATACAGGCGTCCAAAAGTGGCGACAATATTCAATAACATGTGCATGATGTTGGTTAGTAGACATGACTTTCAGCCATAGGAATAATGTGGCAGGTTTGTGAATCCAATCGCTATCAAATAATGACAAGGGAAAACATTTGGACATTTTCTTTGTGGAAATTTCTTTCAAAAACTGGTTCTCGACAAAACAGTGACAAAAATTCGACTAAAAATGCTTTAAAGGGGGGGTATTATGCTTTTTTCAATCACATAGCACCAGTCTATAGCATACTACAATGATGACGTAACCTTTTGTTGGTCTGTATATGCAGTAAATTAAAATAACTGCCTTGAATAAAATTGCTCTCTGAAAATGGCTGTACTGAACGTCTTGAAATAGGCCTCTGTCTCTTTAAGAAGCTTTCCGACACGCCCCCTTCAGCACACTGCTGTGGCATCTAAACAACACTACTGTGCGGGGAGGGGGCTCTGCTGAGCTGAGGAGCAGTGGTTGGTGGCTTGGCTGGTGACGAAAGGTCCAGAGGCGTCTCCAGGAGGTGGGGGCGTTCCTAGGAGGACTGAGGCATAGCTACACCTAAAATGGCTGCCGTCTACGTTTTTACTGATTACTCAAAAATATGTGAATGAGCCAAGGCAACACTCCAGGCATGTGTTTAATGAGGGAATGACATAATAACATGATATAAAGCTTGAAAAAGTCGATTTTACATAATACACCCCCTTTAAAAAAAGTGATGGCAACAATGAGGAAAAAGATCAGTTTAGATCAGTTTTGGAGGTCTTAGCTTTCAAATGAGGTGTTACACTGGCCTATAGTCGAGAAGCTTTTAGATTTGGGTAAAGCTGAACTGGAGAAAATGTGCTCAGTTAAAGCGGGGGTAAGAGGTTAATTCTCTTTATTTATATGGAGTGTAGTATGTTCTGTGTGTTTGTTTGGTGTCTGAGCTAAGTATCATTTACTTGTTTTTTCTCAAAAACAATGGATTGAAGTGGTTTGCTCATCCTGCAGGACCACTTTGCCGCTTCTGGAGGCCACATCAAAAGCTCGACTCTGAAATCGGGCTTTACAACTTGCTAATGATGCCTCAGGCCACCCTGCTGGGGCATTTTTGAAAAGCTTCCTTCATGGAAAAGGTATCGCTCTGTCAAATGTCTATTTCTTTCCACAAGCTGTGATCACTTTAAACAAAGCACTTAAATCTTTGAATGGACTTTTTATTGTACATTACTTTACCCTTAAGCTTTTTATGTGCCATTTGTTTGTTTGTGTTTATGATGTGTAATGTCCTTTTATGTGTTGGCAGTGCACTTTGATACTTTTTATTCTGCTACTGTAATGACTAAGTTCAAGTCATAGGTTGAATGGAGAAACTGGTAATATTTTCTTAATTTACTTTGAGAGCGGGAGAAGTTCACAGCTTTAGCTTCAGGTGATTGTTGTGAGTATGATTTCACAGCAGATGTGCAAACTCCGCTCTCAAGTTCGTCGTGTGTTTTCATTTGCAATCTCTCGGTGTACCTCATATCTTGGAGGGTGCGACTATCCCTGACTATATCTCCGTAACGTTTTTCACACAGCAGCCCACAAGTCGAGGAATGTCAAGGAAAGGATCACAGTAAATACCCAGGGAGAAGAACCGTTATTCCTATGGGTCTTTTCAACACATGTGTAAGAAATGACTTGCTTCCACTCAACTCTTCCCGGTTTCATATTCATAACCACTGCTGTATGAACGTCCAATTCCATTCCAGCCCACAGACAAATCACCCAGAATGCTCAGCGCCTTGATTGATCTGTCGCCTATCTCACCGCCGCAGCTTTATTTCAAATCTGGAAAACAAACATTAACGGCCAGAACATTACCCTATCTCTCTTCCCCCCTCTCTCTGCCTGCAAAAATGTCTCTCGCTCACGCTACCGAGTCCAGGCTTCATCCGTCAACCCAATGAGGGAATAATAGGAGCTCCTTCTCGCTAGGTCGAAGTGACTGCTGTAGCTTCCATTATGGAGGAGACATGAGCGATTGGCCTGCCCGTGCAAGGTGCAGAATATGAATGAACTGATTTGGGGAAACAAGGAGTGTGAAGCCGGCAAATGTCCACCCTGTCGGCAGGAATTTTGTATTTTGATGATTCTCTATGAGGATACAGGACAGGGACTAAATTTATTGGCAAATACTGGACTAAATATCCTCCAATGAGAGAGACAGAGATATCCCAACACAAAGTATGCAAAATTAATGCTTTCATTGGAATCTATTTGAGTGTACTGATGAGAGCCCTATGTATATTTATTAGTTTGAGATTAAAGAGTTAAAAGTGAGATGAAGAAGAGGTTAGCAACTATTGATAGAGTTTTCCAGTAAATGTTATGAAGCACAATCAGAATAGATTTATTGCCATTGTCAGTGAACAGGTTCTCAAACTAGGAATTGTCTTCGGTGAAAACGTGCAATGCGAAACTTAAAACTTGGTAGAGATAAATAAAAATGGTAAAACTATAAGTTCATATGAAATATGATAGAATAACAATTTTACACAGAACAACAGCGTGAACTGATTTACAAATGTACAGATGCATTAGGAATTAACAGCAGATATGAGTGTTGAGCCTGTGGACATACCACAGACACACCAGTGCAATAGAACAGTGCAAGACTTGTAGACTGAGGGGTAATTCAACCTGAAAAGACTCACAGAAACAGAGTGGCGTTAGGAAGGTTTTATTGTAGCCTGGGAATACCCATGCTGCTGTGTGCGCTCAAATCATTTCGAACTGCACAGCAGTCTGGGGACCATGGCCGAAATCTTCGCATGGATTTGGGGACCAATCACAGAACGAGGAGGGACGGCAAGATGATGACGCGCTATTCGACATACGGAATATTGTAGTTTATTTAGGGATTAAAAAAATAATAGTTTATTTACGGATCCAACATGACAGCAGCAGATGCGACGCAACCTTTTGATCAAGCTTTAAACCGTGTTCTAAATAGTTTAGCTCGAAAGTTTACAGCAGGTACATCATACGTCATTGGATACAATGATATGATTGGCTATGGCTACATGCAGACGCATATGATAGACATTCGTAGCGCCCAATAAACGGCTATGGACAATGGACTAAATACAACTTGTGATATTTAGTCCAGGCTAGTTTTATTGTACATGTATCGTAATTGGGGCTCAGACCCGGCGGAAGATTGCATTGACGATATGAAATACATGTTGATGATGAATGATGGACAGAATCTTCCCCCGGAGCCTGGACACTGATGGTTGTAGAGCATGAGAACCAGGGCGGCCAGTTGGCAACGATGAGCAGAGCCAAGGAGAGGCCAGGTGGAGGAGGGGCAGAGGAGGGGCGCAGAATACTGGGAAACGGCCGAATGATGGACAAGGGAGCTTAAGAAGGGGATCCTGGGCAATGAATGGCTGAAGCCGGGAGGAGCAGCTGGTGATGAGGCAATGAATGAATGCTCCATGTCTTCCAGGTTGAATTTGTGCTGAAGCTTAGTTTCACAATTCATGTTTGGACAATTGATAATTCAGTGCCCAATGAATTGTTTGGTTCACATCAACCTCTTACTAATAAAACCAAAAGGAGTCTGTATTAAAGGGGCAAACCAGAGTGACATGCCCCAACGTAGTGAACCAAAAGACAAGTCAAACAGCATCATTGGAGAGCGCCATCATGCTTCGGCGCGAGCCAAACCCCATCTAAATAAATACCGTGTCACCACCTGATTCAAAACTAGCACAGACTTAAACCTCTGGGTGTGGGGCCATGACAGCAAGACGCACATCATCTCTACCCGAGGAGCATCTGGGTCGGTGGATCTGGTAATCCCTGACAAATTGAACGCAGCATTTGTGGATTTTCCGTTTCTTTCATCAATCATGCCACTTCTACAGAGTTAAGCCCTCCATCTTGGATTTTGATATGAAGAAATGCTGTACCAAATGACAAACGTACAGTATTATGTATCTTCTGTCATCTCTCTTGTATGCACTGCCATATATTTAATCTCTAAAATATTCTATCTTCAAAGTGCATTGACTTTATTTGTGTTGCTCCTCTTACAGTGTGTCTTTCTTTTATTTTAATCTCGCATCAAAGCTGTTTTTTCCAAGGGCCTCTTGAAGAGCAATTTGTCCCCCTCTTGAAAGCATATGGCTGTGGCTTGTTGTTTGAGCGTAAATAGAGAAATGTCTGTATGATTTATGTGCCAGAACAATCATGGGAGAAACAGAAAGAGAAAAAAAATGGCTGTGGCTTTTGAGCATCGCATTGTACATTACTTTGATAAGTAGGCGTTCCCACAGCCAAAATGAAAGGAATGTGTCATCTTCTTCTTCTTCTTCCAGTCTGTAGCCTTCTGCGCCGTTGTTTGTCCTTTCTTGTTGCTTTTGTTTCACCCACTCCTGCTCCGAAGCAGCTTTGTGGGACAGAGGCCCTCATTATAGCTCTCTGTTCCTGTCTCTCGATCTACTTGCCACGTTTGTCATCTTCCTTGTTCAAAATCTGAAGTCTGTGCTTTGTCTCCGCTCCCACATGAAAAGTTTCAAAAGATGCCGAGTTCAACATAAAAGTCGTCTGGAAGTGGGTTGTACCTGGTTGGGTCAGGATGTCTCTTAAAAAAATGTAATAACATTAGAGTCATTGGACTTTGTAGTATCGGCGTATTCTTTTACTATATAGAGAGAAGATATAGACTCGTTCTATTAAAATCAAAATCATTATTTATTCCCTAACATTATAATCTAAGGCTACATGGTGATGTGAGTGGCCAGCCAGGGACGGAGCGAAGAGAGGAGGAGCGGCCCCGTGCCTTGGCCTTTTATAGAAACAGGAAGTAGGCGTCTCCTTATCGGCACTTCTTCTGCAACCTGACTCCTAACACACTGCCCCCCAGTGGATTCCAAGAGTTAGGACAACAATAATAAAATGGGGAACCTCAAAGAAGAGATTACATCACAGTTTCATATATAATCATTAAAGCCTATTATGACAAAAAACATATATAGAAATATTCAACATTAGACACTCTAAACACACTAAAGATTTTATTTCTCATTCCATACCGGTCAGTGATAAGTTTCTACCAATCTGCACCAACTTTTCCAACCGTCAGTCACTCACTAACACAGCAGTTCCATACATGGGCAAAGCAAGTTAAGTGTCTTTCCCATGTACTCAACATATTGGAGCCAAGATTACAGTAAACCCCAACCTTTCCTGATTCATATGATTCACATGTGTCCTTTTTGTTGTTCCTGTGTGTTAATTTGTCCTTTGCCATTGATAAAAGTGGTCACTGCAACTGTGGAAAACGTTTTCCCCAGTTGGAAAACGTACATGAACGATGTTCGCTCACCTGGGGAAAACAAGTGGGGAACTCGGGTCAAAACGAGCTTCCCGATTTCGCAACTGCGGAAATCAGCTGAATTGTTCATGTGTCGTTTAATGTGAGCTTTTTGGTGAAACACTGCTACTTTCTTGAGTTTAGTGTGAGCTGTTGTTGTCCCCAGAGTAACATAATTGTGAGAGAAATGTCAGACATAATTTATAAAAAACAATAAATCAAAGTTTAGCTTTTGAGACGCTAATGCCAAATTCAATGGTGAACTCAGTTATCTCCGGTTTCCAACTTAAAAAGCACAAACCAACTGGGGACAATGACATCACAGCAGTAGTTACAACTTTAAGAGCCTCCTTTGGACGAGTGTTGGAACTGAATTGTCCATCTTTGAGTCTGTGCGCTCTACCAGCTGAACTTTGGCTGTTTGGAAGGGGGACCATTCTTCTGATTTCATTCAAAGTTCAGAGTAGCTGGAGAAATCACCTTTTGTATAACTTTTCTTTTAAATGAGCGACAAAAACAGGTCATGCCCACACAAAGGAATCAAACTTAGGAACGTCTAGTTGTTGGACAAACTAAAAAGACAGTAAGTTCTTCTAAACTCCGACAGCCTATACGATGTAAAGTATGTAAATGAAAACACATGCTGTGGTGTCCAAAACTACAGCCCTGACCTTTTCTTTTTTTTTCTCCGCGTCTCCGCTCTTCGTCTGTCTACACATTAATTATTAGCGTTGCGAAGGAACGCTTTTGTGAGTTTGTGAGTTTTGTGTGAATGGCGTCTGTCTCTGTACAACCATCTGGCCGCGCTCTCGGGCACTTAAATATCAGGCAGTTGGCACGGGCAGGTGTCAGGCCGCGCGGGTGCCCAGGTGGTACAGGAGTGTTGCCAAGACCTTTAGCCCGTCTGGAGCGCGAGTGCCTGATGATGCACCTAGAGCAATATTTCACTCTCGTATCAAAGTGCAGTGTTTAGTCGCTCACAAATGAACAATCTATTGACCTTTTTGCTTTTTAACTCCAAATGAATAGACATATTATTGTGACAAATGGACCAGAATAAGAACCAGGGAAGTGATAGGGACAGAATTTTATCTTTTATGTTAAGTCCAAAGCTATGGTTTCTCAAACGCCGGCACAGCGGTTAGCGGAGTGTGCATGTTCTCCCCGTGTCTGCGTAGGTTTCCAGGATGAATCGTCTGAGTGGGAACACGGATGGAAATTAGCCATGGCTACAATCCGGCGTGGCGTGTTACCATTCACGACTTTAACATTTTATTCTTAAAGTCTAGAGTATGAGTGACAGTCTTGCTTATATTCCAAATCTTTCATTCCAAACACCCCAAATTGCCACATACTCTCCCGGGATATAAAACCACAGATGTTACATCACTGCAATCCTCGGGGGACTCTTATCATCTTCATTTCTCAGTGTGAGCACAATAATAAAAAGACAATATAATTTAATTTTGCAGAGCAGTTAGATAATGAGCACTTACATGATTTCCTAATACGCTGCATGCGCCTAACTTGTCTGATGGCTGTCTCTGGGCTGCAGTTTAGAGATGAAACATGGCACATTAAGTTCTAGTGGGACTTGTACTCAGGTTAATGCGGGTGAGTGTGCGTTGGAGAATGGGGACTTGGAGACGGCTGTGATGGAGAGGAGGAACAGGCTACAGCAGAGGCGGTCCCAGTGGATGGACATTGGCAAACATAGAGCTCACAGTCTAAAGGCCAGCAGGCTTTAAAGACCGCTCACAGGGCTGGTTTCATGCTAGGATGAATACAAAACAAAAATACCACTTATTTTGGATGCTTTTGGATTGTGACTGTAGTGGATAATGCTGGTGAAAATGTTGAGTCTTATTCTGAGAATGCACAAATAGAAGTAAGCACAAAGCGACCAGCAATTTCCGTCTCCCTCAGAGTTTACAAGGGCTTATGGAGATCAGATTCAGTATCTATAAACAACATAATAGTAACAAAATAGTGACTGACTTTTAATTCTTAGAGAATGCATGTATATTTGATATTTCGCCAGGATGTGGTAGAATGATCACCACAGAGCAGCACGTTCTCTCGGCTGTGCATGGAGGCGACTGATGCAGTGTTGGGTTGTTGGCTCCTCTCTGCTGTTAGTCAATGCAGGCTGGAGGTTATGTGTTTAAAAATCATGGAGCCCTGCAGTGCGGTGAGTGGTCTCTCTCTCTCCACTCACCTCACCACCTCCTCTGCCCCCACCCCTCCTCAGATGGGCTTAGGTGTTAGCACTACAGTCCATGTGTCGGGATAAGCGAGCCTGACAGGTGCTTCTCCACATTATTCTAATAGATTCTCAGCTCTGGGAGACAGCACCACAGCGGCTTCCTTCATCTGTCCCTCTCCTTACTGCCTTTAACACGGCCTGGCGATATAGAATATACTCACAGCATTGGTAGTGACATGACAGGGACATTTGCAAGCATGTGTATGGATTGTAATTATTGCAATCAATTTCTTTGTTATTTGAATCCCAGATTGAGGAGCCCTGCCATTTGGACTTGAATACTCTTCTTCCTTAGAGGAGAAAGAAAACGAAAAGGTGGAGATGCAGTTCATGCTCTACTGGTTGCCCCAGTGTAAAGGAAGGATTGGTCAAATCTTTACTAAGATAGACCTCAAAAACCACGACAGTACAGTGTCCCGTGTGTATGGTAGCAGACTTATACGCAAACTAGACTGTCAGTTGCGCCATGCAGACAGAGGGTAAATGTACAAAGGACAATGAAGTAGTTTCCCTGGGGAGGTGTTCTGGGCACGTCCCACAGGGAAGACCTTGGACACACTAATGGGACTACGTCTCTCAGTTGGCCTAACACCTCGGAACTGGAAGAGTTGGAGGAAGAGTGTGTGGATAGGGGAAGTCTGGGCATCTCTGTTCAGACTACTGCTGCCGCGACCGGACCCTGATCAAGCCGAAGAAGCAGGATGGATGAAGAACACGTTTTTAGAAGCTATCTTTCATCACCACGTTGTCACAGTAGGAAAGTTTGCCCTCTGCATTTAACCTATTCTTCATGTGATCCAGATACTTCGCTTGAAGTTTGGTGAATGTGTTTAGGTCGATGTGGAAACCAGGATCACAGGATTAGGAAACTCACCCAGTAATCGAGAGCTTTCAAGCTCCAGACAAAAAAGCCCAACATGATCTGTGAATGAAACCCATGACCTTCTTCTGTAAGGAGAGAACACCAACCACCAAATGTGCCTAATTGTACACCTATTTTTCTTTTAATATAAACACACTATTTCAATAGTCATACCCTTTCTCATTTATTTTCATGTTCATATATGCATATATATTTCTGCACACTCTCCCAACCCAGGGCATTGATGGCTACATTACGCTGACATTTACGAGAAAATATCACCCTCTTATCATCCATATACCATCACATTTCCCCCATAAGCCGCTCCTATTGATCTAAATATCACATCCATCCTGTTTGGCGCCAAAGCTACGCACCCTTGCGCGCAGTGCCCCCTAAAAACAATGAGATAGATGAATGTCCATTAAAAGGGGGAGTGGGGGTTGTCGGACGGAGGACCTAGCCCAGGCTAAATTGGCTTCTAATAGATGTCCTTGATAGAGTAATCACTTTGACCTGCGAACAATGACGGGTCTGCAGGGACTTTGAGTGGAAATAAGCACAATTAGGATCTATCAGCTCCCAGCATCTGTGTATCGAAGGAGGATGTAACCTTCAGTGGAGGTGCTAAGTCATGATACAGCATAAAGCATGTCCTCATGGATTATTGATAGTGGGGTAACAGGTGGTGTGCGCTGGCAACTGCAAACAGATTATTTTTGCTACTATCGTCCCCCTCCAGAAGGCTTTAGCATAAACACTAGACTTCAACAAATGTGCACAAAATAATACAATAATGTGAGGATGCACAAGTAAGAACTGAAACTGGGTCACCTTTGCTCCAATTTATCAGTTGGTGTAATGTTAAACCACTGGAGATTAAATAAATAAATAAATAAAAAGTTAGAGAAGTTAGAGATAGCAGTAAATTATTCTGTTACTATAACGTGCAAAGCAAGATGAGTTTTCATTGATACCTTAAATCTCATGACAATCCAGGTCACGCTAGATAAGTCGATTTTTCCCATTAACACACAGTATTCACTCCGAAGCTCTACTTTACTCCACTGGAAAGAACGAAAAAGAAAAACAATGGGCTTTTGTTCTTTCACCACATATTTTATGATCGGAATTTTTTTGATTTTGCAATAACGAATTCCACGAACAGGTACGATCTCTGACACTAAAACTCTGCTCTCTTGAAATGTAGTATTTTACCAAACTCTGAGCTACTTAAAAATCCATTTTATTTAAATTTCAAAATCCAACAGAGCCAGATGAAAGTTTGTTGATATATTTGAGTTTGTGTCGTGTCTTCCCCAGTAAGTTAGTATTCATTCTACCTTTCTGAAAGCACGACAATAAAATCAACTCCTTATGCAATGTCTTTATCTCAGAATAATTTGCACATCTGAAACCCTCCCTTGAGCGAACGCTAAACTTTTAAGTGATAGACTGATTGCAACCCCTGAGGTCTGCTAATGTCGAGCATTAATTGTCTTTCCAACCTCTAACCACAGTTTATTGACAAAACCCGAGCGTAATTATTCATTTCAAAGGAACTTTCTGAGCAAACAAATCAAATCAAAGCACAAAGCGAAGCGCGTCTCAGTGAACACGATAGTTTGTTTGCCGCTGATGAAACAAATGGAACAATCAGAGAAATAATGAATGTTTGCTCTGTGGGCCGAGAGCAGGAGTCACGGCCAGACAAAGAGTTTTGTTTACATTCAAGGATAATGGGTTGTACTATAGTTGTCCGTGTGCATTAGAGTCATAGGATCACACACATACTAGAATAAGGTGCATTCAGTTACAAGGCCAGGTTTATCCCAAGTGCCTGACCCTTGATCTGCATTTACACATTGCTCTGGGACAGCGGTACACAGAAGGGCGTGTAGGGTGATGAGATTTTTTTTTTTTTTCCAGGCAACCAAAAAAAGCACAGGTGTATCCCGGAAACTTGGTTATTCAGTCAAAGAACCCAAGAACTCAAGGCTGCTCAATTGCTCTAAATAGTTTACGGCATCCGGTGGCTTTGAAGGAGGTACTGTGGGTAGAAGGCAGGGGGAAAAATAACAACAAATGTCAAGCTCCGAAGAATTCTCAACATATTTCCCCCACTCTTTCAGATTAGAGGCATCTAGACAATTGATTTTCCTCAAATTCTTTCAAAAGATGCAGTAAACTCAATAACGCACAGCCCACATTAACTTTATAACAGTAAAATGTAGTTGTGCTGCTTTAACAAATGTTATGATTGGTTTTGAACTTTTATACAATAGTACTGAACAATCTGCCTAAGCTTCAAAATGACACTGACTGCCCTGAGTAACTGTCATAAAATTTGTGATATTATCATATGTGTTTACATTTGGTGTATTGCAATGAATTTGTGTGTGATTGCGAAATATTCTCAAATCCATTTGTATGCATTGAACTGTTGAACTCAAGCATGTGTTAAAGTGACTTCCTGAGGAACAGGGACTTTCTGGTAATTAAGTTGACCTGTAAGGTTTATGCTTAAACCTTGAGTTGATGTTGGAGGCCGAATGTCAAAGGTCTCCTGTTTGTTTGGTTAAGGCACTGAAGCTTAAGGGACGAAAACAGATGTTCTTATCAGCCACACCACGTTTACGATCCCAAAGGCTTTCCTTGGTGATGAAGCATTACAGCCCCTCTCAGGAAGGGGGGCAGGGGGTCTTGGGTTTACGACGGCAGGACGGAAAAGACCAGCCCCAACCTGACTGAAGGGAGCGGAAAGTTACAGGAAAATGGGAGTGGCTATATTTTCTATATAGGGTGTAAGATTTCTGTATTATGTGGGTTTTGAAGGATTTAGCAAGCTGATAGGCTGCAAAATCCCGTGACAATGCCACCTTGCAAGTAAAATGAGGCTCTGGTGTGACCTTGTGTTTTTTAATCTGTTTATTTCTGTGATAGAAGATAACAGAGCATTTGCCGAAAGTTGTGTTGGAAGCAGGTGTTAATTCCCTGACAGTAACGCTGGCTGGTATTATCTGATTCTCTCAACTCTCACCATATCTATACATACTTGCACTTATTTGCACGACATGACGTTTGCATAGGGTCTTCTTCCATTCATTACACGATGATTCATTTTCAGTCATATGTATTATTCAGTGGAAGCGTTTGCAGCATTTGTTGTGGCAGCGCATTTTGTGTTTAACAAGCGGGCTAGAACAATTCCAAAGCTCGATTTTGATTCCAAACATTGATTGAAGAAATTATCAAAGAGCTATCATTTATTTATTGTGCCTTTTTTTCGAGTAGGGAATGGCGAGGAGAATGGAGCCTGCAGTGTTTTTCTCTCTGATGTATGCACAGATGAAGTTGCATTATTTGTCGGGGATAGCGGGATTTGTTAAGGGTTGAACGGGTCGGACATGCAGTACAGAGTGGTGGGCGTCATGATGTTGAGATTCATGCTCATTAGAATGGCTCGTTTTTTTTCTTTTTCAAGTATGGAGATGCTTCTTGCTCTTCTCCAATCCGGTCTGTTTCTGCTGGCCACACTGGGGATATATTTAATCAGCTTCTTGAGGTATTTGTCAATGTCTTTAAACGCCAAGATCGGGTCAATAAATGCCAGGAACCTCTGCAGCAGGTCATTGCTGATTGGGGTGACACTTGAAAATGTTGAAAATGTTCTCCAGTTATCTGCTAGTTATTATCCAGGTATCCAGGCATTACCCAAATCTAAAAGCTTCCTGAAAAGTAGCGTCAAAATAGCAACGAAAACGAGACCATTACCCACGTTACCCCGGCCTGTATTCTGTTAAGAAGCTTTTAGATTTGGGTCAAGCCGAACTGGAGAAAAGGTGGGGGTTAAGAAGTTAAAAAGAAGTGGAAGTGAATACTATTTGAATATTAATATAAGTGAAATAGAATATCTGGTTGGTTGTGTAGAAGGATATCTGCCAGCAAAAGCATTTGCTGTGCTGCCTACTTTTCATTCACTGTAGCCAGCAGCCCAAAGGCAAAAAAAAAAAAAGTATTTTGATTGAGTTCATGTCAGATGTGATCGGAAAGAAAAGAAGAAGAAAAAAAAAGAAGTACAAAGAGTGCCAGTAAGATGTTCAGGATAAGGAGTGCGTGGATCATTGTCAAAAGTAATGGGAGTTATTTTCACATTAGCTTTAGATTGGTCTTACTGAATAATCATTTTGGCTTCAAGGCTCGCTAATAAGCTCCCTAATGAACCTCTCTCTGCAATTACCTGACGTGCACTGTTATCAATAACTTGATTTAGCAAAATATAAAAACTGTTTTGGCGCTTAACCTGGAGCCTCTAAGCAGTAGAACTCAACCAATACATGAAAAGACAACCTTTTCTGCTTTATCCAGTCATTTTCCGCATTCGCATCAGTCTGTACCAGGGGGGCAGGGTGAGGCCAGATGTTGTCTTAGTCCTGTGGCGTTTTCACAGAAACAAATAGCTGCAATTTTACGGCAGATTCAGGACTTTCATTTAAGTCCAATTAGACTTTAGCATCTCATTTAACACGACGTATCACCACCTCTAGCTCGATCTTAATCACCCTGTCTCTACATGTGCTGTGGCTAGCATTGTCTCTTGTTTCAATGCCATTCCATGTTTTTGTGTCTCTTATGTCTTGGTCATTGTACTAATGTGATTTTTATGGGGGAAATTTGCTTGAAAAACTATGTCTCTAGTGCAATAATCGTGCTGCTAGTTCAGTGAGCAGTGTGTCTTGACATTAATAGGCCATTAAAAGGTAGGAAGTCCTTTTGCCAGTGTAAACAACAAGTCACTTACAGTATGTAAGAGTAAATTCCAACTCTTTCCCTCAGGACATTATATATCTCAGCTTCCTGACCATAATCAAATCCTTCAGAAGTGACTAAGCCTCCTGAATGAGAGGTGGAATATTAATGCCCAAGAGCTGATGAATACTTTTAAAGGATCTGTATCATGCTATTTTAGCCATTCCAAAGTAAAGTATAGGCATTTATATGATATATTGTACCTCTATCACTATGGAGTACTCATTTTTTAGAGAAATATAAGTATTTTTGGGGGGTATTTTCCCTACCCGGAAGACAAGACGCTTCGATTCAGTTAACTCCGCCCCTCTCTCCGCTCATTCCACATTCACAGTATTATAAATATAAACATCGCTGCAAAAAGTGAAGTTACTTCACATAATGCAGTTATAAGGAGTTGACATGTGCAACACAGTTTCATAAATGGCTAACACACACGCTAACACACGCTTTGATTGACTCACCGCTCAGTCTGGCCTCCACATCGGGTTATGAGATCGCGTTGGTTATAAAAGTTAATCCACTTTGATTCTGGCCAAGGTTCACCAAGCATCCATCAGGTTGGTTGATATAGTAGCTGAATCCCAGAAAGAAATTCCAACTTCTGGCGAGTGCACTCTTCTTTAGGAAGGTTGAATAGTCCTGTTCCTCTCGTAGCCAAAACAAGGATCTAATAGAGCCAAATGCGCATCCGTGACATTATCGTAAGCAAAATGAACAGGCGGTGTCCAGAGTAGGTTAGAAAGAGCTCCGTCTTCACAAACAATGCACCCTCCGGCCGCGGGAGCGCTTGCTTACTGTCCCGGGAAAGCACAGACGGTCGGAGACGGAGAGGTTTGTTTATTTTATTTTATTTTATTATTTTTTGTCTTTATTGCTCTCTTACAAAAAAAAAAAGCTGTTTTATAAATTAAAATCAGGCCGTAAGGCATTACATTACAGACGTAGAGCACTTCCGTTCCTTTGTGACGACACAAAGGAACGGAAGGAACAGCTCAGTCGTTTACCAGGAGAGGGCAGAACAGCTGCTCAGAGAGCAGGATTCAGGAGGATTACTTAGAACTGCGTGAATGAAGCCAAAAACCGCTCTGGGGGTGTTTTTGATAAGGAAATAGCATAACAACATGGTTAAAAACTCCAAAAAGTCGATTTTGCATGATATAGGACCTAAAATATTTGTTATATTGTCTTCAATTTAATTAAACTCTTACAAAATCACAAATCTAGTAGTCCTAATATTGAGCTTTGGATTCCCAGAGGATTAATTACCTTTGTTTTTTCATATCTACACACATATTTAACTGTTTTGCATTTTGGCTTCCCTCATGGCTGCATCTTTGGATTGCAGTTTTTTCCCCCGTCTTAGCCTTCGTAGGAACCAACACATTTGCTTTCCAAGTAAACGTCTCTGAAAACATGTCTGTGTCTGCGGATAAATGCCTTGCGTAAAGGGTGAGCTTTTCTACAAGTCTGCCAAAAGGAAGAAGATTTTTGGATTTCTCACAGTCCTCTGTTCTCCACCTTTTGATGACAGGTCCATGTGTTTTTAGTCCTCGCAGAACAAGAAGAGGTCATTGATGCTTTCCCACTTGCCTCCCTCTAGTCCTGCCTGAGTCAAAAGTCCTTCTATCGCCTCGGGCTATTACTCAAAGCATCAGAGTGGATTTGAATAGATGCCAAAGACAGGCCATCTCTGACTATATTTGGTCCTCAGCAACGCCTTTTCCCTCCTCCAACCACTGAAATGAAATAAGGCTTGAGAATTATTCATATAGTTTTACTAGTTTTTAATGTCACTCTTCAGAATTTAGCTATAAAGATGAGGCAATGTTGCGGCAACACTAAAACATTATAAAAGACCGTTTTAGACTAAAGGATTTTCATCATATTTTCCACAGGGACAATTTCTTTCAATTTGATGGAAAGTGAAATATTTCCCACTGCACGCATATGATTATTCTAGGTCAGAACATTTAGATAAAAAGAAAAAATAAGTTACTATTCTTTGAAAATAAAAGACAGTCATCTTGGATTTAATCTTTTGCACCACGGTAGCTCAGTGGATAGTGCTTAAACCTTGCTTAAAGAAGGTACCAGGGTGGATTCCCAGACTATGGCCTTTAGTGGGGTTCATTTGGGTCTATTAATCCAAATGCACAATAGATTAACTCCTCCAGCTGAGTGCTTCTGATCAGGAACCTTAATCTGGAGGTACACCCCCTGGAGACCGTCTCAACATTAAAGGATGGGTCAAATGCAGATGCAAAATTTTATTATTACACATCTTAGTCATAACCCTGGCAAGGTAATGAAAAAAAATAAATAAAAGTCAAACATTGTATTGTGCGAATTTCCATTTTTTTTCGATCATAAGCACCATGGACAGGGCGATAGATTCCTGCAGCTTTTTCCTTGGACGGGGCCTTGACCTTTTTCACACTGTGGCACAATTCGGTAAGTCGCTGCCTTGGAAACGGATTCTATAACAAACGGTGTATGTCTCGTGTGTATTGCATGAAGCGGACAGTGCATGAGCCTCAAAGCACAATGTTAAAATCTCCAAATAAATAAGAGCTTTTTTTGTACCTAATATCAGATGATTGTGACAGCAAACAACGTGACAAAAGCCACTGAAGACTTTTCATTTGTTCCTAAAGGGTGATTTTCTGCATTTTGTCCTAAAGTGAAATGATTGCTGCTCCCCACTGTGCGGAGTAGAAGGCGGGTCGGAGCGACAGTATACGCGCGCGTGTGTGTAGGTGGGGGGGGGGAGTGGATGGAGAGAGGGAAAAGGCGCTGCTGAGTGAGAGGCGAGCTTAAGCGGAGAGAGAGAGAGAGAGAGAGAGAGAGAGATGCGCGTTCACTGAACTGAGCTAAGCCGGGGTAAGGAAGCGAAGAGAGGAGAAGCAAAAGGGAGGAAGCACCACTAATAACGTCCTCATCACCAGCATCAGCATCTCTCAGCCCCGGGCGTATACTCCCGCTCCCGAACGCGCTCTGGATGCTCTATCTGTCCATGGGATTGACGTTTTCCATTTCGTTTTGTGGATTATCTCTCCGCGCGTAAAGGTAGGAACAATTTCAACAACAAAAAATATGCATGTCTAGTTAGTTTTACATTATAGTCGCTAAATAAAGTAGAAGGCGATTAAGTTAGCAAGTGGCATTGCATGACTTCTGAACGGAAACAAATGCGGTGACTTTGGCCATGAAGGCACGGATTACGGCGCACAGACGCGGTAGTTTGATGTGAAAGCTTTTTGCGTGTACGCTAACCTCACGCGAGGATGAGAATCAACATGCACTTACGATGCTCAAATTTAGCTCAGATGTATAATAGTGGCATTTACTTTAAAAGCGCGTTCACTCGGAAAGTTTCAGTTCACTGCACCGCGTCTGGTTGTAGGGGTATCACTCAGTGTTGCACCATAGATATATAATAAATAAATAAACACACGCTACAGTTAGTTCAAGATAAACCTTTTTAAGGCAGTGTCAGCGGATTCTGATCCATTTTAGGAGTGTAGCCTATATATATATATTTTTTCATAATCCTTCATCATGCGCGCAGGCAGAGTGCAGATAATACGCACGCCAGAGTGCCACCGTGCGAAGGAGCGGAGGAAAGCGCCGGGAAAATGTTACCGGTGCTGTTTTATTCATCGCGGCTGGACTCGTGGATCGTGTTTCTGTTTTGTTTTACTTCAAATAGCCTAATTGTTTCGCGCGTCACTACACTGCAGGTGCGCCATTCGGTCTCAATTGCGCGTGTAAGGTCTTTAAATTGACTGAAAAACATAGACTTATAGAAATGTGTGGGGGGGGAAATGCACTAATATCACTGAGGACATAGTCAGTAGCTCCGGAGTTGCGCTATCTGGAACAGTGGATGCCCCGACTCTCAGTATCCTCCTCTAGGGGATTGTTGCCTACACAGGAGTAGCTACACCATTCATTATAGGGCTCTAACGTTGTTGCCATTGAGCTGACGACGTTGGCCTTGTCATTGGTAATTAAGACGAATAAATGTGTCATGCAATGGTCAGTCAATTTACTAAATGTTAAGAGTAATGAGTATTTAGTAGGGGGAAAAGGGTGTGTGTGTGGGGGGGGGGGGGGGGAGTACGGTTTACAACGTGGCTACATTAAACACGTGATCTCTATTCGTGATACACACAAACGTTTGGAGCTGATGATGATAAATCAGCGAAATAGCATATTGAACGCATGTGTATCCTTTTTTATATATAGCACTTCTTGCTCAATAAATAAACTCAATAAATAATTGGTTGAACATAATTCATTATCGAAATGTCATATTATACAAATTTATTTACATTTTCTCCAGGTAAACATCCATAGGGTTCAATGTAAGGATCCAATCTAAATATTTCATTTGCACAAGTACGTCCAGGGAGATTGTTGCTCCATGCCGCTCTTGGGAATTACGCCTCTGCCTAACCCCACTGAGCAATACAGCCTGCCTCATGTAGCGGGACGTGTGCTGCTGCGGCTGGTGTCATGTGAAATCAGTCCTTCCTGGCTGAAGGCCCCTGACAGACAGGCGCAGCAGCGAGGGGGCCAAAGCGAGGCTCATGGTTCCCGGTGGGGACAGGACTATATTACAAAACATGTCAATAAATCTGCACAGCTCTACCTCATGCTTCGATGCATCATTTATGGCTTGTCGGTGACATTATCGCGTGCAGGTTATCCCATATCCTGTGATGTTTAATAATTCAATGTGTGTGTTCCGGAAAATATATCTCTGCTCATAATTGAGTCAAGAACATCATGATATGGCCACCCAAAGTGAAGTTATGACTGATGACAAATGCATTGTCCTAAATAGCAAGATGTATTGAATCTTTTATTGAATTTCTGCCTTTCTTTGTCTCATAGGCTGCATTTATCTTTTGTGGCACATAGACCTCGTATTATTTAGTTACTTTGTCAGCCTTTTAAATCTATTTACATATTTACAGCTTCTGTTGTATCTGGAAACTTTCCCAAAGTGAATCGAAGTGTTGATCTGCTGCTATGTCTTGTCAAAGCGACAAAAAATGTGTGAAAACATACCATGTAGAATCATCTTTTTTGAGCCTGTCAATACCTGGATCCGTATTTTATCACAGTTTTGTGTCATTCTGTTTACTTTGGATGTTTCTTCTTCTACTGATTTTCTTGCTCCTTTTGAGCATTTCTACTCCGAAAGTGTGTTTCTCACAATGCCAGAGCATGTCGTTACCTGAAAGTGAATTGTTTTCATAGTTTTCCAAAATGCCACTCCCACTTTATCCTTAGAGGACACGCTAGGTCAATCTTAAGTTCTGCCTTGCCCAGTCTCTCTCTCATTCTTGTCTTATATCCATGTTGAGGTACCACAAAGACTGTTTTTACACCTCAATTATGCATGCTATGTTCACTTATTGTGTATTCAGGTAAACCAGTCAACACACCAGAGTCCACATAGCTAACAGCAGATAGAGAAACAAGTTGTTGCCTCCGAAGAAATAATAGGCACCGGCCATGTCATTTACATGCACACAGATGTATGCATTTCTACATCAGCCTATCCATAAAATGAGATGAGTGCTGTTTCTGGAAATAGCCCGTGCTGTCAGAACAGGGGTGGGCTGAAGGGTATCTCTTATGACAAGGCTGTCAGTGAAATATTTCCCTGTGAAATTGGACTTGTCACCACATTAGCCTTAATTAGCTTAGCCCGCAGTGTAGCTAGCAGGTGCAGCGTTGACAACATTTTTTTTATGGGCACCTGCAATAGGGAAAGACATGCAATAGAAAAGCTAGTGAATCGTGACTGCTGTATATTCTAGGTATTTATGTTGAATGTTTGGCAATTTGTAACAACGCTTTTAAAAAATGACTGGAAATGTTGCAGTATTTTAGCAGCAATTAGCTATAGGGTAACTAAGATGATTAGCCATATAAATGCTTGGTGGAATCTGAAGTCCACTAGTGGGTTTCTTCTTATTTAGCGCTATTTGTATGTTCACATAAAAAAAAAAAAAAGATTAAGTGAAAGAATTGGTACCTGGCAAAATGACTTAACTTCAGGAACATCTGGTTCTTCATTTGTACAGTATGATTGATGCAAATATCATTTACTTGAAAAGCATGTGAATCATGGAAGCTGCTTACCAAAACGACATTGCAAAGCTAATTTGTAGCATGACAAAAGGTCTTTAGTTAGGGGAAAAGAGGCCTTGTTGGCACAGCGAGCCTCCCTGTCAAATCTACGTCTAACAGGGACACCTGATGCCTTACTCCTGCAGTGCGCACAATAAGTCATGTTAATTGAATAGAAGCCAGAGCCAATTGTCAAAGCAGACTGGTATCTCGAGTTTCATGGGCACGCGAAGGTTTGCTTGGTGCACAAACATGGCGAATATTGAGCGGCAGGTTGGATTGACACAGCTGTGCACTGTTTTCTTTCTTCTTCTTTTTTCCCCCCTTTTTCCTCAATATTTTTTTCGGCTCACAAAACCTTTTAACCTCTGCGCTGTCTCACTGAAGCACCTTTCAGACAAAGACGAGGATCCTGCCGCGCTGTCAGAAAGGCACACAGCGACACTCGCCCGGACACAGACAAAGCATTAGCATAGGTATCGGTTACTAGAATTCAATAGCTCGCCTGCTCCAGCAAGATTAACTATTCAGGACAGGTGGTTAAAGGGACTATTGTGTTGCATGGGCCGGTGCTACTGTCATGATTGGACAATGCGTTTGTCTGGTGGGCTGCCTCCTGCCAAAACAATCGCAAGGGCAAAGGGCTGCTAGAGTACACACACGTATAGAGTTTCCCCATTGAATCGTATGTGTAAAATCCAAATGAATGGGAATTAAGGCGAAACAGCATGTGGGTGATTTCTAATAGGCTGTGTCGTTCGGGTTAGGTTTCTGAAAATGTGTTTATGCATTCACCAAGGGAGAAACAAAATTAAAATGCTAATCAGGAGGAGTTTGAAGGAACAAAATGGCATCCTTACATCTTTCTGAATAAGTGTTTATGATTGTAATCCCCCAAAGACATGCAAATAGGAGTTGGAGGAACAGCAGATAATTAGTCTTATTTATCAGGATCCCGGCAGGTCCAAGCAGATAGCGGGCTAATGTCTGCGGCTACACACACATGTTCTGGCTCACATCCATGAAATTTCACCCATTACTGACTGTATTTTTTTTCGTGCAGTCTGGTGGTGGCTATGAGGTAAATTCCCTATTGTTAGGTTTTTTAAGTCTGAAGGGGAGAGGAAAGTTAATTTGTGTGGATATGCCTGGGTAATTGGTTGAAATGGGCCCAATTAAAATCTTATAAGGGTAATGTTATTAGCACTTCATCCGTATGCCACACAAAAGGACATTTGGAATAATAAGTGCAACAGTGCAAACATTGCAAAAGGGAGATTTTTAAAGTCTATATGCAAAGCTAAGTAAGTGCTTTATTTGTCATTGCACAACCGTACAACGAAATTGTGTTCAGGTGTTAGTCCTGAGCCGTTGCGACTGAGCCACAGTGGGCCAACTTGACCAGCATGTTTTTGGCGGTAGGAGAAACCGTAGCACCCGGAGGAAACCTGGCTGGCTGCCTTCAGTGCAGCACCTCCTGGGTTTGTCCTTGCTTCAGAGCGTGGTGTCCTGCACTGGTCAGCTCCACCTCCTCCTCCTCCTCCTTCTTGTTCCTGCAGCTCCCTCCACTCCACAACAACAGTCTGTTCTCTGTTTTATTCTCCAGTGAACGTCCATTAGCCAGAACACTAGAAGGGACGGAAGGCTTGTGTGGCTTAGCTGTGAGTCTTGCCCGGATACCTCCTTGTTTGTCCCTTTTTTGTTTCCTGTCGCGCCTCTTGTGACGCCTCCACTGTGCTGCAGGTGTGGGGGGCTCTTGGTGCCTCTTCAGTGTTTCAGAAGAAGACATTTGCGGGTCTCAAATGTATTTAGTTCATAAGCTAGCGTGGCACTCATCTTCACAAACGTATACTAGAACAGTAATATAAAAAATACATTAAATACGGAATATCAGGATTCAAATTGTGACTAGAATCATTCAACCTCTACTAAGGCACTGGTTCTATCTCGAAACCGCCATGTTCAGGGGTAAATCTCAGAGCAATGAGCCAGAGAAAAGACAACTATTCATGTTTAAGCCAGAGGTCGGCTTTTTGATACCAAGAGATGTTTTGTTTGTTTTCCAAGAACAGTAATTCCGTATTCGTAAAGAGCCTCAACTAATTCTAATGTGCATGTTTACAGTAGTGTTAAGCTGGAGGCTGAACCCACATAAATCAGGACTAAATTCAGTTTAACAGTGGACTAATTGCGGTTTCAACAGGGCTAAAGCTTGTACCCAATCAGGCCTAAACCATGACTTTGTGAGACCACCATTCTCTAAATATTCAACAAAACTGTAAGTCATAGATGCCTGGTCTAAGCTGATTATTTCTCATTCATGTGCCTCTGCATTTTCACAAATTACTCCAACCCTGGGCTCGTTACCTTGACCATTCTGACACTTCTATAAATAATTGCGTCCTATAGACAAGGCAGTGTATTGAATTACTCGGGATTGGCTTGAATAAAAGGAGACGGGGTGTCCTTGATGCATTGCGAGTGGTTTATTATTTTACAAGTGGGTTATGTCATGGCGCCTGACTTGATTCCTTTCATGGGTTGTTAATGAAAAATGCATGTGCTGTGTCTTGTTTTGCAGTCGCATCTAACCTGCTGTCTTGAGGCCGGCCGCTAACGCCATGGGGCACGGAAGTGGAGCAACTCTCCAAGGCTTCAACCCTGGAGGTCACCGCAAAGAGAAAGTCCAAGACGCTCTGAATCACTGACGGGCTTTGCCGTTATTATTATTATTTTTGTAGTCCTACCTGTCCCCAGAGCCCAAGTGCAAATTGGATATTTTTTTCATAAGGTCCTGTTCAGGCTTGGATAAGAAGATTAAAATCCATTATCAACATTAGATCTGCCTCAAAGATAAAAGAAGGATATTGCTTTTGCCGCTTGACTGCGAAATTATCTATGTGGAATATAAGATAAATCGCGGAACATAGCCATAATCCGATGTTATTATCACTGCGAGGATCTTTGTAACTCTTGTGGCGCATCCTCTACTTATCTACCATGAATCCCAACGGCCTACCTGGGTTTGCTCTTTTGCTGCTAAGTATCGTCATGGGCCTTAGTACGTCTATGGAGTTTACCGGCTCTGAAGGCCAGTGGGCTCGCTACCTCCGCTGGGACGCCAGCTCCAGAAGCGACCTCACCTTCCAGTTCAAAACGTCACAATCCGACGGCCTGGTTATCTACTTCGACGACGGCGGGTTCTGCGACTTCCTGCTGCTCATGCTCAGCGAAGGCAAAATGCAAGTGCGGTACAGCATCGACTGCGCCGAAACCACCATCACCTCCGACAAAATGGTCAACGACAGCCGCTGGCACTTCGCGGCCGTCAACCGGCACAACCTGCGGACTGGTTTGGCCATAGACGGACAGACCAAGACCCAGGAGGTGCGCCCCCAGAGGCAGTTCATGAAGATTGTCAGCGACCTTTTCATCGGAGGTTTACCCGGGGACATACGCACATCTGCCATCACCCTGCCCTCCGTCCGCGAGCTACCGCCTTTCAAGGGAATTATCACTGATCTTAGTTATGGAAGTAAGCTGCCCAGGCTGATAAATAGTCAGAAGGTGCGCTTGGAGATGATCGGCTTATGCACAGAGAACCCCTGTGAGAACGGTGGGATCTGCTCGCTGGCGGACGGAGAAACCTACTGTGACTGCTCCAAAACGGGATATGTAGGTCGATACTGCACCGAAGGTAAGAGCGGCTGGCTCCACGGCTTTCTGTGTCAAGTGCTGAATATTGATTAAAACAAGCCTTAAGAATTCACAGGTTTCCCTCAAGAATTTAAAGACTAACGCTTTGTGTCCTTTGGTAAACACCACAAAATACTTATGTTACAGCCAATCAATGTTTGAACTTCTAGCAATACATGTACTGTAATAACATTCCCTTGTGTAGTCTGTGGTTTGCATTATGGACATTTTGCATAGTAAATCTATATGGCTTGTAGCTTTAGATTGATGACAAGTAGCCTATGGATTCATGCGGATTAAAAAATATGCACACATCCTTTCAGACATGTTCTTACGGATCATTTACATATTTTAAATGTGTATGTCCATATAGCATAAAGAGTGAAAAGGTGTTTATCACAATGCTACTGTCAAATAGACCTTATTTTGTGGAGGATTTTGCAGCTAATGTGTAACTTCTTCTTCTGAACAGCGGGCAGTTACTGACATGTTGGCTGTCAAGAATTAGGCGCAATAAAACAGCTAATTTATAGTGTTACACTAAAGCACTGGTTCCCAAAGTGGGGGTTGGGACCCCTCGGGGGGTCGCGAGGCATTGGGTGGGGGGTCCCCAGATGATTTTAGGATGACATAAAAAAGAAAAAGGCAACTGTTTTTGATATATTTTCGAGTGTAAAACAGCATATCATTTGTGAAATCCATTCATATAGTTAAAATAAACAGTTTAAATAAATGTTAACTTGATTTTAAAATGTGTTTTCTTCCCTAAAGTAGCGTAAGAGGCAATAACTTTATACAATGGGGGTCCCGAGTTGTTTATGTGTCAATGTTTGGGGTCCCAGCCAAAAAAGTTTGGGAACTCCTGCACTAAAGCATTCTCGAAGCTGGCACAGACTCAAAGTCAGTCACTTTTATCCTGAGCTAAAGATACTTGTCATTTACCAAATGTGCACCAATCTTCAAAATTAGACAAAACCTTTTATATGTTACAGGAAATAGTTAATAATATTCAGTTGCAGCAGTTTGCAATTGGGAGTTGAGAAAAGAAAAAGTAACTTGAGTAGGCGTGCAAAGTATCGCAAATTATCCAGCATTAATATCATTTATAGCTTCTATCACCATAAATCATATATAAACTGCTGATTTGATGAAGGTAATTTTAATTTCAAAATGGCTGTGTAATTCCTGCAGCTAAACTTAATATATGTTGTGCCCTTCAAGCAAAATGTACATGTATTAAAATATGCCTCCATATGCAAACCAGCAGTGTGTAAAACTAAGCTGTTGCATGTTAGTTTTTAAGAGCCCGGCGCTGCACTCAGGGGCTCAGGAAGGGAGGAGGGTGTTACTTAAACTGCACATTTTATAAAGTGTTCAAGTTTAATGTGGGAGTATTTTTATTTATTTATTTTTTTAAGAGAGAGAGTGCTCAGCGTTTTCCTTTTACCTTCACAGTTATTACTTTTGATGAAGAAGAGGAAGCGCTGGATGCGGTATTAGCTGATATGACTAAAATTACAGTCCTCTTTCCCCCCCTTTCCCCCTCCCCATTTTAAACGTTATTCAGCTCTTGCAAGGTGCCGCCACAACCTGAAGGTACACACTGTTTTGGATGAGAAACAAGTCTGTCTCTATCTCCTTCTGCTTTCGAGCCAAGGTCATCTCAGTTTTTGGGGACAAGCGTAATGAGATTCAGCACTTTGACAATCTTGTATTAGAGATATGAGCTTGCAGGGGCCTTTTTCAGCAATTACTTTGTAGTCACCGCGATGTGAGGTGACAGGAGCTCGGAGAAAAGAGTGCATTTTTCTTTTAAAAGCGGCTTTTCCTCTACAGAAATACTTTGATTTTGACTGTTTTTTTACATTGTTCAGTGAAGTGCCCTCCATGTTTATAGCCCTCAAGGCCAAAGAATATCTTGCTCATATGTCATATCTTGCACTACATCCCCGGTCTTTGACGTCTTGGTGTCTATATTTAGGCAATGACAGTAAATTTGCTTCATAACGTTTCCTTTCTTTCTGGTTTATGGGTATGATTTGCACAGAAAGCTTGAGTGTGGACAGACTCATGTCGACTTGCCTCCGCTGCTGACCTAGTTTTGGGTAATCAGACTGACAAGGCTGAGGGATGACTCCATTTTGGCCCGTTGCCCCTCCACTTCCACGCCCACTCGCACCAGAGGAATGCTCAATGGACACCATGGCATCAGCTACATGAATGATACAGCACATTTTCTCATACAGGCTTATGTATGTGTCTCATCAAACTGAATGGAGCTTAAAGGGCTGACCATGACAAAGACTGTGACACTGCAGAGAAATAGTGTGTTTTATTAGGAGGCAATATTAAGGTATGGCACTTTATCAAAAAACAGTAGGTAACAAAAGCCACACACACACACGTAAAAACTAAGCTGGTTCATTCAGGGACTGGATGCAGAGCAGTCAAGAGCTCTGACTGGATTTGCCCTGTAGCTTTATGCCATTTACTCATCACCTCCTTCTTCTACAAGTCGATAAAAGGGAGGGAAAGAAAGAAAGTGTTTATTTATTGAGCCTCCTGTGCATCAACACAGATGCATAGTATTAATGCATTTTTCTCAACGTCATCTGTTGATGTTGTCTGCAGCCATATTTAGTTCTACTTCAAAAACAGAAGAAAGAAAAAACATCAACATATGCTTCCTCTTTGTGTAGCAGTGTTATTAATGGGCAGATCTATTTCAGTGCATTAAAAACATTAAGTTTACTTTACCTTACAAAAACAAAAACAGAATAGTTTTATTATATTACTGTAGACTTTTAATTCAATAGGTTAAAGGAACAGGCCACCGTTTTTACATACTGAGATACGTTCTTACCTTAGCTTAGACGAGTTGATGCGTAACTGTCTGGTCTTTGTGTGTGCGCTCAGTCACGCAAATGTTGTTAGCATTTAGCCTCTAGCATAGGTATAGTGCCAGACTGGGGTGAAATGAGAAGCTACCAAGCTGTTCTACGTTTTCCCTATTTAAATACAGTTACGTGAAAAGTTACACGATCCAAGTCTAGTTACACAAAATTAGACATGTCAATTTTCTAAGCGGATAAAAAGGGAACTATATTGTAAGGCGTAATAACATAGGAGCACTTTGCGCAGTAATATCTCACTTTACTGCGTGGACCTTTGCTGGGAGACGCTAAATGCTAACAACATTTGCGTGACTGAGCGCACGCACAAAGACCAGATAGTTACGCATCAACTCGTCTAAGCTAAGGTAAGAACATATCTCAGTATGTAAAAACGGTGGCCTATTCCTTTAAGGTCGTAAAAAAGGACAATTTGTAAGCAAAACGTATAACATTCATATATCACCGAGTATGGAGTGAATCTATAATGACTACAGTGTAGCGCTTTGAGAATCTTGGTAAAACAGGCTTGTAAAGCACAATACAAGTGTAAGCCATTATTATTATTATTATTATTATTATTATTATTATTGTATCGTACGTTCAAAACTATGACTATTCTTTTGATGGTCCAGAAACTACAATCAGGAAACCTACAAAGTCCTAATGTTTTGCAGTGTAAAGGTATGTTTAGATTCACCCGGTCCTTCCTTGCCATTTAGCCTTGAGGGGAAACATGGTGCGACACAACCTTTGTGTGTCCCAGGAGGTCTGCTATTGGCCCAGAACCACCGAGCGCTAACCTGTTTTTGTCTACCACTCTCCCCTCCATGCACATCCATCTCGACACGTGCCTATTCTCTACAGTCTATTATCCTAGGCAGTAAAATACAGCAGCAGAGAGGAGGCTTCGCAAAATCTCCCTTTTACAAGATGGTCGGGGGAAGATTTGGAAAGTATGGTGTACTTAAGGTTGGGGTTTAGGTGTAGGCGCTGTTTAAGCATAGTTTCCCTCACTACCCTGCACAGAGTAAATTTGTGGAGGCTAGTCATGGCGGCTCCCCTGTCGATGAGAAAACTGCTCTTTTCTGCCTTCCCATTAACTGATGTGGCTGATTGTTGATTGTGCCACCGAGACAGAGAGCCATAATTAGGAAGATAATGAGAAAAGAGATGGCTAATTTGCCTGAAAAATGTCTGCACAAATACGATATGGTGATTGCCATGGCCGCAAGAGGCGAAAAGCTTATTGTTTTTTAGCATTACCAGGATAATAAGGACATCTTTTCAGCGTCTTAGTCTGCACGTTGTGTACAACCAACTTCTAACACTTTAGATTCCTGGAATAATCCATAACCCTGAACATTATTTCTTAGATAGTGCACTATGTCAACATTTCCCACAATGTACTTTGAAAAGTACTGAGCGTTAAACTACAGCACACCATAATGAGTTGCAGGGGTCAAAGGAAGAAAGCTAAAACACAATTTTAATGGCCTGTGTGGTGATGATAAATAAACTACTTAAATAACCTGTTACGATGACACAGTTAAGCAGCAAACCTTTGGTGCTGTTAAATGACCCAGCTCAAGGTTTGTAATAATCCAGTCTCTTCTCTCCAACATATAATCCATTTTGGATGAAACACATCTTTATAAATGCTGAACGGATGCCAGTGTCACATCATCTGCGGCGAGGAGAAAGAAGTAGTGACCTCGCCCATGACGCTTTACTGTAGTGTGGCACCATAACTGAAAAGGTTAGGGACTATAGAGTGGATCCCTAGCTGGAGGATTAGCCTTCTGTACAACCTTAAAGTTGATAGGAGGAGCAAGAGAACCCGGAGGAATCCCACGGACATATTGAACATGTAGTCTCCTCACAGAAAGCGGCCACATATAGTTCAGGAATTGTCACCTGAGCGAGTAAGAAATGTGCAGACCCTGCAGCTAACCCGTCTGTCCAAGCTTTTGAATATTTATATGTTACATTATCTGCCTGTGCTGGCCAGACCCCACGTGCACACTAGTATAAAAAAAATAAAAAAAGTGCATGAAGAGGCACAAGTCCGACGCAGTGCAACAAGGCCCCGGAGCTGCTCGTTAAAACGGGCAGATGGCTGACTGACTGAGTGGACTGGGCCTCGGAAGTGTTTTGCCAGCCGTATTCCTAATGGTCGCGCACTGGCCTAGAAGCAAAATACTGTAGTAGCAGGTGCAGTGGAGACTAGAAAGTGAGCTTACGATGTTTTTGGAAGGGGATTAAAAAAAAGATGCTAAATGCTGGACAGTTTGCATATTAGATCATTAGAAAGGGTGGGCAGCACGCTCTAGGAAAACGAAGCAGCGAAACTGTAAGAGATGTTTTCAACTGGATCTGTTATGACATCCATCCAAAAAAAATCCTTAGGAAGAAATGTGTGAAACTAATGCAGTGATAACTACACCTTATTTAGCCTTACTAAATGATGAGTTAACACTTAATTCATCATGAACAATTCATTAGTTAAGTGTGACTAACACTTAATAACTACTAAACAATGAATAAGTGATGTATGTGAAGAACTATTCATTATGAGTTAGACATTAACTGTAGTAGTTAAGTAGCTATTAAGTTATTGTCATACTTAACTAATGATTTGTTAATGATTAAATAAGTGTTAATTCATCATTTATCAACTTTATTTATAGAAGATATAGATATAGAAGATATGCTAAATTACAATCAGGTTAAGTTAAGGCAAAGCACATACAGTATATAGAAACATCAAGACACGATGACTGGCCATTGACCAGGGGGTGGGGCTGAAGAAACGTGTTGAGGCAGCCGCAGAACGATGTGGGCGTGGCTAGGGAGGGGGTATGTGTGTGCGGTTATTTACAGTCTGAAAGTCAGTGTTATGCAAAATATGACCCAGAGAGCTCAGTCCTTATCAGGTTTAGCTCCGTGGCTTGGCCTTGAAGGGAAGTGTTGACCACGTAGGAGAGATAAGAGGTCCAGCTGCTTCAAACCTCCTCGCTCAGATAAATATAATATAAAGTGTTACCATGTTTTTACAAAATTCCTATGAAATTAATTAGCAGATTCTCACCTTTCTCTTAATTAAAAGGTGAGCACAAAATCATCTACGCAGGTCATTTCAAAGCCCTCAGAGACACATTTTCCATTGAAGGTTGCCCACGTTTTTGCCGCTTTATCCTCGTAATGCTCCTGCACCTGTTTGAGCAGAAGTCGCCCCGGAAACCGTCCGCACATTCTGTCTTACGGCCCACATGCTGCACCTCCAACTCCCCGTATAACTCGCGGCCAACTGCTGCGATCGTCTTCGCCGCGCAACTTTCCTGTCCATTTTCTGATCTCCCGCAGCGTCTCACACACACACACACACACACACCCTCCCGCCTCACTCTATAAACTCTCCGGCTCGGTGTAACAGCTTAGCCCTATAAAGAGTTGGCCCTAAAACACATGTTCAGCCTCCCCCTCCCATGTGGATCGGGATGCATCAGAGTGGCTAACTGTGTCAGGGCAATGAGCTGAAATTAGACACCACCGCTCACCACCACCACCGCTGCACTCTGGCTCTGCGGCGCGGGTTGGCTCCGGCCCGGCAAATCCCAAACAGTAGCGATGGGATTAAAGGCTCTTTTTTTTCTTTTCTTTTTTAGAGGAGCCGAATCTTTTGGATCGGTTCATCTCGAATAGCCGTTCAAAAGACATTCGCTCATAATTATGTCTATCCTGATGAACGTTATCATCTGAAAAGTAATCACTGAGAGGCAATTTTGCGAATTAGTAACTTTTAAAAAACCCATTCCAATTCAAATCAGTTCTGCCGGTGTCATTACTTGTGCAAATATCAATATATTTTATGGTAATGATCTGGATGCTAGCCCTCATTCACTGAAATAAGAAAAAAAAGGGGGGGGGGGGGGAGACATTATGGGGACTCCGGAATACCTTGGGGTGCTTCGGCTACGCATAAGGTCAGGGTTATTAAAAGCCACCGCGGACCGTGCTGTGAATATGCAAAACGGTTCCCTCTTCTGGCAGTCGCACTGAGGAAATCTTTGGACGCAAATACGGAGTGACGGATCTCCCGTAATTGAAGGCAAGCAAACTGTTAAGCAAGTGCTGAAATGGTGCCTGCGGGCTTAGCTTTGGGGATTAATAAACATACATGAAAAAATGACAGTTACAATAATCTCTCTGTATAAAGTAGGTCATGGGGGAGTAAACGGGGGAGAGGGGAGAGGGGGAAAAAAAAATGCTACGGGGACTTGCCTGATTCAGAGCAGGGAGGGCATTTGTGTCGAGTGCCCAAGCTGGAAATTATGTTTGGATTTGAGTGCTGGTAAAATAGAACAGGGGATTACGCTCGGACCACATGTCCTCTCCGGGACATTGGCTAGCTCTGGACGTGGTCGAATCAAGAGAAAAAAGCTTGATTTTGACGTGGAGGACAGAGTTGTTATAGCGTGCAAAAGCCAGGCGCGTAGTGGTGTGACAATCACGACCAAATCGGATATTATGAACTTCTATTTGACGCACGTATTGAACGGATGTCCTTTTCTTTCATCCATTTGCTTTTCTTTTTACAACAGGACAAATTAGGCTTTAAAGGGATACTTCGGGATTTTTGTCATAGGGCCTCATTTCCTAGTTATCCAGAGTGTTGTTGATGTCTGGAGATATTTTTTCTTAAATTCATGCAGTTCTTATATTTGAAGACTCTAGTGGCGCTAGGCTAGGGCAAGGCTAAAGCATTTCTATGGTAACAGCTAGACTGCATTCAAAACAGTCTGGCCCACTCCACAGTGCACCTGAGGCAAATCACTTATAACTCCAGACTAACCATATAAATGTCTGTGTTAATAGAATAATTTTTGAAATATAAGAGAATTACCGCATTTTGAAGGACTATTTTCTCGCAGATCACTCCGCCGCTGTGTTAGCTTACAGCCACGAAGCTGATGCTGCTCAAATATAAGTTATTTTAAATGCAAAATGGTTAAAATTATTCTATCGACACAGACATTTATATGGTTAGTCTGGTGTTATAAGTGATTTACCTCAGGTGCACTGTGGAGTGCGCCAGACTGTTTTTTAATGCAGGCTAACTGATACCATAGAAATAGTTTAGCCTTGCCCTAGCCTAGCGCCACTAGACTCTTCAAATATAAGAACTGCCGGAATTTAAGAAAAAATATCTGGATAACTAGGAAATTAGGCCCAATGTAAAAAATCCTGAAATATCCCTTTAAGTGTCAATAAGGGGGTACACAAAAGTCTTGATGTAGGTTCGAGAAAGCCTAAACCCACCTGATCTGAGAAGCTAAGCAGGTTAGGCCTGGTTAGTGCCATGGATAGGAGGAGTCTGGCTTCTGTCAGGCCACCCCAGGCCAGCAACTTACACCTAGCTTAACACCACCGACATGAATTGGTTGGCTAATCAATGTATCAACTCAAAAAGAAAATGAGCCAGTTCGCAAACGGCTTGACATGAACAGATTGTAAAGATCCACACCCAATGAAAGACCCATGAGTTTGATCACCACCGGCAGAATGAAAAAATGATAAATAACAAATGATAATAAGTAAAATAAACCAAAACGTATCCCTCCAGTGATGGCCAATCCAAAGAGAAACCCCTGTCCTTCACGCCTCCTCCCTCGCCTCCCTCACTGTGTCCTTTGCTTCTCTCCGGCAATGTCGACATACGAGAGGCGGCCATTTTGGCTTCCTTACAGAAGGAGGGGGGGGGGGGGATCAGACGCGGGGTCCACAGTCCAGTTTGCTAATCAGCACTTATAAGAGGGTGGATGCGGCTGTTGTAGTAAGTTAGTGGTGGGAAGAGGGCCAGGCTGTGGAGCACTAAGGGCACAGATCAAGGCATGGCACTGACTCGCAATGATCTGATATCATGAGCTGGAGCCAGCTCTTTAAGCCGCCAATGCAGGCTGTCATTATTAGGGTTTGTTTAATTTGTCTCATTCTCACGAGAGAGTGGTTGTGCAAATTATTTTATGCAGATTCCACGCGGATCCACAAACACAAAAACAAGACAAAACATTGAAAAGCAAACGAAATGCCATATGTGCTTGGTGGAATATTTCTTTTTTAGGGGGGGGAAATAATTTGCTCTTGTGGGCTTTATGATTATGAATTAGTAAAACAACAATCTTCATTTACAATTTGTGCATGTGGTTCTCAGCATATAGTTTATTTTACTTAGAAACAGCAAGGGTGTGAAACAAAAATCCAAAGCGACTGAATGGGACCACTGCTCTCGCGTCCGGTGTGAACACTTCTGACATGTCTGATACCCAAAAGGTGCCAAACCGCGGGTGAAGATGTCGGCCGCAAGGATCCACACACTTTTTTTTGTGCCTCGTCATGATGAACCTCCAATGAGCATTCCTCTGATGACACTAACCAGAGAGTTACACAAAACAAATGCAGAGCAAAACATTAAAAAGGTCATGTCCCCCGTTCCCTCTCATGTGCAAAGGTCAGCAGTGTTGGAATAAAACATGGAGGAGAGTTTCGATATGGGTCTGTCGAGAAACACCTGGCTATCCACAAGCCTCACTTCACCGTAAATCTGAAAACTGGATTTATGCTTTTTTTAATGTGTGTGAGGTCACCTGTGTGATGCCAGGTGAAGAATATTAGCTTTAACAAATATTCTCAATTTTTGAAAGAGTTGTTTGTTCAAGGTGTCGATCTGAATCCCCCGAGAACGGGACAGATATGATGATCTTTCTCTCCACAGGGATTATACACTGAAGTACCATACATATTTTAAACAGGCATGTCAAGGGGCACCTGTTTGTTCCTTACATGAAACATAATGCTTCAAAAGTGTGTTTTCTTTGCATGTTAGCACATGCAAATGTTTTAGTGTGTTGCTAATGCAAAATTTCTCTTCTTTGCTCTGTCTTTTATCTTCCGTCATTATTGCAGCTGTCCAGAGGAGACCAGGTGAGTCCTATTGCTTTTCAACATGCATTTTAAGTGTTTTTTTTGTTTTTTTTGTTTACTTAATTGCCAACAGCTTGCATTTAGGATAATGAAGTTATAGGTTGAAGCCATACAATATGTAAAATAAGATATTTTTTTCTTAAATTCATACAGTTCTTATATTTGAAGAGTCTAGTGGCGCTAGGCTAGGGCAAGGCTAAAGCATTTCTATGGTAAACGCTAGCCTGCATTAAAAACAGTCTGACCCACTCCACAGTGCACCTGAGGTAAATCACTTATAACACCAGACTAACCATATAAATGTCTGTGTTAATAGAATCATTTTTGAAATATAACTGACCTTTTATCACATGAATTATTGCATTTTGAGGGACTATTTTCTCGCAGATCACTCCGCCGCTGCGTTAGCTTACAGCCACGAAGCTGATGCTGCTCAAATATAAGTTATTTTAAATGCAAAATGGTTACAATTATTCTATCGACACAGACATTTATATGGTTAGTCTGGTGTTATAAGTGATTTACCTCAGGTGCACTGTGGAGTGGGTCAGACTGTTTTTAATGCAGGCTAACTGATACCATAGAAATGCATTAGCCTTGCCCTAGCCTAGCGCCACTAGACTCTTCAAATATTAGAACTGCATGAATTTAAGAAAAAAATATCTCCAGACATCAACAACACTCTCGATAACTAGGAAATGTCAAAAATCCTGAAATATCCCTTTAATATTGTCAACATTCAGCAAATGTAGAAATAAATCCACATTATTATATTATATTATATTATATTATATTATATTATATTATATTATATTATATTATATACATTAGATGGACCATTCAAAGTCAGGCTTTTGTTTTTATATTTTATTGAATAACCTAAAGGCTTACTTCTCTGATGTATAGCACTAACGTCTTTTGCCTTTGACTGTCGACAACAAAAGCTTTCATTTGCACTTGGGGAAGCTTTTGCCTTTAGAGTGTTGTGCCATGTTTTGCCATCGCGCAAAGCATATTTAACGACAATACAACCTGAGTATTGGTGTGGGTTTATTCTTAACTCTGCTCCCTCTCTGTCCCCGTCTGCTTGATTTCTCTGCTTCAAGGCCTCGCACACCTGAAGGCAGAACAAGGTACGCTCTTATTCTCTCTATTTCTGTTTGGGTTCACTCTCCTTGCTGTGGCTCTTAACGATATATTTTGGCCAGAGGCGGGAAGTAGTCAGTTACATTTACTCAAGTACATGTACCAGTTCACAAATTCACAGGTCCTAAAAAGGAGTACTGTAAGTTAAGTATCTGAAATATTACTTGGAGTCTTACTTGGTTAAAATACTGTATGTTGATTCTTTCTGTCGGTAAGAAAAGCTTCATGTTGAGTAAACGAGTACAGTTACTTGAGTAAATACTTTGACCACTTTACCCACCTCTGACTTTGCCTTTCTGTTACTTGGCCGTGTGCGTGTTTTGCTGCTTCCATTGTTGCTGCAGTGAAATGGGAGTGTGCGTGTGCGTATATCTATCGAGCGTGTGCTGCGGGCTAAAGGTGCCCGTTGGCGTGGCATGTTCTCATCTCAACCTTGGGCTCGGCCACTCATCGCTTCTGTGACCGCTCAGCGCCGTCTCACCCAGGTCTCTGTGTATTACATAATTGTATGCCGTGTACTCGGGCGCACGGCTAACTCGCAGTGACACACTCCGCGGTTCAGACACAACCTCCGCAGTGACAGGACGGGGAGGGCAGACCAAAGGAAAGCAAAGGAGAAGGGGGGGGGGGAAACAAGGAGAGCTAGCGAAATCACCGGGATGTGGGCAGACAGGAAAAATAACATCCTATTTTTTGCAGGGAACAGACAAGCCTAGGTGCAGCCATTAATAAAAAATTAAAAAAAAAGCATATAGACATTGGCTATCGTTGCCTAAAGCAGAGGAACTGAAGAAGCACATTTCAAGATGAGGCCTTTTGAAGATGTGCCAGAGCTTATTTAGTGGCAAAGTCATCTATATAAGATATTTTCACCTCTCATCCAAGAGGCTTCATCAATACTGAAGGTCTGTCAAAAAAAATACATTAACTCATAACTTACAGAAGAGCATGTTTATGGAACACGCCCGGATGACTGACAGTTTGCAGACAAGCAAAGAGCTTAGTTGAAAGGTAAAGATTGCTTTTTTGCTAGCAAAGACCGAGCCAAGGGAACGATGAGATTGAAGGATGCAGGGGGGTAGGTACAATGCTGAGTGCTTGATGCAGAATTACAAGATATATGGGGGTTGAGAAGAACATATACATACCAATAAACATCAATGAACGTCCTAGTTTCCTGGGAGGAGGAAAAGGGGGCAGTCAGGAGTGGCCAGGTGGAGCTGGAGATGTAGTTGAGGCCTTGCCCTGCTCAAGAACATCTGTTAACTACCTCACAACCATGTCTATGTGATTTGAGCTGGCAACATGTGCGTGATGTCGTGGGTGATATTCTAAATGTTTTAAGTATTTGATAATGTTTTACACTGTAGCATGTTAAAGCTTTGGAGAACCGCAGAGCAAAATGGATGTCGTTAAGCTGCGAGAGAAACAAGTTTCTTCCTCCACTTCCAAAAACGAACAAACAAAACGAAAATGTGGTCCAAAAAAAACAATGCTAGTCTAAATCAGTGCAGTGAGTGGTGCCATTCTTAACAGTTTTCCGGTCGCAAGGTGCCAAAACTAAGATGTGTCTGTGTCCTCCTTCCATCTGCTTCTTGCCTTTCCTCCACATCCTCCACCATTCTGCATGACTGTCAGCATATTGTGTGGAAGTACCAGCTGGTAACATTCATTCATTTTACTAACAACAGCTTGTTCCCCCTTTCTCCTGTCTTTTCTCTGGTGCACTTGCTGGACTGCTACCTTTGTCCTTTTACCAGTACGGACCCCTTCTCCTCACCAAAACATGATAGCAAGAGGCAAAGGTACAGCAGTTTCCCTTTTCCCCAATGTTTTATCGTGCAAGTGCTTTGTGTCTGGATTATGCTTTTACAATGTGGTTACCTTTATTATTATTGTTGTCCAATTGTGTGCAAATATCTGTGCAGTGTTGAAAATTGAACGCTACAATGTGGTTGTTTGTGGTTGCCAATTGTATAAGACCGTAGCTGGGTAGTATACTGGGTTTTCTTATCCCTATTATTTTAACTTGTACTTGTTTGTCCACTTTTCCCAGAATAAGTAGCACCGGAATAATCTCAATGATTTTGTATTATTTTAAATGATCTTTTATAGTTTGTTTACATAAAACGTGAAGGAAACTTGATGACAAGACTTCACGATGTCCTTCAAAGTTAAAACGTTTGTGAGTAGTCGTAGTTAATTGAAGTTCACTGAATACTTCTTTAAATGTTAAACTACTTTAGATTAGATCACTTATTTTTACACTAGCTGTAGCCTTTAAACACAACTAAAAGGCAACTTTATCCTCCTCTGTGAAAGATACTGTATATTAATGTCTGGCCATTGCTGGATTTATTGCTGCATTTTGGCGTTTCGATGAAAGAGGGTCAGAACTATGAACTCATTTTCGCAGTCTTTCAGAGAAGAGCCGAATCATTTATTTATCCTGCCATGCAACACTCTGTGACTCTTTGTGTGATCCCCAAAGTGGATTTCTGTGCATTGTTTGTATTGTAAGAAAGTGCTGTCTGGCTTCTCATGCTACTGCTGCCTCTCCCTTTGGAGATTGCTCTATAGTAGGCTTGCGTCAGCATATCGAGGCAGTCTGCTTGAGTAAGGTCCCACTGTGGTTTGCTTGAAGTTTGGCCGCTGTGTTTGTAAAACCCAATGGGTTTCCTTTAAGGTGCCCCGGTTTTCTTTACAACTGTCTGTAGACTTGCAAATGGTGTTGTACAGGGAGTGAACACATCCCCTTGCTGTAAACATGAATGATTGCATCTACACATGCAATATCTAGTGCAGCCATATGCTTAGTCTCTGGCAATGTTGAAAAATCTAGCAAGGCCAGCCTAATGAGAAGTAAAATGGACCATTGCTTCGTGAAATTCATTGATGTTTTAAAAAGTAATCTTGTTTCTAATAGTTTTGCATTTGCGGTAGTGTGGTGGGGCATTAAAATTACTTTAAGTTGAAGTTCCCAATAGATACTGTAGGTGCATTTGATTTACAACCATGTCACTGCAAATTCCTTTTTATTCTTAGAAATGCTACTTTTGTGTATATGGTAAGGCTAAAATAAGCTCACTGTACCTCCAGATTGTTATTTTCCCCCCTTATATTTTGTAACTTAGTCTTTCCAGTTTTGTATTAAATGTATTAGTATGGGAGAAAAAAATGTGTCTAAACCTTTTGAACCGTGCATAACGAGGACACAGGAAGCTGATACCAAAGGCTTGTAAGCGAAGCAGCGTCGAGCTTACGTAACAGCGCATGGCTTTTATGGAGAAAATATGATGACGCGGACAATAAGAACGCGCCTACAGCAGCTCCCTCCCTGCGCCTTTAGAGTCATGTGTCTCAGTTATGTTTGCAAACGGAGCAGAGGTCAGAGGGGACGGTCAGCAGGAGGCTGAGAGTCGACCTGAGACAGAGCTGTAAGGCAAAACAAAGATAGAGCGATTCAATTATCATGATACTTAGATCCTTTTGATGATGATGAGGAGGAGGAAGAGGAGGTAGAGGAGGATGATGAGGAGGAAGAGGAGGCAGAGGAGGAGGATGATGATGAGGAGGAGGAAGAGGAGGTAGAGGAGGATGATGAGGATGATGATGATGATGATGATTATGAGGGTGATGATGATAAGAATGATGAGGATGATGATGATGATGAGGAGGACGATGATGATGATGAGAACGATGATGATGAAGATGAGGATGATGATGAGGAGGATGATGAGGAGGAGAATGATGATGAGGACGATGATGTCGATGATAATGATGATAACGAGGACGGAGATGATGAGGATGATGATTAGGATGATTAGGATAAGGATGATGATTAGGATGATTAGAATGAGGAGGATGATGAGGATGATGATGATAATGATGATTAGGATGAGGATGATGATGATGAGGACGATGATGTCGATGATAATGATGATAACGAGGACGGAGATGATGAGGATGATGATTAGGATGATTAGGATAAGGATGATGATTAGAATGATTAGAATGAGGAGGATGATGATGAGGACGATGATGTCGATGATAATGATGATAACGAGGACGGAGATGATGAGGATGATGATAAGGATGATTAGGATAAGGATGATGATTAGGATGATTAGGATGAGGAGGATGATGAGGATGATGATAAGGATGATTAGGATAAGGATGATGATTAGGATGATTAGGATGAGGAGGATGATGAGGATGATGATGAGGACGATGATGATGAGGATGATGATACTGATGATGACGATGATAAGGACGATTAGGATAAGGATGATGATTAGAATGATTAGGATGAGGATGATGATGATGATGATGATGATAATGATTAGGATGAGGATGATGATGATGATTAGGATGTGGATGAGGATGATAAGGATAATCATGACGATGAGGACAATGATGATGATGAGGATGATGATGATAATGAGGATGATGAGGATGATTAGGATGTGGATGAGGATGATAAGGATGATGATTAGAATGATTAGGATGATAAGGATATCATGACGATGTGGACGACGACAATGATGATGATGATGATGATGACAATGACGATGATTAGGATGAGGTAAGGCTGGAGAAGTGTCTTGCCTAAAGACACAATAATGAACTGGTCTGAGCTAATCTGATTTTGTCATCATAATAATAAGAATAAGAATAACATATAAAAGAAGAATTGTGTATTCGTGCCCAGTTAGCGCTAAGAAAATATATTTGGCAGATAAGTGAGGGCAGTTACGATGGGAGGATGAAGATACTGAATTCCTTGCTTTTATATGGGGCACTTTGATTTGCAGCATCACTATCTTGGGTGACATCAAGGCCTATCTTATATTTGGTTCACATATGCGCTCACTTTATGCACAGCTTTGATGTTATAGCTAACTTTTTATAAGCCACAACACAGGCCCAGAATGGTGCTCCACTTTCTATCCACGCTCTACTTAACAACCTGCCTTGGTCCATTTAGCAGATGAGAAATATCTGATCTTCTTTGTAAGGCTTGCGATTGTCTTTATCTTGAATATCTTCTGTGCTAATAAAGCCATAAAGGCTCCACTGAGAGCCGTGGATGAACATCGGTTTAGTGCCAGTGGCTCGTGACATCATTATTGTCTCCCCTGTTGGCTGGCTTTATGGCAAGACAGCTTCGCCCAAGGTCAGTGATGAGAATATACGCGGCTGCCTGCAGGTATAGAAGCCAGAGCCCAAGGCCACACAGCGTTTCTCCGTGCTGTGAGAACTCAGTCGTATTCTATATACTACAAGTGCATAACGTATTATTCTAAGTATCTATTTCAGTATACTGTATGTTGTTGACTGAAGGACAGCGAGTTATTATTTTCAGAATAGATCAATATGGGTTAAAGAAAAATGTGGATTCCTTTATTCATTGGGATTCATACCATTTCCTTCTGAACGAGTGACCTTCCAACAAGGTAGTGACTTTTTAAAATTCCAAGTGGATATGCTTTTCATACCCATAACTACTATTTCACAATAAATACCAAACTGAAAGAATCAGTACCTAGTTGCCATTTTAAGAAAAAATAATAATCTAGGTTTCTCTGGACTCCCAAACAATGTTACATCCTTACTTTTATTTATTTTTTATTTATTGGTTTATTTGGTCGGGACAGTGCATGTTAAAGGGGGGGGGTATTATGTAAAATCGACTTTTTCAAGCTTTATATCATGTTATTATGTCATTCCCTCATTAAACACATGCCTGGAGTGTTGCCTTGGCTCATTCACATATTTTTGAGTAATAAGTAAAAACTTAGACGGCAGCCATTTTAGGTGTAGCTATGCCTCAGTCCTCCTAGGAACGCCCCCACCTCCTGGAGACGCCTCTGGACCTTTCGTCACCAGCCAAGCCACCAACCACTGCTCCTCAGCTCAGCAGAGGCCCCTCCCCGCACAGTAGTGTTGTTTAGATGCCACAGCAGTGTGCTGAAGGGGGCGTGTCGGAAAGCTTCTTAAAGAGACAGAGGCCTATTTCAAGACATTCAGTACAGCCATTTTGAGAGAGCAATTGTATTCAAGGCAGTTATTTAAATTTACTGCATATACAGACCAACAGAAGGTTACGTCATCATTGTAGTATGCTATAGACTGGTGCTATGTGATTGGAAAAAGCATAATACCCCCTCTGTAATAAACATACTGTACATGGGTCTCATGCATGTAAACACAACACACCGGATTGTAGCCTTGAGTTATATCCTTCCTGCTCATTTGTATCTGCTCTGCTACTCCAGCGGCATAAATAATCTACATTCATACATTTCTATCATTTACAACATTTGAATCGGTATAGAAGGTATGCAGATAGTGACAACACAAGCCAAATGAGTGTCAACGGTGAGTTATATTATATGTTTTGACACTTGTGAGGGTTCTGCTTACAGTGAAAATTATTTAAGTGTATATCAGTCGTGGGTAAACTCAAGTGAAAAAGCTGGTATATCACACATTTATGCAAAATTCATTATTTACATTTCTGTAATGTAAAAAAAAACAACCTAAATTTAGATGACGGAGTGTAGGGAGAACGATGTCACACTGAAACAGCATTAGCAGCCACTGACAGAGATAGGCACAAAGCTGAAAAGATGGAGTCGCAGTCGGAGAAGGCATGAGTGGGTAGAGAAGACACAGCCGCGAAGAGCCCTAAGACAGACGGCTCAGACTCCACTGCGACTGCTGTGTGCGCGAGGAGAGCAACTTTTGGGCAGGACTTTGAGGGGATAATTAGGGAGAGCAGAGAAAGTCCTACAAGCCTTCATGCAGGGATTAGATCGGGGGCCGAACTCGCGCTCCCTGTAGCTCCCAGCGAGGCGCTTAAAAGAAGCAATGCCCCAGTCGCCAAGACGTGTCCGAAAACAGCTGCCGTGGCGCTCAGCGTGACCTCAAGAGTCCCAACCGAACTGGAAGCAAGCATCAGTCCAACAGCACACCTCATTTGCATTATACTGCACGAGCAAAAAGTGGATATACTGTATGGACAGAGAAGTCATCCTCGCTGGAAACCTGCCCTACAATTAAAGAGGCTTTTTTCAATCACATAGCACCAGTCTATAGCATACTACAATGATGACGTAACCTTCTGTTGGTCTGTATATGCAGTAAATTAAAATAACTGCCTTGAATAAAATTGCTTTCTCAAAATGGCTGTACTGAACGTCTTGAAATAGGCCTCTGTCTCTTTAAGAAGCTTTCCGACACGCCCCCTTCAGCACACTGCTGTGGCATTTAAACAACAACACTACTGTGCGGGGAGGGGCCTTGCTGAGCTGAGGAGCAGTGGTTGGTGGCTTGGCTGGTGACGAAAGGTCCAGAGGCGTCTCCAGGAGGTGGGGGCGTTCATGATATAAAGCTTGAAAAAGTCGATTTTACATAATACCCCCCTTTAAGCAGCTGGGACTGGGTCGACACCAAACTTTTTGAATCACTGCTGAATAAAGATCTAAATTGGTGTGCATTTGTTGGCTTCACATTCTAGTATTTGATGTTATAATCTCATATAGAGGCCAGGTGCCAACACAACCCTTCATCGGAGGGAACTGTTTTCTTTTTTTTGGGAAGAAATCTACAAATACAAAAAATAGTAGTAGATAATGGTGTATCAGAAAGTAGGTCTCGAACCCTGCTATATTCATCGTTTCAGCCTGCTTTCAGCCGTTTCCACTGCTCAACATCATGCACATGTTTTGGAATATTTTATCCCCTAACTTTATGCTAGTTTTTGCTTCATGTGAATAGGCAGATATTACCATAGGTCGATTTTGAGGGATATGTCACCACCATACAACTCTTACCTGCCTATGGACTCTTCTCATCTCATAATGTGACATGAACGCAAATTATTGCAAAGTGATAACGGTTCGAAAGAGAGCATGTACAATTCAAAATCAAAAGTACAGCTTACATTTTGAGCAAGGCATAATAGAGCTTGGAATTTTGTCATCAAAACGGCCATGATTTCAGGGATTCCTTACGCATTCTCCATAATGATAAACAAATGGAGATTGAACATACATATTTGATTGATTGTTGACGTAAAATCATGTGGATATTCCTTTTTTTCTACTTTTTTAATATTGTTTTTAGCTAACGTGTGTCTGTGAACAGTGTTTGCTAGTCCCTTTTTTGGCAACTCTCACTGTTGCAATGGAAAGTACAATGTAAAAAAAAGTCTTCCGTGCTTCCATGCCGACTTGTTGAATCCATTCCTTCCTCTTGAGGCTGTAAAAGTACCGTGTTTGTCATAAGCCTCACACCATGGACAGGTTTAAGATGAAGAGTTGTGCCCGTGCTTTCAGTCCTGTCCACAGATGCTGCGAGGGTTCAGAGAGGATTTATGTAATGCCAGGGACATGCTCCTCTAAGCTTTCTGCCCCAAACCTGCCCAAACACATCCAGTCACTGTGGATATACGACTGTACCTGAGTCTATTGTTCACAACAGCGAAAGAAAAACAGTCTCTAAATTACTGAAGCGACAAGGTAATTAAAGAATGCTGAAAGTTGGGAGGAAAAGTTTGACTTGGTACAATGAGCTCCCCTCTGACATTTTTGAGGTTGAGTTTGTCTCTCACTATCTTTCAAAGCCAAGCCAGATCAACCAATTTATTTTCTTTTAGCCTACTGCATGACAGCTGTCTAGATGAAACTTCTTGTTTTTTTTCCTGAAATACTAGACATCAGTGCTTTGGCAGATTTGTTTTTACATCTTGAACTTGCATGCACTTTTGGGTTAGCCCTGACTGCCAAAAAAGGGTTTCGGGTTTGTCTTAAGTGCAGAGGCTGATCATTCTAAAAACATAATCATTTTAAACACATCTCAGTGTTTCCCCTAGGTTTACTGGTTTGGCAGGGGGGTGTGGTTACATGTGCACGCGCGTGGTCCGTGCATGCTGCCGGGTAAAATAAAGTTTTTTTGAATTTCTCTATGATACATATTTAATTCAGTTTAAGTAACTGTAAAGCATTTTGATGATGTAGGAAACAATACTATGTTTTAGAAAGTTTGAGAATGTAATATACTATTATTAGAGCAGCCTAATGTAGGCTACCATTATTTAATTTTCCCATGGGTGTTTGGATTTTCCTCATATTCATGTTTAATATTTATCAGTGAGTTCCACAGTTTATGATCTAATTGGACACATGTAATAGGTCTGTGTTCTGTATAAAACAAGAGGAGCCAAAATTCAAAAGTTCAGGACTTTCTACAAAATCCAACAGAGCTCATTTCAGTGACTTCATGTGAAACAGATGCTAACAGCTTCACCTAAACAGTTTAGGCTAAACAGATTGGGTAAAGACGCTCGTTTTGACCAATGGCCGCTGGCTGCTCTGCTTTGTAACGACGACACTGGAGGCCGCCATTGTTCCGCCATTGCTGTAGTACCACCATATAGCCGCTAGGCCCCATTGGAATGCATTGCACTTTAGACACGTTAAAAACAACTTTAATGCCCGGTGCCTAATTTTTTGGAACTGTCTACAGCTAGATATTCCTCCTGTGATTACGCTGGGTTAGACACAATCAGAGGCACCGGGCTGGTTATCGTAGGATACATTTTAGAAATCTCGTACTTAATGAGGGTCTGACTGTTAGCATTGGAGTTGCGCGAGCTACACGTCACACAAGGGCCGAGTCTACAGTGAAGATCCCGCCCTTATGCCCTTATTAGGAACATGCTTCGTCAGAGCAGGGGAGGAGGAGTCTGTAAATCCGCCATGATTTCCTCCTCGAAAGTGGTCATTGTGGTAAACGGGGAGGAGTGAGGAATGACGGTCTATTAATAATATGTCTATGGTTTTAACGATCAGTGATTAGCGCTGCATAATAAAAGGCTATCGTCCTGATAGGGCGGGAGGTGCTGATGGCGGGGCGGCCCGCCCTGCCAATATCATGGCAGGGGAAAGACTGCATCTTGATCACTACCTTACATTTTGTTGGTTAGATAATGTTTATCTTAATTTCCCTTGGCTTGGTTTCTCATCCTTTAAAGATTCTTCTTCCCTCGCTGTAATAGTAATACTCCCGAGTGGTCTGTGAAATTATCATGGTTGTGCAGACTCCTCCTACGAAGTCTGATCCTTAACAGGGCAAAAAAGTAGGAAGCCCCATGCTTGCAGGGCAGGCGGACCGGCTTCGAGCCCCCACAGTGCTTTAGAGCCTGCAATCATAGATTTAGGCTTCAGCTTTTTATTTCTAATATACAAAGAACTGTGTGGTTACAAATATGACACCTGTCCCAGTGTTGTCATATGGGTCATAGCAATTTTTAGAAAAAGAACAACTCTTTGGAGCCAGGCTTTTAAGCAGTGCAAATGAGGTCAAAGTCTCCATAGAAACGCTGTTTACCAAGTGTCTTTTGGAGTCGCCCCTTGCCACCAGGGGGTGGTATTACAGCAATGTCAGTGCCCCGCCATGAGGCCATGAGTTCCTACAGATGGTATCCGTGGACTAGCATAATATGCTATACATATAATATATGTTCATGATCGAAGCAGCCAAAGGGGGAAACGAATAAGGGGGGGAAAAAACTGAATATTCTCCCGTTCACCCACCATGACTTTAACAAATGCTGAATTGAAAAACGACATGGAGAGAAGCAAAGTGGTTCAATAGCCCGGAAATACTGACAATGGTAACCAGGATCTACGTTAGCTTCATGCTACATATGCTAACGTTAGCAACAAGTGCCATTTTTCGCTTCTACTGAACAATTTACTGTGGAAAAACATCCATATGGACCTGTTTTTGGCTTGACTTTAATGGTGCGTGATAAACAGGTTTATTGTTCACCAGAAAACAGCCAAAAAGAGGCTAGGCCACGCCCCCTTGTATGACGCGTTGCTGTCTATATCCGTAGGGCCACATGAGATTTACAGACTAAAACGTGCATGTAAACACAAATCTGAATATGTTTTTTCATGTGCAAACCACATCGTAATATGGCAGAAAAGCTCTAAACTTTGATTGATTATAGATACTGTACCTACTTGCTTTAGATACATGTAGGGGGGACCTTCTAACTGTAGGGGAAGAATGCTAGCCACTGTTACATTTTGTTGTAGTTCTTTGTTCAGGGTCAAATTCAGCTGTTATTTTCTCCCTTAAATCCGAATTGAGTAAAGCCGCGTCGCTCGATGTCATTAGAGGTTTGCTTTGTTTACACCGGCGCGCTGTCACCAATGTAAATGAGTTCTGTGCCGTCTCACAGACGTGGGCCGCCGCGAGTGCCAGCTGCTTCTTATTGGCGTGGGCATGCAGCGGTTGTGCTGTTGATAAATGACTATTAATGGCCAGACGTTCAAACCCGAAATCATCCTCGCGGTGGATTTGAGAGTTGCTTAAATTGAGGGCATTGGCCAAATTGATTTCCTACACTGGCCGGCTGCTACTCGAACGGTCAGAGAAAATAAGCGCTGAACACAACAGACCTGCCCTAAACAGTGGCTTTATGTCCTTATTGCTGAAATTTCAAGCCTGTGCTGAGTCTGAGTCTAGACTGTGGAGACTGTTTGTTGAAATGGTGTCAATTCTGTTTGAAGTTGCATATAAATAAAATATGCGAATTTTGCACTATTAATTCTTCATCAGGTTGTGTGCCACCAGTCTCTTACAAGCATGTTCTTTTATCTTTGTTTTGTGGCGTGCCTGAAAAAAGCCAGGTCGTCTTGCAAAACCTTTTCATATATTGCCCCTGATTTATTTCACATGCTGCTGTAAGGTTGCTACATTTCTTTGTAAATATATACTTTATTTAGTAGTTGATGCGTCCATTTCTAGCCTACTGGTATTATGTCACTGGACGAGACACTTCACCCACATTGTCTCTGTGTAGTGGTGAATGGTGGTGGCAGATTGCCAGCCGCGCTCCTGTCGGTTTACTTCAGGGCAGCTGATGCAACTCCCGAAGTATGGAGCATGAATGATCAGCCTTTTCCCAAGCTTGTTTTTTTTTTTTTTTTTTCGAGCAAAGCCCAAGCGGCATCATCCTACTATTTTCACATTGACTGTTCGTGAATGTTATTGCTATGGGTGGTGCCGCAGCTAATCACGCAATGACAGCTTTTTAACCAGCTCGACTACATAGCAACGCAATTTGAGTGGAAATAGCCTAAAATAAAGTGTTTGCAGATAAGTGAACATTCTGCTTCAATAATATGACATTTGGATATTATGGGTAATTCTGTTTGAAGAGGAAATAGCAGCTTTTCCACAGATTTCATCACATTTACAGAGATGCGTTTGTTGTACGAGCCTTAAGATATCTTCCCTTTATTCCTCTCTTGAATTTTTGTCATTTTGTCGGAGCTCTGTTACAGTATTTTATGGCTGGTTGCTCTGGTCTAGTTTTTTTCCTTTCCTTGAGGCATTTTCTCCCATTCCCAGACAATAGACACCCCACACAGTCTGTGCCGGTGCTCATTTTTAGTCCATTCTCTGGCACCATAGACGACCTTGTTGTTTACTCTGGCCAGTCCTGTTGCAACCTCCCGCCCATTCTGCAGCCTTCCTTCCTTTCTTTCTTTCTTTCTCTCTCTGCGCTGACCTCTGGGATCAACCGAGCAAAAATGATTCGAACTTTTTTCACGGATCATGAGTGCATCAGTGGTTATGCAATGCGGGGAGGGCAGGAGAACATGCGAATACATAACTGACATATTCGGCTGCGGCGATTCCTTCAGCGCCCGAAAGAGCATTAGTGCCGGCTATGCCCCGTATTGCGAATAATACCATGAAGCTTGCATAAAATAATTGGAAATGTGTCATTGGTTGATGGAGAATATGGGGTTTCTGTCACACTCCGTCACATTATTACTTTTTTTATGTCATCAAATAAATAATGAGTTCTAAGTGCCTGTTTCCAAGTCTAACCTCCCCACGCTTAAAGCAGTACTAAGTAACCCTTGCCCCTAGAGGCCATAAGCGCAACAGCAGGTGTCTTAGCAAGTTACGATTTTTTTAACTTATTAAATGTCTTGGAGAGTAAATACTACACTGACAGAAAAGGTGAAGGGAGAGAGGGGTGTTGTACATCCAGTTATACAATGGGAATATTTTTTTTCACTCAAACTTGGCTGTAAATACTGTTTAAAGTGGCGCTAGCCCGCAGTTAGCTTTGCTCGTTAGCCTGTTAGCTTCTTCTCCGTGATTCCATTCGTGTGTATTGCTTGCAGTCAAGTTGCAAGCATGGTTTTCTGGCCAGAGACACCAGTGGGAGATGAAAGACCCCCAATCATCCCATTAACACTTGTATTACCCCCACAGGGACTACGGAAAGGATTTATTAAGGTAAACACGTTACTTAGTACTGCTTTAAGTCAAAATGCTGTCAGTATCGGTATACAGAAGGGGAACACCTTTGATTGCTGGGGGCGGAGTCAGAAGAGCCGAAGGGGATGATGTATTTACGAAGCAAGAAGAGTGGGGTAAGGCTCAGTTGGGATCAGTCTGAATGTGCATGTTTGTAAAAAAGGCTGATTGTTTCAGACCTGCCGTTCATGAAGCCGCAGCTCCGAAACAGTACAGATTTAATTAACAAGTTAGCTTACAGTTTATCTCTCCACTTTTAGAACAAGGAGAGAACAAATCTCTTCCTTGCGAACACAAATGCTTTCAAACCGGCGCGCATTGTCGTAGAAGTGCCTGGGACCCTCGGAGTGGGATTTATGCGAAGAAGTGGGTTAAGATGTGGCTTTAAGGGGCTGCATTGTGTGAGCCTTATACTGGAGAAGAGGAGAGGGAGAGAGAGACAGATGAAGAGGAGGAGGAGAGGGGGGAGGGGGGGGCTTGGACAGAAAAAGTTGTGTTTGTATGACTGTGCACTACCACAGTGACATGTGGGGATGTGAAAGCTGCAGCCATGCATGGATGTTCACACCAGAGACGGTAAACAAACATGGCAGCGGCGTGCTAAGAGAGGGAGAGGGATGCAACGTACACAAAGCTTCTGCTGCTTCTCGACTCTTTTTTTTTTTTTTTTTTTTACATTTTATTTATTCAATCCGCCGTGTCTCTGTTTGTTTGCTCTGCCGTGAGGTTGTGTTCCTAGCAATGTGTTTGTCTTCGGATGAGAATAAATAAAAGGCCTTGCAAACCGGCTGAATATCAGAAGGATGAGCAGTACGTGGAGAGTGTCATAGTAACGCTGCTTTGCTGAATCAAACAGCTTTATATATGATTCAGCAACTAGAACTGCAGTGGATGTTTTTAGTGCTATCTTCTGTGATAAAGTCATATGGTTTCCGCTTTAGCTACTATTGCAAAACTAAAATAAACGAAAGTCATCATTATAAAATGCATCTTTTACTCTGGTCAGTGTCACAGTCAGAACAGAACCACATGGCTAGACAAAAGCATTACTATTATGAACAATTGTCGTCTACTACTTTTACAACTAGACTCTAGTTCAGAGGTGGGGAAACTAAGGCCTCACCAAACCCTAAATGCATCAAACCCTATAAAAATTGGTTAAAAAAGGTGAACACCAACATTTCCACTGACAAGCAAAAATATAATGCGTCACTGCTGCTTTTGTGTTATTTTTCTTAGGGGTGGGACTTTAACGCGTTAATTTCAATCAATCAATTCCAAAGATTTTAATTTTTTTAAAGGGGGGTATTATGTAAAATCGACTTTTTCAAGCTTTATATCATGTCATTATGTCATTCCCTCATTAAACACATGCCTGGAGTGTTGCCTTGGCTCATTCACATATTTTTGAGTAATCAGTAAAAACTTAGACGGCAGCCATTTTAGGTGTAGCTATGCCTCAGTCCTCCTAGGAACGCCCCCACCTCCTGGAGACGCCTCTGGACCTTTCGTCACCAGCAAAGCCACCAACCACTGCTCCTCAGCTCAGCAGAGCCCCCTCCCCGCACAGTAGTGTTGTTTAGATGCCACAGCAGTGTGCTGAAGGGGGCGTGTCGGAAAGCTTCTTAAAGAGACAGAGGCCTATTTCAAGACGTTCAGTACAGCCATTTTGAGAGAGCAATTTTATTCAAGGCAGTTATTTTAATTTACTGCATATACAGACCAACAGAAGGTTACGTCATCATTGTAGTATGCTATAGACTGGTGCTATGTGATTGAAAAAAGCATAATACCCCCCTTTAACGCAATTAATCGCATTTCCCCCACTTTTTCTCCCCAAGCCGGAAATCCCAAACCGGAACCTTTCCATTTACGTGTTTCTGGTACGACCGTAGAACTGACGCACATCCGCTCACGACAGCGATGGATGACGACGCTTCACTCGGCCCGTTGGGGACTCAGTTTTGTTTTTAAAAAATTCCTGATGGGACGATAGACAAGCGTACTGCTGTGTGCAAGTTATACAGTATGACCGGCTTCCGAGCCAAAATAAGTAAGTCCACGTGTGAAAAATTAAGCAACTCCCTCGCAAAATGGATCGCAGTGGATTCATTAAACACTTAAAGGCGCTGTTTTATGGCCCTTTTGCTTTATTTTATTTTTTGCTTTTATATAAATGTGGCATTATAATTACTGTTTAATTTACTCTACACGTTACATGAGTGATCAGAGTTCCTAAAACACTTGAAAGCTAAATAGTTATAAATGCACTTTGCATCTGTTACTTGAATAACAATAGATTAGTTATTAATAAATAAATACATACATTTGTAGTTGAACTCATGTGTCTATCTAGTTGTTTTTGGTTTTCGATTAAAATGCGATTCATTAATTACTGATCTGTAATTAACTCGATTAAAAAGTTTTAATCGAGTCCCACCACTAGTTTTTTTGTAAAGGCAATGACAGTCTATTTGAAAATTGTATTGAGATAACAAAAATATATATAAAAAATCCAAACTATGACTGGAAAATTCAATATCCTAACCCCAAAGTTTGCCGATGCGTGCTCTGGTAGTTGTAAAAGTGGTAAAAAAGTATCTATTGGTGCTTTCAAATAGCTTTCTCCAGCAACGCCAAACTCCTCCATCTTCCAGATTAAAAATTGCGACTGTTAAACAATACCATTAGACGCCGAGTTTCACGCCGCATTGTGCTTTCACGTAGTGCCAATTTCTTTCAGACAATGCCAGCATGTGTTCTCCCGTGTTGCATTCAAAACAAATTGGCAGCATGTGCACAAAACCGTTGAACCCTGAACCGCGCTGGATTCGAAAAAGCAATACTGTGCGTTACGACTTACCCAGCATTCACCCAACTCAGGCTCCTTTTAGTGAGGTGAGGAGATATGACCTTCCACTGCGTGAGCGGTACGAGCTTTGATCATTTTTGCACAAGTGAAGCAAATGCAAAAAAACATGCGGTGCTGCACTCGTGGCTTTTAGTGATTCCGCTGGAGTGAACTGATTTTGATCCTTATACACCCACATATTAGCGCCACTTGATTTCCTTTGGCCTCATCCCTGAGTCAGTAGCGCTTACAAAGTGAAGTGAGTACATTTGTAATAAGGATATGATTACTACCAACAATACTGTTTAACAATACTTCAGCTGTTACCATTGCACTGATTTATGCTGTCAAAGTGGCTGTTGTTTTTCTAGATTTACACATGTTTGTTAGTACTGACTTTCTCTTACCAGTTCAAGCAGGCTATTTTCTTAATCTTGTTTTATCTGCTCGTGAGCAGAAAAACAAGAACAACATGGCCGCTAAATTGAGTTAGAAATGAGATGCAGGGCGGCGAGGTGGTTGCAGCGGATTAACTTTCTGAGTGGAGTTTGCACGTTCCCTCCGGGTCACATGTGTAGGTTTCCTCCAGGTGCTCCCGTTTACCTACCTCTAAATGTTTATACAATGGGATCCCCTCTGGGGCCGGGACTGCCCTGAAAAAGGGAGTCTTAAAGGGATACTTCGGGATTTTTGACATAGGACCTCATTTCCTAGTTATCCAGAGTGTTGTTGATGTCTGGAGATATTTTTTTCTTAAAGTCATGCAGTTCTTATATTTGAAGAGTCTAGTTGCGCTAGGCTAGGGCAAGGCTAAAGCAGTTCTATGGTAAAGTCTAGCCTGCATTAAAAAACAGTCTGGCGCACTCCACAGTGCACCTGAGGCAAATCACTTATAACGCCAGACTAACCATATAAATGTCTGTGTTAATAGAATAATTTTTGAAATATAACTGACCTTGTGTCACATGAATTACCGCATTTTGAGGGACTATTTTCTCGCAGATCACTCCACCGCTGTCTTAGCTTACAGCCACGAAGCTGATGCTGCTCAAATATAAGTTATTTTAAATGCAAAATGGTTAAAATTATTCTATTAACACAGACATAATATCATTAGTCTGGTGTTATAAGTGATTTACCTCAGGTGCACTGTGGAGTGCGCAAGACTGTTTTTTAATGCAGGCTAGACTTTACCATAGAAATGCTTTAGCCTTGCCCTAGCCTAGCGCAACTAGACTCTTCAAATATAAGAACTGCATGAATTTAAGAAAAACATATCTCCAGACATCAACAACACTCTGGATAACTAGGAAATGAGGCCCTATGTCAAAAATCCCGAAGTATCCCTTTAATCTCACTTTCCTGGTTAAATAAAGGTCGAGGGCTGACAGCCAGAGTGATTGAAGTTCTCAACTCATCTCTGATAAAACAGGATTATTTGAGTGGAAACGCCTTCTTCCGCATTTGGGTGACACCACTAAAATCAGACAAAGGAAGTCACTGGCTATGAACGTGAAGAAAGTAGGAGCACCAGGCTAATAAAACCCTATGACTGGTTTTGTTTCTACTCCTGCAACATGATTTGTTGTGATTGTGTTTGTTTCCCGGCATCATTCTTCACTATACTACTGTATACTATGGCTATTATTGTACTAATGACAATCATCGTACAAGAAAAGGCAGTAATATACATAGAACTTACCACAGTCTGATTAACTAGGCCGCTCAACTTTCTTCCATTAAACATTATGGCAGACAGGAAATCAGTAGTAGAAGTAGCAGCAGTAGTAGAGTCCTCATAGTACGCAGTTAAAACATGTGCACCGAATGGGCATTTAAGCTGATCATGTGACACTGACATCCCACACCTACTGCTGTCCAGCTAACCACCCGCGGCAAATGGCCCATTAACCTCTCACCCCCTGCACCCCTCATCAGGACGAGACATGGTACCGACCGCATAGCAGGCGCTCGCCCTTGCTGTGGATGAACCGTTATGCAGATGGTATGCTAATACGCTCAGCCTATTTGATTCTACTTAAGGAGCGCCGCAACCGAGGGAAGATAATCAAGCGCTCATTGTCTCCCACAGAGCCGGGTTTTCAGTGCGGAAGCGGGCCTCGCATTCACAACTTGAAAGTGTCTGTGTATATTCGTGTTGCATTCTTTCTATTTTGCGAACGTAATTATTTATTTTTTTCGACGATTGCAGTCCAACTGTGTGGGTTTCTTATCCCTGTCAAAACAAATGTACTCTGTAGCAGTGAATTTATGTGGCTATATGGTTGTCAGAAGCTTTCATTCTCTGCAGGGGTGAGACTTAGATTACAATTACCCTACACATTAGGAGATCGACTGCTTTCTTTTACACTCCGCATATTTTTTTCTTAGCTATAGCGGGTTACTTAAAGGCCTCTAAAACACTTTATTTTCCTTCAGTTTCCTATGTCCTTGGTCAATCACAGACGGGTTTTACTTCAATCTATTTAATTGGCCTCTTGTCTCTGAAAGAAAGTTCACTGCCATGATTACATAAGTGATTACAAATCCAAACAAAACAAATAAAACAGACAGAAGCTCTTGGGGCCGCAACTAAAAAGTGCAATTTGAAATAATACATTATACTGTATAGGGTAATCCGTGTATCATCGTTTTGCCCAAGCTAAAATCTAATCTATATTGTGTCCTTGGGCTTTTTTGACCAGGCAAACCATTCAGAATACATTTTCACTAGCTGTGTGTAGTCGTGATTATCGTGCTAGGAGATAATCGCTAAATCCATCAGACAACCAGTGCCGGTAACTTTACCGGGAGTGGGTACGTCTCCATGGAGATGTGACTAAAGTCAGCAGTATTTAAGATTTCAGGAGGTTAGTTCCTCATCCAAATCCATTCTTTGATTACTCACTGCAGACATACATGTAGCATTTTCTGTGTCGAGCTGCTCATTAGCTACATGTTTTGTATTGATGACAGTATAGCCCAAAATGTTACACAGTGTGCCTTTAAATACTTACTTTATGTCTCGCTCAATATGACATTTACAGTAAACAATGAAGGAGAATATTTAATAATTGCCCAATCCCCATCATTTCTGCAGTTTCAGTGATTTCTTAAAGAGGGGCTATTATGCTTTTTCAATCACATAGCACCAGTCTATAGCATACTACAATGATGACGTAACCTTCTGTTGGTCTGTATATGCAGTAAATTAAAATAACTGCCTTGAATAAAATTGCTCTCTCAAAATGGCTGTACTGAACGTCTTGAAATAGGCCTCTGTCTCTTTAAGAAGCTTTCCGACACGCCCCCTTCGGCACACTGCTGTGGCATCTAAACAACACTACTGTGCGGGGAGGGGGCTCTGCTGAGCTGAGGAGCAGTGGTTGGTGGCTTGGCTGGTGACGAAAGGTCCAGAGGCGTCTCCAGGAGGTGGGGGCGTTCCTAGGAGGACTGAGGCATAGCTACACCTAAAATGGCTGCCATCTAAGTTTTTACTGATTACTCAAAAATATGTGAATGAGCCAAGGCAACACTCCAGGCATGTGTTAATGAGGGAATGACATAATAACATGATATAAAGCTTGAAAAAGTCGATTTTACATAATACCCCCCTTTAAACCATAGGCAGATATCGTGATAATACTGTTAATCGCAATGATTTTGGCCAAGATAATCCTGACCCCAAATTTCATTATCGTCCCATCCCTAGCTGCGCGGTGACTTGGCCAAGGGGTTGGACAATAAGAAGCAGCGATGTTAGAAAATGGACAATGGGCAAACACACACAGAAACCATTCAACAGTTACTGTACAGTCCTTTCCTTTCCTAATTGCTCCTTCTTCCTTAATTTCTCATTTACATCCCGAGCTGCTCTGAGAGATAATACCAAATTTCCCGCTGGAATCTCCAGGCATCAGCACAAATACATTAACCCCGAGTAAAGGCCTGGTCCCTGAATCCGTGGAGAGAAAGTCTTGCCAAGGCATTTGATAGCGTTTGATCGTCTTCCTTCCTTGGAGCTATTATGCAAACCAATATGTGTGTGTGTGTTGCCACATTAAAGCCGTTATTGAGCGCACCGCTTTCCCCCCTTTTTGACGGATCCGGAGGAGACAATAATTAGTCTTGTAATTGGCCGATCAGTTGCACGGAGAATCGCTGAGCTAACACACTCAGGTTGCGCTTTTGACCTCAGCGTAGCAACGGGACAGGTGTCTTTTTTTTATGTAGAGGAAACGCTTTGTGGTCGAGATGAAAAATAAAGCAAATTGCAGATCACACAAGAAAAGATTCATTATAAGAAACGTAGGACAAAGTAATTAGGCTGAGCAGCTAATCACTTGCCCTCCTGATCGCAGATACAGTTGTCATCTTCCCCCCCCCCCTCCTTTTTTCGAGTCATCTTTTAAATCCAAATTAGCATTTCCCTGACTAATGCGTTTGCGCGTCCTTTGAAAAAAAAAAAACTACAAAGACCAGGGCTGTGAAGTGTGGAGCCCCGCACAACTTTCAACCTTGCTCCAATCATGCAAGTTTAATGGGCTTGGCTGTTGAGGCTGTGGGAAGAGACGAGGAGGTTACCAAAATTTGCTGAATCGTGGCTCATGCGGTGACACTTTGAAACGTGTCGTTCGACTTTTGAGTCATGAATATAATCAATAAAGCATCATAGAAGATGTTGAATTAAACATACCTTCTATGATCATGGGACTTTTTGAAGTAAATGTATTAGGTAGTTGTGGGTGAAGTTACCTACAGTTTGGATGTTTTTAATCGAAAGCTGTGCCCTGTCAATCTTTAGGAAGATTCCCATAACAATTACATTCTGTTTTAATTGCTCTCACAGTCAGTATTGTATTATCATTTAATTTATTATTTTATTATTAATTCATTTGAATCCCCTTTTTATTTTGTTTTGTGTCTTATTTCCTTTCTAACCAGACGGATTTCCAGTTATTGTGTCAGAAGAGCCAGAACACCACTATGTATTTGTCTGAGGTACACTGTAAAATGTAAAATTTGTTTCAACTCAAAAAACTCATTCCAAGGGCTGCCAAGAAATTTTATGTGTAACCAATAACCATTTTACAATCTAGTCGATTTGAAATTTGAGAGTCACCTCTTTCGTTCAATTGTATTCTTAGGTTGACATAACTGTTTCCAGTTGTCTGAAGTGAAAAACGTCAGTTACAAATTAAATCAGTTGTGTCAACCTAAGTTTTTCACTTCAGACAGCTGGAAACAGTTATGTCAACCTAAGAATACAATTGAACGAAAGAGGTGACTCTCAAATTTCAAATCGACTAGATTGTAAAATGGTTATTGGTTACACATACAATTTCTTGGCAGCCCTTGGAATGAGTTTTTTGAGTTGAAACAAATTTTACATTTTACAGTGTAGCCACTGTATTATCAATGTTTTAAAACCACTGACTACGAAGAGGCGTAATCGTAGATAAATGTGAATGTCCTTGGCACGTTTAACAAATATTGTGCAGTATTTCATCTATTTTATGAAACAAACCAATTTTTCCCCCTCTGAGGTGTTTTTGCGACCAAGTGCACAGCGTGTGTTTACACTGTAGACACAAGCAACCATAAATATTCCAGAAAAAGGGGTTAAGAGTGCACAGCTAGTACTCCCTCCAGCCCCAGCCGTGAAACTACAAGTCAGCAAATCTCACCTGCTTCATTTATATTAGGAAAGAGGACCGTGCACCCAGTCCTGCTATGCTCCTGTATTGTAGCTTCAGGGAGCATTGCACATATAAAAAACAAGAGAGAGAGAGAGCGAGAGAGAGAGAGAGAGAAAGAAAGAGAGAGAGAGAGAGAGAGAAAGAGAAAGAGAAAGATGGACCAAAACTAAGAAAGAAAGACAGACAGAAAGAGAGACAGAAACAGAGAGAGGGAGAGAAATCAAGAGAGACAAAGAGAGAAAGAGGGAACGAGAGAGAAGGAGAATGAGAGAGGAAGTGAAAGAAAGAAAGAAAGAAAGAAAGAAAGAAAGAAAGAAAGAAAGAAAGAAAGAGAGAAAGAGAGAGAAAGAAGGACAGACAGAAAGAGAGAAATCGAGAAAGCCAAAGAGAGAAAGAAAGATCGAGAGAAATCGAGAAGGAAAGAGAGAGAGAAAGTGGAAACGAGAGAGAGGGAGAAAGATAAAGAAAGATAAAAAGAGAGAGAGAACAAGAGCCAGAGAGAGAGAGCGAGAGAAATATTTGATTTTTAATAAGACCTTTATTTAGTCCGTCAGAAAAAAATTGCTTCCATATTCACATTAAGAGAGAGAAAGAGAAACAAAGAAAGAGACAAAGAGAGGGAGAGAAATCGAGAGAGTCAAAGAGACAAAGAGGGAACGAGAAAGAAAGAAAGAAAGAAAGAAAGAAAATAAATGACAGCTTAGAGTCCTAGCTTTGATTGTTGCTTGTTTTAAAGAGAATAGCTTCATATGTATTTTTTTTACTAGATTTCTTGCCATTTTCACATAACTGTACTGTCCCTTGCCCTCTAAAACGTTATCAATTCCTCTTCAATGTTTTTTAATCTATTAGTCTGTACAGAACAGATATTCCTACGCACTACATTGTGCTCCCACTTGCTTCAGTACCAGCTAAACAACAAAGTACTTTTAATCCTCTCCTACAACTGTCTGCTGTTAGCAAACTACCCGAGCTATATGTAAAGGTTGCATTTTAATTGCTCCATTTGTCGACTCTGCGCAGCAAACCCCCGGAATTACTGTCGCACATTTGTCACCGGAATCACTTTACTTTCACCACGGCGACAAGTGTTATAAAACGAAATGCTCTGTGGATACTATAAAATAGCAGGACTCGCTGGCTGTGTTCGCCAGAAATGACTCTCTTAAAATGAAGTTCGGCGCCATCATCGCTTTATGCACAAACGTTAAACCAAATCTGTGGTCATAGTCGCTCCACTCAACGGACACTGGCTGCTATCCAAAAACCTGGCGCCGGCATTGACGAATAATGTAATAAAAAGCATAGAGTTGTATTAGTTGCAAAGTATCTTTCGGACTGGCAGGATTTTTCACTCTCCGTGTTTCCATTCTGGTGGATTAAAAAGTTTTTGGTGGCCTTTCGCATCACCTCAGGAGTCCTAATTAGTCAGCTTTCTATCTAAAAAAGAAATGTTTTGGCATTTACTAGCTGTTTGTGTGTCAGCTTACCCCCCCTCCCTCAACTTCATCTTTATGACGGCACATTTGATCTGGCTCGCGCTCGGTTTGCGGCGGTACAAAGAAATAATTGATGTCATAATTTGCGGTAGGAACAAATAAATTCGGCTTTGCGAGATAATGCGAAATCCAATTTTGGCAGCTCGACAAAGGGGCAGGAGACAACAAAGAGGGTCAGCCGTTCTTTGCAAATAAGGCCCAGTTGCAAAATCCTTAGGAAATAAAGGAGCGCAATCAATTAGCCAGAACTTGCCCTCCGTGTTTTATCCGAGTGTAGCGATGGCATAAATCTCCATACAAGATGTTCCGCAGACCTTTTCAGATAATTCGGCGTGTTTAGTACTGTAGGCTTCTCTGATTGCAGTTTGACCTTTATTTATCTAGGAAAAGCCCCACTGATATTCAGAATCTCTTCACCAGAGATCATATTGCACATGTTTTCAGTGGTAGGTGCCCTTGTCAGTGTGGTTAAGCGAGAGACAACAGTATGAGACAGCTGTCAAGGCAACACAGTTGTCAAATTGAGAGAAAGTTACAGACTGTATTGAGAGCTTCCTTGAATTATACAGTATGTTTGCTTTCGGACAGACTGCAGCCGACGAGGTGACGCCACACTCAATGTCACAGCCTTCATGCATAATTGCTCCACTTTGTCATTGCCAGAGGCTGGGCACGGCCCTCCCTCTCTCTCTCTCTCTCTCTGGATGGTTGACACCATGACGCGTCACTTTGCGCTTACGTCTCACAGCAAAGAACGTCCCAGGTTCGTTTCCCGGACCAGGTGGGGTTTGTGGAGTTTGGATGCTCTTCGCAGGTTTCGCCCCCGGGTGATCCAGTTTCTCCTACAGCCAAAAATGTGTACAATGGGGAACCCCACTCCGGCTAGGGTTTCCTGAGAGAAAGATTCCGACCCTAATGGGACTTTTCTGAAGATTTGAATTGAATTGAATTGATAGGATTTATTTGAGTGATTATTTACAACAACATATTACACTGCAGAAAAACAAAGGACTAGGCCGAAGCAAGAAAGCTTATAAGTGCCTACCTCCATATTCAAGATTAATTTACAATCCGGATACAGTAATACAACATCTCATGTTACATACAATACAACACTTTACATTACAAATTCCGGAATTACTTATTTTTATTTACAATTTGTACTTATTTCTTTTCTTATTCCTCATTCCCGTTCACATAATAACCATTTCCAATCATTACTTATAACACCAGTCACCATTCTATTAATTGACTATTAATTTAGTTATAATAAGTATTACATAATCCACACGACTCATTATTATTGTAATTCCCATTTCCACTGCAAAATATTGGTTGTGATTGTTTAATTATTTTTGTTGTTTGCCTTGTTTAGTGAGGTGCCTTAAAAAGCCAGGGTGTAATATGGTCAGTTGGTAGTCGGCAGTAGCCCCCCACCAGCAAGCCCTCACCCTGCTGCCCTAACTAATTGTTATTGTGAGGCAGTTGTTGAGCCATATACTGGGTGGTCCATCTCTCACCTGCCCTCGTTCTATTATGTTTAATAGTGACCAGTGGAAACAGGCTATTACAGCATTGTGGTTAGCTTTTGCTTTTTCATTTCTCACAGTTCCTATAATTCATAACGACTTAAACTTAAGTCTTGGTAGCTAGATTGGTAGCTATTTCTTTTTCTTAAAGGGGGGATATTATGTAAAATCGACTTTTTCAAGCTTTATATCATGTTATTATGTCATTCCCTCATTAAACACATGCCTGGAGTGTTGCCTTGGCTCATTCACATATTTTTGAGTAATCAGTAAAAACTTAGACGGCAGCCATTTTAGGTGTAGCTATGCCTCAGTCCTCCTAGGAACGCCCCCACCTCCTGGAGACGCCCCTGGACCTTTTGTCACCAGCCAAGCCACCAACCACTGCTCCTCAGCTCAGCAGAGCCCCCTCCCCGCACAGTAGTGTTGTTTAGATGCCACAGCATGTGTGCTGAAGGGGGCATGTCGGAAAGCTTCTTAAAGAGACAGAGGCCTATTTCAAGACGTTCAGTACAGCCATTTTGAGAGAGCAATTTTATTCAAGGCAGTTATTTTAATTTACTGCATATACAGACCAACAGAAGGTCACGTCATCATTGTAGTATGTATAGACTGGTGCTATGTGATTGAAAAAAGCATAATACCCCTTCTTTAAAGCCACAGCTGCGCAACTGATGGTGAAAAGTGTTCTCAAAGTGTTCACAGTTATTTGGGGAATGATTCAAACATGAAATATAGATTTATTTAAAAAATAGGGACTGCAAATAAGAAAATAAAATATCTTACTAAATGTATGTATGCATATTGTATGTCGTAATCTACATGTAAAAAACAAGTATTATGTTGTGAATCTGAGGACGAAACAAAGCAACTCCAATACTTCCATTTCCCCCATTAGATAAACCCTGCCGCGTAACTTCGGCTCAGCCCTGTGTCGTAGTGTACCGCAGCTGTAAATGAGATCCATCTGACACCCATCACTTTTAATGACAGGCCTGACAGCGCGGTTTCACTCGTGCCCATAGGCTACTGTCACTATTTCGACTGCAGACAGAAAACCCAGGGCCTTAAGGTACACAACTTTAAACATCTCCCCAAAGCCACGCGCTCATCTCTCCGCAAACTGCTCCGAACATGCTGAGCCATCACGAAATGCATAAGCGATGCCTTGCAGCATACAGCGAGAGTCCCAGTCAAGCTGTCTTCTTTTAGCAACAACCTCAAAACCCATTATTAGAAGCCGGAAGAAGGGAAGAAGGCCAGTATGCATGGCACTGTCTGGCCCGCATACTGTGGTCATCAAAAATCCCTCCCTTGCTTATTTGTTGCATGTCTACTTTTGGACCAGTGGCATAATTGAAGCAAAAGGAAAACATTCTTTTTAGATACTCCGTCACCCCCTCAAACAGGATCCGAGCTTTGTAGGAAAAGAACATATTGTATTCCTCTGCGAAAGAAAACATGGAACTTTAGCGCTGCCAAATTCTCTCCCCTTGCTGACCCGCTGCAGATTCTTGTCTTGAGTCCAGACAGACGCAACAACTGCTATGTATTATTCACACTCTTTTCAAAGCACTATTGACATGCTCCAGCGATCTCCAAAATCGCAGACAGATTGCTCACCAAAATAACAAGCCAGTGGCAAACCAGTGCTTTCGGTCGACTTCTTTTCCTCTCGTGAGCTTGACAAAAAAATGGCCCCTTATTCTCTGTATATATATTTTTAATTAGGCTCACATGTACTTTTCCTATTTTTTTCAAGTTCAAGATGTAGAGGAGAAAGCCTGAAAAGTTGTGCAACATAAAGTTTGAAGAGCATTCGACGGTTCAGATCAGTTACACGGTGTATTTTTCTGCTGCACAGTCAGTGGAGGTCAGCGCTCACAGCTCCGTGTACCGTCAGAGAAGTGAAGGCGACTGTTAGCAACTGGCTCTCCAAAAAAAAAAAAGAAGAAGAAGAAGTCTTTGAGTGAGAAGTTACTAAGTCAATATATAGATTGTAGCTTGATAAAAGAACGACAGTCTGTGCAGCAAAGAAGTCGTGAGACAGGAAAAAACGAACCGTTCTCTTCCAGTACAAAGATGTCCTTTCTCGTCATCCTCATATTGTCTGGTAACTTTAAGCCTATATTGTATAGTGTGGCATCAGTCTTATACTTGCATACAGTATGTGGGAGACTGTAAGGAAATAGCAGAGAGCTTGTGTGAGGGAGTGGCTGATGGTCTATTGCAATGGCAGCTGTGGCTACATAGGGTTAAAGTATACTTCATCATCCCTGTAGGGAAATGTACAGGGATCCTTCGATGCAGCTGGGGTAATCCTTGAGGAGAAGAAGAAGAACTTGTATTTATATATCGCCTTTCACAGACATAGTCACAAAGCAAGAGACAATTGTATATTCACCCCACACTCTGTGGTGTTCAGTTTCCCCTGGGGGAGAGTGACAGAAGCACTGTCACGACTGCGCCAACGGTCCCTCAGCGGTGGGCGACCGCAGTGCAGCACAGGGCCCAATCTCCAGATGTGGAGTCAGAAACACCTGGTTGGAGGATTCACGTAGTGTACATGTCCAAACCTACGCAGACACAAGGGGAACTTGCCAACTCCACACAGAGAAGCCCCGTCTGGGGATCGAACCCAGGACCTTCTAGTTGTGAAGTACGAGCACTAACCTACAGTGCAAGATACAGTAAGACTTTATATCAGACTTTCTTCCCTTAATGCTGCTCTATGATCAAACACAGAAACATATTGTCTACTTAACCCCACACACTTCACCTGTTGGCCATGCTTTGAGAGAGCGATAGGCAGACTTAACCATAATCTCAATCAAGTGAGAACTTTCAGCAGATACTCTACCTACTTGCTGTTTATTGTACCTCTTTAAAGGTACACTGCGTAACATTTTGGACTATACTGTTGCCGGCGAAACAAAACATGCTCCCAATGACCAGCTCAACACAGAAAATGCCATTACTGCAGTGGGTAATCAAAGAATGGATTTGAATGAGAAACTTACCTGTTAGTCTCAAATTCCATCTTAAATTCTACTGCCTTTAGTCACATCTCCATGGAGACGAGCTGGAGATGTACCCACTCCCGGTAAAGTTTACAGTCACATCTTCGGAGAGTTGAGCCTCATGAATTTTTAATGATGAAAATATCTCTCATAAAATATATGCTTGTATTTACTTTTATTTATTTAATTGGGTTAAATTCTACGCGGTGTGGCTTTAAGGGACTAAGCATAATAAAGAGGCGATTGCTAAAAGTCAATTCCGAAAAGCCGTAGCCACATTTCCCCCTCTTCTCTGTACTCTTGCCTTCCCAGCAGACTGAGCAGAGGAAGTGGCATGTAGGGCAATATATATAATGCATTTTCAGCGCCTGAGGCTGTGAGAGACTCCAGCCATTTCCTCTGTGGCTCCGCGCCTGATATATGCACATCAGCCCACAGACTACATGCGCACATACTGTATACACCGGCCTATCTATCTATCAGCCGTGGGCCTTGGGTTAGCCACAGTGAGTCTATCAGAATGAAGGATGCACTGCTGGATGTGGCCTTCTCAGGGACGAGGTGTGAGTGAGTGGAGTACGAGTTGCACGGTGGACTGTACTTATTGGTATGCGACTTTGTCATGAAGTCTTGAATTAATGAGATATACAGTAGTACCTCCTGCTCGGTTTTAGTAGCTAAAGCACTTATTTGTTGGACTGTGCCACAGATTGATATTAAAATGCAAGTAAATAGGTCCACTGAGGAGCCAAGAGGAAGAAGTCCTATACTACCACTTCTATTGATCTTTGTCCAAGAGTTTCAGAGTTAGATCAAAGGTTTTGGTTGATTCCAGCAGGCGGTCGTTTTCCAGAGAATCCCACCTCCCTTGTCTGTGTTAGTTGCTGGACAGGAACTAGCTTTTAGGCAGTTGGATCAGAAGGCGAACGACTTGATTGTGACCGGACACTGCTGGACTTGGCCTATAAAGATCTTAAACTGGCCACACCTGTTAAAGAATAAAGTACTTCTACTGTACTTTTTTTCTTTAAAGAGGGGGTATTATGCTTTTTTCAATCACATAGCACCAGTCTATAGCATACTACAATGATGACGTAACCTTCTGTTGGTCTGTATATGCAGTAAATTAAAATAACTGCCATGAATAAAATTGCTCTCTCAAAATGGCTGTACTGAACGTCTTGAAATAGGCCTCTGTCTCTTTAAGAAGCTTTCCGACACGCCCCCTTCAGCACACTGCTGTGGCATCTAAACAACAACACTGTGAGGGGAGGGCCTCTGCTGAGCTGAGGAGCAGTGGTTGGTGGCTTGGCTGGTGACAAAAGGTCCAGAGGCGTTTCCAGGAGGTGGGGGCGTTCCTAGGAGGACTGAGGCATAGCTACACCTAAAATGGCTGCCGTCTAAGTTTTTACTGATTACTCAAAAAATATGTGAATGAGCCAAGGCAACACTCCAGGCATGTGTTTAATGAGGGAATGACATAATAACATGATATAAAGCTTGAAAAAGTCGATTTTACATAATACCCCCCTTTAAATTGTGCTTTTTATGCTACATTGACAACCTTGTGGTGTCTTGCTACATTTATTAGCTTCAGATTTCCTCCACTAAGCATTTTACTTACTACCAGTGACAAACAATATGTCGACACAAGTTGATTTGGTTTTGAAGAAGCGTCCAACTTGGTACCAGCAAAAATCCGGCAGTCGATTAGCTGCTTCCTCGCAACTTCAACGCATCTCTCTATACCGCCTATTTGTCTGTAAAACTCCGAGATGTTCCCATAAAAACGTATCAAGTGTGTGTTTAACATCAAGGCTGCTAAAAGGACAGCGCTCTCTGCATTTCAATGAACCACCGCTAAAAGCATTCCAAAAAATATTTAATTCTCTCGCTAACCTTGAGAAGCTAAACACCCCTTTAGAAACCTTGCGTGTGCTTCCATTATCACCACTTCCCTCCAAAATGTCTTTATTCCCAGACTCGTGCTGTGAATTCTGATTTGTTTTCTTTTTTGTTTTTTTTTCCTGCCCGAGTCCTTCCTTTAACTTAGCAGCGTGACATAGCCTCCCTGTCAGGCGGGCCTTAGCTGTAGAGCAGTTCAGTGTTGCCTTAAGCTATAGACCCTGGCCCCATTCTGCCAGGAAAAACCAATTACTTAGTGTTTCAAAGCCCGCTGAGTGCCCCCATCATTTAACCATGAGACACTGCGGCTTCACTCACTGCCAGTCGCTCGCCAGTGGATCAGCCCCCCCACGAATACACATGAAATTAATTGGAGAATATCACAGGTAGAGGGATTCAGAAATTAATCACATCGGGCATATGCACAAGAAGGGTTCATTCAATAGACACAGATGGATAAATATTGATTCAGATGACCGAGAAAATGCCATTCTCTTTGTCACATTAAGATAATGAAGTTGACAGTTTTCAGCTTTTTATGTCACTTTACTTTAATCCCTATTTAAGAGACAGAGACATTGGGCTCCAGATTAAAAATAAACAGCTATTCCCATCGGTTCTCCCTTGTTACCTTTTATACATTGACACTAGACATTCAAAAATACTCTATGATCCCGGCAACTTGAATCTGAATTTCCCTTCAGTCCCAATTTCAGTCACCGGCCTTTACGATTGGACTCTACCACAACAGCAGATCACATCACAATTACGGAATACTCCAGCTTGTTTTTGATGGAAGTATAACAAGGTAGAGAGAAAAAGAGATCTATATTTTATGTCACTGTTACCCTTGTTGCACTAATCAAAAGCCTGTTCAGCACGACAGAGCAACGCAGGCCTGGCACGAGACAGTGTTGTGAAAGTAGTCTCTAAAATGGGCCCAATTAAATTTTAACCGTGTTGGAGAGTGAGTCAGCGGCTGACAGAGTGACCCAGAGGCAGTACGGGATAAGCTTTCGACTGCTCAGTGTCTTCTTACTCCACCGCCCACATGCACCAACAAACTGGACACCCCGCGTGGCCCACAGTCACCCCGCGACTGCTCTCCAGACATAGTGTCATGTATTAGAGAGATAAGTGTAACTGCAGCAGGCTATTCTTGGTCAAGCAACGGCCGACTTTGTTTAACATTACTCAGGGAAAGCACTCCACCTAGAAAGAAGTCAAAGCTTTTCTGAATGCTAAACTTTTGACACCATCTTCCCGCATAAACAACATCCACTATTCTTTTTATCTTGCTTAAAAGATACTGTTTTCCTTCCACAACGCTACGTCAAATCGAGCGCGTTTTTATGTTGCCCATTTTCCCGTTCTGCTCTCCACCACGTGCCTGTCGTAATTGAGTTATTTTCCCCTGGTTCGGAGCGCGGTCTCCGGCAGCCGCCTGTATCAAGGTGACCTCCCGCCATTGTTTGGGCCTCTGTGTTTTTGTCCAGCGAGCTCACCGGCATAATCAGCGCCTTCCAAGCCTCATAATAGTTCAGCGGTGGAGGGGCCGCTTCATATTTGACCCCACTAAGCGTGCTACAATGTTCCAAGTGTCAGAGGCAAGGAGGAAGAATGAATGGAGTGATGTAAAAGTGCTTGTCTTTCTTGTGTGAAGCCAGAGATAGGAGTGTAAGGGGAGGGGGGGGAAATCTGTTGGTGTTTTCCCTCAGTGTAATTACTCAGTGAAATAATCTCTGTGTTGGAGTAAAGCTTTAATCCATCTGTCAATCCCTGTCTGTTAATTGTTAGCATTAGGTCCAGCAGCCTGCTATTGAAGCTCAATAGAGTGGGAAACAACATGCAATATGTGATTATGGTTTTGAATACCTTGTGTTGCTTTTGATGATTAATTTAATTTAAGGGGACAAGTCCCAAACAGCAAGATTGGACCCATGTGGAGTCGGGCAGCTTGTTGAACTTTTAGCATCTAGCTATTGCAAGCTTAAACATCTATCCATTTTCTTCCAACTATACCATTATTGTCACGTTATATTTATGCATTTTAATTCAGCGCATCGTACGGAAAACCAAAGCATGGAAGACACCGCTTCAATGACACGCCCTTGAAGATCTCACTGGGATTCTATAGGCCCTTCCAGATTAGTGCTCATATGCTAAATCCGCTGAGATCCGGTTGATAGTGTTGCTATCAGTGAGATCTTAAGTCTCTGGCAGCGCCGTGTGCGAAACGCAGCTCTGAGCAGAAGGTAAAAATTGTTCTGGCACGGACTGCACCAGCCGCATCATCGCTCATGAGCTGTTTGGGCTGAGGATGTATCCGGATGGCGGTTTGATCTAGACTGCTGCTGTGGCTCCCATCCGAGTTTAGCAATCATAGCAAGCCTAATTCCATGGAAATAATTTGTTGTGTAAAAGTTTAGCCATGAGTTTCATTTGGCTCAACCTGAATGGATATAATTGTTCTCTCATAATTGTTTTATTTATCTTGGCTAACAATGATTCTGGGCTAGCCTGACATCTAAATACTCAATGCAAACACATTGCTATCAAAAAGTTGCATAACCACGCAGTTACTAGTAAGCATTTGGATCTCGATGGCTTCTTCTTGTTTGTGTGGCTAGACAGCGGCTAGCGGCTAATCACCTCTTGCTGTTTGTCCACCGGACGTCCTTCAGTATCAGTGTTCACATCGTTAGTATTCAGTAAAAGGCCGTTTGCATCAAAGCGACAACCCCAACAGAGCAGACCCGCAGTTAAGGTTGCGCCGCACTTGGTAGTACATCAGGCGTTGTTTTGTCCAGGCTGTTAGCGAGACTAAATTAGCCTGGATAAAGGGAGGGAAGGAGGGAGCTGCAGACTACAGAGCACCGCCGCTGGGTGAGGGTGTTCCGAGTTGACCTGGAAATGTGCACGACCGTTGTGGACCGATTTTCAAGTCTGTAGGTTTAACTGAAGGTAGGCTGTTTTATATCCTGACTTTACTTTACAGAAAGTATTCATACAGTATGGTATTTCCATATCCGAAAAGCACGTGTCGCTAAATGTTTAACCTTCTATGACACCATACATGTTTTACCCTTACAGTAGTTAAGCAGAGCATGGGCTTCAAGAAATAAAGGGATTGGTGTTGGATTTCTGCGTTTCAACCACTCCCTCAAATCATGGGGAAGTTTTGTTAGGCCACTGGAGAAGACATTAAAAGACAAACATATTCATTTTTAGATCTTTTGCTCAGGATAACTTTCCAGATGTGCTATTCTTCTAACAATCAACACAGTACCCATTTGCAGATTAGAAGTGACTAAAAAGACTGTTATGAAATCATCTCTCCCTTGGGTAGCCTAAATGGATAATTGGCTTGACACCATCCTACTGTACCTAGGAGAGCACACCCTGAACAGTGGCGAGTAGTATAGTCATTGGGCTAACACTTAGAGGCTGACAAGTGACACTTGCAGGCTCCACTTGTCACATCCTTTACCGCCAACTGGAAAACGCTCAACTTCCTGATTCGCATTTGCTCATACTTTCCCGTTCAATGTTTAAAAGCCATTCACAATCATATCCCCCCCGCCTCCCAGCCTGCTTTTATATTTTTGGCTCGTAGTGGCTCATACTCTGACCTCTCGCTCTTTCCCCCCTCCCCTCACTGACCTGGATTATGCCGTGTTTTTTCCATCTCCCTGAGCTCAACAATACGCCCGGGTGTATTAGCATGCAACCAAGCCCAAAAAATCTTCTATGTGTGTGTGTGTGTCCCTTTGGCTTCTCCCCTCCATCTTCCACTGGCCAGAGTACGTTGGAAATTCTCTTTTTTTTTTACATAACAGTAATTGAGACAGTGTGCGCGCAGTAAGGATTGTAATTTATACTGAATGCATGCACCAACCTCTGTAACAAAGCATCAATCAGAGCTATTGCTACCACGCTACATGGATTTCAAAAGGAAATCCACTTCTTGGCCCATTGTAAATTGAGCCTTCGGTAGTTACATGGACATTCCATTAACTTGAAAGTCATGCTCTACAAATTGTATAAAATCTCCTTCCCATTCACTGTGGGCAGTCGTAACAGTACCGAGAAAGCTATACTGTAGATGGACATTTTATTTGCCACAACCTAAGACCATTGATTCTTCACAAAATTCAATGACATTCAAACGTTCTTTTTGTCATTTTGCCAACGCATGTACCTTTTATTTTGCTGCCGTCTGACCCGCTGCCTCGGAAGTGTTTTGGAAAAAGAAAAAGGAGGCATCGGCTTTAGTCATGACAATAATTAATTCTTCTTCTCTCGATGTTAATGAGGCAAATCATTCTCGGGCGCTTAAAAAGAACAGAGTGGGGAGGAAAACGAGCGAGAGAGAAGAAGAAGAGGAATGGCTCATCGTGGTTAAAACTCTGATACGGGGGATTTATTACTCTCTCGACCTGATTTTTAACTGATTTATTGCGAGCTTTGTTGCTGTAATATGTCAGTGAATAATGTATCTGTTATGAAGAGACTTTGATGCTGAGAAAAGTGCTGAATAATATTACTTTAAAAAAAAAAAAAGTTTGCTCCCTTTTTTTTTGTCACAAGTAACGACAGCGGACCGTAATGAGAGTCAAGCGTCTTATCCAGTGGCTGCTCAGGCTTGGCTCGTACAGCTATAGACGTCATATTCCAATTTCCAGACGACCGCTTCTTCTTCAGGCTGCCACCCCGAAATATCGATTTGTCTAAAGCAATGGCGGGATTATCTTTACACTTTCAAGGTAAAAGTTGCAACAACCCTGTCTATTTTAAGCCGACCCGAAAAAGAACAAACGTATGTACAATACCTGGATTTATCTGTGATTCGTTTGACCCGCTTTCCTTTCAAATACAGCGAAAAGCGTAAAACTAACCTGACTCGCGATCGAACACTTCTGCTTCACAGTGATGGGAAGGGTTGACATCGCAGGATCAAAAAGCGACGTTGTTATGAATGCTTAGTGTTCGGGCCGTTAATCCCTGTGGTATTTTTATGACACCTTCAAAAGGGATTGTGAGGCCGCACTTTAATGGTCTGTATTCACACAGAAAATCAAGATCCAAAAGCATGCCGAGAGTGAACCGCAGTTAACTTCAAGTATATGCCTTGTATGCCGCTATCTTCGAAAATCACAGTTTTGGAATATTTCATTGGCCTTCTGTTTAATCAGCCTGTATCGTGGTTGTTATTTCCAAGAGGACAATTTACAGCAGTGATAATCCCTTCAGATTTACCGCCGCAACAATGAGCAAACATCGACAAACAAACCGTGTATCTCGCCTCCATTTTGTCTGCCGAGCGTTTTGTGTCACCATCGGAGATCATGAACCGCAGCTCATCTCGCACAGATTACATGCTTGGGGCTAGGCTGAAGGCAGCAGGCAGCGTTCAAAATAGAATACTATCTATTACTGTGCTATTGATTTATCCTAAACCTCAGTGACAAGCTTGACAATTTGCAGTATATACACCTGAATGACACACTATTATCCCGTAGAAAGTGACACAATGCACCACTGGCAGTATGACAAATGTAAAGTACTTTTCCGATGTCAACAAAACTGTTGTGGAGTTACTCAAAAATGTCAACGGATGAATGTTGATAAAGACGAAAGCCAAAAAATGTTCTACATTACTGCTATTTTCTGTATGCATAGTACATATAGTTTGATAATTTATTAAGGCGAGACACTGCAGGTGAATAGGGAAAAATATATATTTAGAGATCCATCCATCCATCCATTTTCTTCCGCTTTATCCGGGGCCGGGTCGCAGGGGCAGCAGTCTAAGCAGAGATGCCCAGACTTCCCGATCCGCGCACACCTCCTCCAGCTGTTCTGGGGGACCCCGTGGCGACACCAGGCCAGCTCGGGGACATAGTCCCACCAGCGTGCCCTGGTCCTTCCACGAGGCCTCCTCCCAATAGGACATGCCTGCAGCACCTCCACGAGGGAGGCGGTCAGGAGGCATCCGGAACAGATGCCCCGAGATGCCAATTTGGCTGTAGATTACTGATAAATATGAGAAAACAAATGTACTGCAAGTTTTCTGTCATCCGGTATTTTATGCATAGAATAGTTGTGTTTGTTTTCAGTGACAAAATCTAAATAATGGATAAAGCCTGGTTTAAATGTATACTTTATTATGTAATATTAGTTACAAAGATTTTTTCAGAAGGAATTTTGGATATCTTGTTTAGTTTTTGAATTAGTTATTTGAGAGTTATTTGAGAGTTATTAGTTATTTATTTTGTTATTTTATTATCTCACGTCTCCCAGAAAGGAAATTACCATATTTGGATTACAGTGTCGCTTTTCGTGCTACACGTTGATACCAAGTATGTCAACATTCGTGAAGCGTGGGAGAATGGTCGGTGCGCCACAATGTTGTTGTTATTTCCTGGATATCTCCGGTTTGCTTCCTAAAGTGGGGGTCTGGACGCCCTGGGGGGTCCTGGGGGCCCTGGGGATTTGATGTGTTTTGGATGGAAAACAACAGATTTTTTTTGTGTGTGAAATGAAGGCAGTACTAAGTAACTTGTTTACCTTAATAAATCCTTTTCGTAGTCCGTCTGGGGGTAATCCAAGTGTTAATGGGATGATTGGGGGTCTTCCATCTCCCCCTGGTGTCTCTGTCCAGAAAACTCAATTGCAACTTTGCTTGCACCGGGTCGGAGGCGCAAAACACACTAATAGAATAACGAAGAAAAGCTAAAGCTAACTGCGGGCTAGCGCCACTTAAACAGTATTTACAGCCAAGTATGCGTGAAAAAAATGTATCTCAATTGTGTAATTGGATGTACAATATCCCTCTCTCCCTCTGTCTTTTCTGTCAGCGTAGTATTTACTCTCACGGACAATTAATGAGTGAAAAAACGTAACATGCTACGACACCTGCAGTGGCGCTTATGGCCTCTAGGGGCATGAGTTACTTAGTACTGATTTAAGCGTAATGTCAATTTTAAATGTTTTGCACCTGAAATTATTATAAATACAAATCATATTGTACAGCGGGGGTCCCGTGTTTTTAGTTTTGTGATTTTGGGGGTCATGGCCCAAAATGTTTAGGAACCCAGGACAAAACTTCCTAAAATAAGTATAGCAAAGGGTGGAGATTTGTCTTTTGTTTTACTGTGACATGAAAACTAAGGTGTTAAGAGAGAAAACAAGGAAACATTCCCGACATTGACCACTGCATGAAGATTTCACCTGACGTGTCTCACCTTTAAAGAATAAAAATGCTGGCAGAATGAACACACGGCACTTGGGTTTAGTATAAGCAGATCGCATGTTGTTGTTAGAGGTGTGTGAGTTAACGCTAATGTTACGGACTCTCTAAGCTGCGACGATGGCCCCCCAGGGTAGGAGCTCTCAAGAACATCTCCTGCAATTCAAGTGACCTGCTTTCCCCCACGCCGCGTCTTTCCCATTACCCAGAGTGGCATTTCATTTAGCTCCCATCATTCCTGCGCTCTGCTGTCCACACGGGATAGGGACTGTGGTGACAGGCAGAGTGAGCTCGGTGCATCCGACACATCTGCATCCTGTTTTATAGAGCTGCCACAGTCTTCCGCTTGTTCCTTTTAGTTTAATCCCAGCCCTAACACTTTATTATTGGATTGTTGCCTCTTGATGGATGTTTACTTCAATTGCTTCTGAAGATTTGTGGTTAATACATTTTGTCAAAAGTCTATTTAATCCAAAGTCGTTTTCCAATCAAAGGCTTTTCATAAAACAGACTTGAACAAAATGTTATACAAGGTTCTGAGGCCAAGTGCTTTGAAATACCTCTACATCCTTGACATCAGAGCGCTCACACATTTTGCTTGTGTAGACACTAATGGGTTCAGACGGTAATGCGTTTCTTGACATCTGGTGTCCATCTTTTAAATTGTCCAGAAATGTCAAACGTCAAAGCATGTTGCATGTCAAGTGATGATGTGGACATTACGCTATCAATAGTAGGGGACACGGCAGCTATGCATACGTTTAAAGAGGGGGTATTATGCTTTTTTCAATCACATAGCACCCGTCTATAGCATACTACAATGATGACGTAACCTTCTGTTGGTCTGTATATGCAGTAAATTAAAATAACTGCCTTGAATAAAATGCTCTCTCAAAATGGCTGTACTGAACGTCTTGAAATAGGCCTCTGTCTCTTTAAGAAGCTTTCCGACACGCCCCCTTCAGCACACTGCTGTGGCATCTAAACAACACTACTGTGCGGGGAGGGGGCTCTGCTGAGCTGAGGAGCAGTGGTTGGTGGCTTGGCTGGTGACGAAAGGTCCAGAGGCGTCTCCAGGAGGTGGGGGCGTTCCTAGGAGGACTGAGGCATAGCTACACCTAAAATGGCTGCCATCTAAGTTTTTACTGATTACTCAAAAATATGTGAATGAGCCAAGGCAACACTCCAGGCATGTGTTTAATGAGGGAATGACATAATAACATGATATAAAGCTTGAAAAAGTCGATTTTACATAATACCCCCCTTTAAATTAGTGTGACAAAGTGATAAATATTCTGCATGACTGGCATTTAGGATAAAAGCGTCTGCTACTACATTGGCACCTTCAAATCCCATGATATCCCTTTGCCGTGCTGTCCCTCTGCTGGCACTGTGCAAAGTGGACTCTCAGTGACTCATCAATTCTGTAAATTCCATTACGTTGGCACGGCTCCGACTGTCTGTGTGGCCATCAAAAGTCATTTCACACTCATTACTTCACAACTGGGGTTACGGTCAATCCCCGGAACTACAACGGCTGCTACTAATACTACTTCCCTACAACTCTCAGTGGAACGTGAAAAGCGTTGTATAATCGGAGACCATTTTGCCATTTATTACAACTGCCATTAACGGTATACAAGTACTCAGAAGCGGAGTGGCCATCGGGACCCAAGAGAGCTTTCCCAGTCAAGTGAGAGCGGCAATGTGCAAAAAAAAAAAACTACAGCTGATACGACTTTTATTACAGCTGCTACTACAGAATTTGGCACAAGGAACTTCAACTTCTAAATCCTCGCCTTGAAAAGTTAGATTTAGCCGTTCAAAAGCAAGCAGCAGGTGTGAAAAATTCACGCCAGAAATCATGATTGCTTCTAGCACAGTCTGTACCCCCCACACCAAAAAAAAAGCCAAATCAATAGAGGCCAAACTATTAACATTCTGCTCGGAGGCATTGGTTTGCGAATTCATATTTAGCATATTTATTTTAAGTCTATGCGCACTTATGCTCATTTGTAGTCCACTGCTAATCTCCCGTACTGGAACATTTAAGCCCTCAGCCAAAACTTCCTCCCAACTTCAAACATTGACTTAGCGGGCGCTGAGTAATGAGTCAATACATTTTCTCCCCCGCCATTTTCTCTCATCTGTCTCCATTCCTTGACTTTACCTTTCCAAGATAAGTTAACAACAACAACAACAAAAGTCCACAAAGTCGCCCGGGGTGTCTCAAATATGTTGGAACATACGTACATTTGGGGGTAATCTGGAGCGAGTTGGAGATGAAAAGGAAACTGGAGATGCTTGGAGGTTAGAGAAAACATGAGAATTCTGTCAAATCTGGGGGGGTGAGAGTATGGGTGTACTGTAAACATCAGAGGACACGTTATGAATTCTAGCATGTGCCCAAGGAGGAAGAGCACAGTGTGGGGTATATAAAATAAAATATATATGAGAGGTTTGGAGCTGAAACTTGTATGGCTTTAGGACCCACTTTCAACCTATCATGAGCTTGCAGTCTTTGCCAAGTGGCCTCGTTATTGTAGTATGTAGAATTAATCTGTTTTCTCACAGAGTTACAGCGACTCAAGCATTGGTCTTAACAGTGGTGTAGCAAGGGTACACCCAAGCAGGAATGCCCTCTGGCGGCCGTGTTGTGCTCTGCGACGGGGGGTGCACTAGCTTGTTGATGATATTTGCATGCCAAACAATGAAGGCTGCTAAAACAAAGCACTTCAGAGACATACAACTACAGTAACTTATTACACTCGCTGCTGTCTTGCCTCCTTCCTCCTATTTATCCTCCTTTTCTTTCATTTTTGCTGCCAGAAGCTCATGGGGCCTTTTCAGGGAGTATGCGACGGCCAATTGTCGTTGCACCTTGTCACTGTATTCTCTTGTCAAGGAAACAACGTTAACAAATCTTTTTCCTCGTTAAAGACATACCTGGAGTAGTATTTCACAACATAATCCTCGGACAAAGTACTGTACCTTCCTGATTACAATTGCATCATTGTTCAAACCCAAAAACTGTCCTCCGCATTTTTAAAACCCATAATCCAACATTATCGATTTTGAACGTGTGTTTATCACGCACTGCTGGAGCTGCTAACCACGCCGTATTCAACCAGGAACCTATTTCTTAAGAAAACTATGCCTATAGCTGCCAGCAGGAGGAGCCCCAGTCAAGATTATCACCAGCTCTTTCGCCTGCATTCCACTGTTACTAGCCTCAAAATTGTAACAAACACAAAAGGAAAATGAGGATGAAAACGCAACATAACGTGACAAAAAGGTGACAAAAAAGCAATGAAAAAACAACCAAAAATGGAAGAAAACGCTACAAAAAAGTGACAAAAATGGGTTAAAAACGCAATATAAGGAGCCCCAAAAAGCAACAAAAGAGTGACAAAAAACCAGTGAAAAAGTGTCAAACTCCGATGACAACACAGCAACAATGCAAGGAGAAAAGATCCATTTAGATCAGTTTTGGAGGTCTTTCAAATGAGGCATTAGACTGGCCTATAGGCTGTTAGCTTTTAGATTTGGGTTTATATGGTTAATTCTTACAGACATATTTTCATTAAGTCTATTTTGAAGCTCGGTATGCATGACATGTCCACTTTTGGCGGTATTCGTGTATCATTGTCTCTTTTTCTAGAACTTGCCCTGGTTTGGTCCAAGTACGTCTCTGCTAGTCACTTAACAAAATCTAAATTGGAATTGGTGTGATCGTGACTTTTCAAGCGATGCCGAGGAAAGTGAAAGCAAATGCATGGCAAATGTAGTTTCCTCTCGCTTTACCTCCGCGTCTCACTTGGCATCAGAAGGAAGGTCATTACATTAACAAATGTTTTGCACAATGATCTCTTGTACGTGTCTTTTGTAACTTGAGGCAATTAGAGCCATTCCTGTTACAGCTGAGGTTAGTGTCTGAGTCATGATCCGAAAGTGAAAGAACTGAGGCTTTATTTGGCTTTTATTAGTGAAGCACTTCTAAGGGAAAAAAAATGCTTCTTTGGACTGTAAGCTTAAAATAGTGCAGCACATGACACACACAGCCAGGCACAGATTTGCAATTCTTCTCCTAATGATGTAAATGTCTGTCAAGACTCACAAAGAGAGATTGTCACTCGCTGCTGTGTTGTACTATAGGGTGGCTTTCATTAAAGGGGGGTATTATGTAAAATCGACTTTTTCAAGCTTTATATCATGTTATTATGTCATTCCCTCATTAAACACATGCCTGGAGTGTTGCCTTGGCTCATTCACATATTTTTGAGTAATCAGTAAAAACTTAGACGGCAGCCATTTTAGGTGTAGCTATGCCTCAGTCCTCCTAGGAACGCCCCCACCTCCTGGAGACGCCTCTGGACCTTTTGTCACCAGCCAAGCCACCAACCACTGCTCCTCAGCTCAGCAGAGCCCCCTCCCCGCACAGTGTTGTTTAAATGCCACAGCAGTGTGCTGAAGGGGGCGTGTCGGAAAGCTTCTTAAAGAGACAGAGGCCCATTTCAAGACGTTCAGTACAGCCATTTTGAGAGAGCAATTTTATTCAAGGCAGTTATTTTAATTTACTGCATATACAGACCAACAGAAGGTTACGTCATCATTGTAGTATGCTATAGACTGGTGCTATGTGATTGAAAAAAGCATAATACCCCCTCTTTAAAGATATCGCCAAAGCTACAAATCTTGCAATAGGGAACTTGCAAGTAGGGCTGCACCATATGATTCAATTGATATATGACTTGTTTGCCTTTATTTATTTATTATTAATCAAAATCACAATGTACAACTTCTTATGCTATTTCAATTTCGCAAACACTCCCTTAGTCCATAATAATACTTATTGTTTACCGATTTATTTTATTGAAAGTTTGCCACTTCAGTTTCTCCCTTCACTGTGTCCTTTATAACACCACTCTTTTCTGAAATGAAAGGTTGCATTTCACTTCAACAGCTCTAGTGCCCACACTCACTGCATCTCTTGAACTCTTTTTTGTATTCCATATTTATCACGCACTCCACTTCTCAGCCTTCCGTCGCCCCCGCTGTCCTCCACACATACGAGTTCGCTCCAATCGCATTTCGCACTCACACGCTGGCACTCCGGGGGCTTGCGACTTAATAGACTATAATGTGGTCTGACGTGTCCGAGCTGCGCACCTCATCTGCATGCTGCCGTTACTCACTGCTAGTCCGCTACTCAAAAAGCATTGCACACTCCATAATGGTAATAATAATAAATCTAGACACAGGAATTGGCGCAGTTAATCTGACAGGCCTTTAATGGATACGCTCATTCGTATAGGACCTCCGTCGAACCGTATTATAGGGCCTTAACACTCCCAAACTCCCCCGCAGCATTGTTAAAAAGCAGAGATTGATGATTCCGGGGCACGTTATTTTCTCTGCGAGGTGCGTATAAATCAGCTTTGACAGATACGGAGCACGTAAGATAGGAGGGCAAAGAGGGGAGCGTACAGTTCTGTGTATACCTAAAGCTATTGCATGAAAGGTCTGAGTATTCATTTTAGTCCGCAATGTTTCTGACAAAAGCAGCTGAAGGGTGTTGTTTAATACCTCTTTCCCGGAAACTGATTTGAATTTGAAAAGTGTCTGAATGTCCTTGGTGAAAATACATACATCAAGCTTGTACGTTCGGTGCCCAACAGTAGTACAAGTCCCACTGGGAATTATTTTAGTTTTGACCATTTTAGATTGCAAAATGTTCCTTTGTGTGCCTGGATTTGACACTCGCAAATGTTATTTAATGCGGGGTTACAATGCTTTTTGGTATTTGCTCTTGTTTTCAAATCCATCTTGATCACATGTTGGTTAGAAAATGTTAGATTGATCTCAAACGGCTAATTCAAAGTTTCCCTTGACTGTCTTCATACCCTTCCTCCCTTCGCTTCCGTTCAAAACAACCCTCCGACTCCATGGATATACAGTTGTGCTCAAAGGTTTACATACCCTCGCAGCATTTCATCATAGGACTTTCATCATTGGCCTTGTTGACAACAAAAAGTGCTCTAAACCCACTGTGAAATATGGTTAGCTGATGCCACTGGCTCCAGCAGAATAAAGTGAAGGTCCCGTTAGTGTCCATCTCAGTCTCCTGACCTCAATACCATTGAACCACTGTGGGAAGAGCTCAAACGTGCAGTTCATGCAAGACAGCCCAGGAACTTATAGGAACTGGAGGCTTTTTGCCACGAAGAATGTTTCCGCTTTACCATCAGAAAAAATAAAGAACCACAACTACCACAAAAGACTCCAAGCTGTCATTCATCAGGGTCACCCATTAGGGTCATTTTGGTACTTTCTAGCGAACTCAGTTGTTTGACCATTAATGGCCTCACACAACCACTATGAGTGAAAAGAAAAAAACAAACTTCTGTGTTATCTTTCATATTCTTTGAAAAATAGTCAAAAATTCTGCCAGTGTATGTAAACCTTTGAGCACAACTGTAGATGTATGGATGGGTGTTAGCATCAGAGTGGGCTGCAACATGTTTTTGCCTGTCCGTAATCTGTGAAAGAGGGATATAGAATACCGATATCACTATAAATTGATTCTCTCTTTTCACTGGAGACTGGACAGATGGCAACACTTATGGACATTAGCCTGTTTTACACAGTGTCGTGGCCAGACTCAAACAGCTAAACTTCTTGATTTATTTATCAAATCTAAAATGCTGCATTGCTTCGAGGGACAGGGTACAAGCTGTGTGCCGGTCCCTTGCTCGGGCACCGCTGTCACTTTGAAGCGCCGCGCTTGTGACACATTCATACCGGACATTAAAATGAAAGTGGCGGCAAGGCGAGCGAACTTGTGTGAACGCCGATGTGAAAGCAGATGCTGTTTCGAACTGCGCACTTTCCACAGTGGGTCGTCTTTCGCCAGACGGCCAAAAACAAACTGCATTTTTATCAGGGGTCTGACCATCCAAAAGGAACCAGTTTAGTCCACGTTTCTGTATTCGTACTCTGTGCCGTCTTAGAGTAACCTATGAGTTGTTAGCGTCTTTTAAGTCACTAGGCATGCTAACTTCCTGTGTGCTCATTACTGTGTACTGTGCACATGTTTGCATGGAAATTCCCAAATAAAAATATTAACAAACAGGATTAAAGTCAAGCAGATAGTGTATTTGTGCAACATTATTTCAGATTTTGGTAATATCTTCGCATGTCTGAAGGCGAGACACTACAGGCTAATAGCAAAACGTTTTAAAGTTTGATAAATCAATTTTTGCTGTAGATTAGTGACATAAATATGAGGAGAAAAATGTATTGCATTTTTTTTTTTTTTGTCAATTTATGTTTTCATGTAACAATTAGGCCTTTTATGCCTAAAAATGCCCAGTATAAGACGCATTAGTAAAACATTGCCTAATGAAGAAAAACAGGCTGAATAGGCGTACGGTATGCTAACGTTACACATTGATGGTTACATGAAGCATAAACAATGAACTGAATAGGTGTCTGGTATGTTAACGTCACATAAATTCAGATAACTATAGCATAAAGAACATACCAAACTCTCCATCTCACTCCAAATCAATCGCTTTGGCAACTACCTGGGCATGGAGATGTAACTGCACGGTTGACAATCCTCTCCCAACAGCGTGTGGCCATCTAGCTTTTAGCTCGTGATTAGCTTGTTTTGTTTACTTCATTGCAGTAACCGCCGCTCTCTCGCGGAACTTTCTTTCTGCTGCTCGATTAGCCTGCAGTGCCCTCTAGTGGCATGTGAAAGTATATATTTGAATTTTAAACAATACAAAAAATCACATATTAGTCGCTCCGGAGTATAAGACGCACCCCCACCAGAGTAGGAAAAAAGTGTGACTTACAGTCCGGAAAATATGCTAATGGTTTTATTTTGTTGACATAATTAGTTACAAAGGCTTTTTCAGAGGGGATTTTAGATACCTTGTTTAGTTTTAAAAAATAAGCTGTTTAGTTGAAAAATCTAGATTGCTTTTTTGACATTCAAAACTCAATAAATCAGGCTTGTAGAGATTAAAAATCCCTCTGGCAAAAACCTTTCAAATATGAAGTTTAAGACGGTAAAGTTTGAAGTCTGTCGGAGCTATGTGTGGAGATATTGTCGCACAAATGAGAGAAAAATGGCTCTTGAAATGACAACTTGCCAAATAAATCTATGCAGAGACATTGAATCAGTTAAATAATTACGCATGTTATTGTGAAGATTAGGGTGTTTGTCTGTTTTTTTTTTGTTTCCAGGTGAAAGTTTATTATGTTAAGAGACCACATGAGTTTTGCCTGTAGTGTCTGCCTTTAAAGCCAGCCTTTAGCTTCACATACTGTATCACCGAAGATTCCTCCAGTGAAGTATTTGCTTTGTACATAACATTAGATCACCCACTAGCGGCATGTTTTCTGTCATGTAGTGTTTCTTGGTTTGATTCTTGGATTGTGTAGAATGTCACTGGCATCTTTTTGTAGATATTGTAGATATGTAGAGATTACTCGGCTGGTTTCTTCCGGGTACACTGATAGTGCTCCTGTCATGTTACCAAAGCATCGCTGAAAACTTGGTCAAACGGAGAGCACACATTTTCCTACATCTCTTCACAGTGAGCTCTTTTTTTACTTCCCATGCACTGGAAGTCTCACTCGGGCAGTGCTTCTATCGAGTACCCCATGACAGGACATCATCATCTCCATTACAATCATCTCCGCTGTGACCCGGGAGATGGGTTTGAGCCTGACCTTGAATTTGCATCAGCGCCGGGTCTACGCCGTCCCAGTTGCCACACAGACACATCTCCTAATGAACTTCGCCCAGGTGCTAAAGGGAGGTCTTGTGCAGCCCCCAGGTCCCGCTCCAATCTCCACCCCGCTCTCAAAGCTGTCTACCCCGCGCTGCAGGGCCCCACGTGCGCTACGTCTCCACCGCAGGCACATCTCATTGTGATTATAAATGACTTCCATTACATCATTGCAGTCGCAGTTTCCCCAGGAAAAGGCAGCATTCCTTCTATGCATGTGAGTTTAATATTATTGGCACAGTGGATAGGACAATCAGGGGGAAATAAATCATAATGTATGTCCCATGTGGGTAACACAACTACACCTTATTTAGCCTTAATAAAAAAAGGAATAACTACAGTTAACCTCTTAAACCCCACATAACGGAGTGCATTTTCTCCAGGTCAGTTTTATCCAAATCTAAAGGCTTCTCGACTGGAGCTTACAGCCTATAGACCCTTTAACTGCTGACATCATCAGTGACATCAGCTGGAGGCAGGAAGTGACCAAGAGAAATAAGATTAAACTAAAACTAGCGATTTTAAGTGTAAAACTACAACTAAAAAATGTGGTCCTGTTGTGGCTTAAGGTGCAGGAACAAGAGGAATGACATTTGAGACGATGAAAATAAGGTTTCTCTGATATTTCCAACAACAGTTAGACATTTGTTTATCGTTACTATGACAACAGCTACAATGGAAATAGATAGGAATCTAGCTTCCCGCCTCCAGCTAAGCCTGGAATGTTTACAAACAATTAAAGGGTCTATAGGCCAGTGCAACGCCTCATTTGAAAGCTAAGCCCAACAAAACGTTGTCGCTGCATTTATGTCACATGAAGCGTTTTTGTTGGGGGGGGGGACTTTTGTCGCTCTTTTGTCACTTTTTCGTCGTGCTTCTGTCACTTCTTTATAGCGGCTCGTTTTTCGTAACTTTTTTGTGGATATTTTGTGGCTTTTCTTATCACTTCTTAGTCGCGTCTCTGTCACTTGTTTCTTGTTGTTTTGCCAGCACGTTTTTGCCGCTTTTTTTGCCACTCTGTTATCCTCATTTTCCATCGCTGTTTTGATAGACCGTTAAAAAGAATAGACAACTCCTCCTCACTCCTCCCCGTTTACCATAATGACCACGTTCGAGGGGGAAATCATGGCGGATTTACAGACTCCTCCTCCCCAGCTCTGACGAAGCATGTTCCTAATAAGGGCATAAGGGCGGGATCTTCACTGTAGACTCGGCCCTTGCGTGACGTGTAGCTCGCGCAGCTCCAATGCTAACAGTCCGACCTCCGTTAAGTAGGAGATTTAAAAAAAAAAAAATCGTTTGAAAACCAGCCTGGTTTCTATTTTTGTGACTAACCCAGCGTTATCTCAGGAGGAATATGTAGCCATAGAAAGTGTTAAAAAAAAATTGAAACCAGGCGTTAAAGTTGTTTTTAACGTGTCTAAAGTCCAATGCTTTTCAATGGGGGCCTAGCGATGATATGGAGGTACTACAGCAATGGCGGCCTCCAGTGTTGCGGTCATAAAGCAGAGCAGCTAGCGGCCATTGGTTTTGACACTTTTTTCAAGAAGCTTTTAGATTTGGGTAAAGCCAAACCGGAGAGAATGTGCTCAGTTCAGGTGTGGGTTAAGAGGTTTAACGCTTATTCGTGTGTTAAGTAGTTATTATGTGTTAGTCAAACTTAACTAAGCATTTGTTCATGATGAATTAACTGTTAACTCGTCATTTATTTAGGCTAACTGGTGTAGCTATTACAAAGTGTTACTTATTGTGTAACTTGTGTTTTGCCTCTTATCCAAGAAGCCTCACCAGCGACTTATGATCATTTTTCACACTATATGGAAGCGTTAAATCTCCCGACGGGCCCCCGATCCTCACTCTTGCACATACGCCCTGCCCTTTGTGTCATTTTCAGCACTGCCTCCCTGTTTTCCACATTATCCCACTAAATATAAAAAGCCTTTTGTTTATCCCAATGTCTAAATTAGTCAGAGTTTTCTTCTTCTTTTTTTTCCTTTATCACCCCCCATCTTCCCAACAGCCCATCATCCTCCTCCTCTCCCCCGCAGCCACAGTAGATGAGCTCCTCTTAACTCCCGTGAAGAGCGGAGAGGACGGCAAAAGCGTTTGTTGTTGAATTATTTTTTTCCCCCACACGCTAACGCGCCTAAATGGATGTGTCTCTTTTCGAGGGGGAAAAAGCGGAAATACAGGAATAAAAAGGCGAGTAAACAAAGAAAGACAATGGTGTAGGCTGAAGTGAGGAGTGGATGATGACAAATAGCGAGGCTTAATTCTCCGGTCCCTCTTCGCCTGTAAGCGGCAGAGCTATTATGTCACTCAAAGAAACTGTCTTCCGGCTGCTTGACCCGTGTGCATAATGGGCTCGGGATGCATGAGCTGATATAAATAAAGTCATCGACGTGACCCGGGCCTGCGGAGGGGAAGGCGTGAGAGCGTTACCTAACGGTGGAGGGTTTCATTTGTTTGATGTCAGGCGAAAAGAGAAGAAAAACGCTGCCTTAAGGTCACACCGTTTTGGCATCACAAAGGAGTTACCTAAGCTGCCCCACAACAAGAAAAGTCAGCCTCAAGTAACAGCGATTCAACTAATTTACCCTTATTTGGAAAGGTTTTTTTTAGAATTCAGACTTTATTGCCCACTAGAGGAAATTCTTCAGTTTATTTTATAGACATTACTTTATTATGTTTGTCTTCATTGTCAGATTTGCACAAATGTTCTTTGCAATAATGTTCTAATATAAAGGTTTTTTTTTTGTAAACACACTGAAACACCTGCAAGATTTGAACAAAACTAAGAAAGTATCAGTTTACAGCTTTGCGTATACTATACAGTTTCTTTCTCTTGATGTTCATTGACTTGAAAACTTGCCAATGAGTAGGACGGTGGAAAGGATATTTCCCGACAGTAATTGCAATCCCAATACGTTTGTTCAAGCAGTCAGCATTACACTGAGCCCTGTACATGTTATTTATAGCATCCATAGGTTACAACATTACAAAGCAAAAGTGCTTGTTGAGACTAAAGTTCTCAAACCTTTCACTGAGTGCTCCCTGATCGATGTACCTGTACCACAGTTTGAGAACCACTGGTTTAAGCATTTGTCTGAGGATCACAAAACCAGTGTGATGATATGTGGGGCTTGATTATATAATAATAATAATAATGCATCGGTTTTATATAGCGCTTTTCTGGACACTCAAAGACGCTTTACATTGCACTATTCATTCATTCCATACTCGGTCGTGGTAAGCTCCTATTGTAGCCACAGCTGCCCTGGGGTAGACTGACGGAAGCGAGGCAACCAGTCTGAGCCATCGGCCCTCCGACCACCACCAACCACTCACTCACTCACTACATTCGCCAGGCTTCCTGGTGTTCACATATGGTCTCCCATCCAAATACCGACCAGGCCCTTCCCTGCTTAGCTTCCAAGGTCTGACGGGATCGGACAGAGCAAAGGCGGGACGGCCAACGTTCATTATGTTCACGCTTCATGTCAATTCTCAATCACTTTGAATTTGTTTTTAGACACTCAGATCATAAAATACATTTGGACTTAACATGGCATTTTCAAGAGATTAACATCACTTTGCAATTATTAAGTTATTTAGACCTTGTGCGCTACACTATATTGGACAATTAAGAAATTAAGAAATGATGCAATGACACAGGATGTGTTAACCTCCACTTGATATTGCTATTCAGATTTTGAGACTTCGTGACTTTGCTGCCGCAGTTGTGCCACCCGTGAAGCTACACAGCCTTAGCACTACAGATGGTGGCAATTACCCGCCATTTTGGGTATCACTGAGCTCCCTGTTACATGGGAAATCAGTGACTAAGTGGAGCGCACCCACATGGAGGAGGCGCCGTGGCTGGGTAGTTACATAAACGCACGTGACACATCTTCAAGGGTGTGCACACACTAATCCTTTGGCTGTTGCAGAAGCCATTTCCTCTGTTTCCCTCTTTCAAGGGCATGTTGTGGGGATGGGCAGTGGGGGGAGTGATGAGAGTGTATGTAATTGACCATTGAGGCTTCAATGCTTCCTTGTTGGCAGGCCTTCAAAGGCGAAATGAAGCTGCACTCTCCCTGGGGTGCTGTGTGTCCAACATCTTCACAGTCTTTAAGCTACAGAGACTGCCAGGAAATGTCTCAGCGTGTGCTGTAAAGGCATGTATATGGAAACTATAGTGCTAGACAAAGCCAGCTGAGCTTGGCCCAGTGTACGGCTCTCCCTCAGTGACTCGGCATTATTAGATTATTAGGTACTTAGAGCAACAGGGAGAACACTGGTGTGAAACTCAAGCCAGAAAAGGTATAACATGTCGATACCAGCTTCAGTACTTTATGTTTAAAAGTCATCAAAGTTTTCAGCTACAATCAAGTTATCTAAAAATGCAATAACACATTTTATGCAAATGCAAGTATTTATTTCCTCTCTGGTCACATTTTCCCATTTCATGTTAGTTAGTCATTAATTTCCTTTTGAACCCTGCTCGCTGTCTCGTCGGGTTTCACACTTCGCCTTTTAAACTGATCTTACTGCTAATTGAAGCTGTAATGTCTTCCCCTGACTGACAGGTGTGATTGACAGCCTGCCTTGACGCTGCATCGGAAATCATTACTTCCTGACAGGCAGCCCCGCAGTAGTTGTACTTACATTAATGAGATGAAAAAGGTGTCTGCCACCCGCGGTCTGTAAACACGCTACAAAAGTGTGTTTTTTTACATCTCTGTATCTGTACGCCTGATACTTGTCAACTTATTTGATTTTTAACATATTTTTTTTAAGAGAGTGCCGCTGTCCATGGTTCTGAAATGGAATCCACACTCTATTCCCCGCAATTTTGGAGTTGCAACATAGCCAGACAGCCGTTCCTAATGTGAATTGGCCACATAACTGCCAGCAGATACAATATGTCTCCTCCACAAGGATACAATATGGAGCAAATTACACCTTTGTGGGAACTGCCATCCGCACAAGTCTCCCATTCCTTTGTTTTCCAAGATCAACATACAGTAAGCAGTGAGGTGAGTTTGACTAAAACCTCAGACGAGCTTGTCAATTTAAAAGTTCTAGGCCAGGGGGTGTCCAAACTTCTTTTCACCGAGGGCCGCATTATCGAAGTGTATTATATAGGGCTGGGATGATCCACTTTTGTCACGATCCGATACATATTGCGATACAGTGAGTCATTATGATAAGTTATAATGTGTATAATGTGTATAAGAAAACAGTCATGTGTCCAAAGTGCTGTGACTGGAAAACAAAGGAGTGTGTGATAAAAATGCTCCAAACGCACAAGTATTGAAAGTATACTGCGATTCTTGATCAAGTATCGACACTTGGTATTGCGACAAAAGGTATTGCAATCCACATGTATGTTATATGTAAGGGCCTTTAAATTCAATCTGACTTGATTATTGTTCATTGTGGGCCTATTGTTTGGGGAGAAAAATGAGAAAATGTTACGAGGAATACTTTGTAATTTCTTGATGTTTATCATTAATGTGTTTCCTCAATAAACAAATTCATAAAAAAAAAAAAAAAGTATTGCAAAATCCAAGACCGATCCGATATTTTTTGGCAGCCCTAGTATAGTATGTAGTGAAACATTCACCCGGGTGCATTTTAGAAAGGTTCAGATTGTGCCCCACATCTTCATTTAGGAACCATAATACCCCTGTTTTAGGCTATTTCAGAGGGCCTTTAACATTGTAACAAACCAGGTCACTGTATTTCCTTTTTTTTTTTTTTTTTACTTTTTTTTTTTTTTACTTTTTATTTAACACCCAGTAAGAAGAATACAGTGACAAGAAGAAGAAAAAATAGTAAACATGAATAACATTGTTTGTTTTTTTAAACAATATGTACAGTAATAACAAATTCTTCTTGGTAGGAATTGTGAGAGATGGTTAGGTTACGGGGGGGGAAAAGAAAAAGAAAGAGAAAAAAAAAGAGGGGGGGGGGGATGGGCAACATTGAGTTCACAAGTTGAATGGCTATGATTAAGTTGACTTATTTTGCTGAATTTGTGTGCGTGTGCCTATGATTGCTGTATGAGAGTGCACAAATAAATAAATAAAAATAATAATAATAAATTAAAAAAAATATATATATAAAAAAATAAAAAAATAAAAAATTAAAAAAAGGAGAGAATATATAATAGTAGCAATAACAAATAAATAAATAAATAAGTGAAATAAAAAAAAATTGAGAGGAAGATTCAAAAAAAGCGAAAAATTAAGAAATGAATACATGAAAAATATATGAAAGGCATAGAGGACACTGATGGAAATCATAATATATATATGTACACATGCATACATACACACACATACATACACACACACACACTTTCAATTTAGAAGGGGAGGAGCTCATGGCCAGCAACATCAATACCACTGAAAAAAATAAATAAATAAATAAAATTCAATTGTGCGTAATATTGGCTATAGTTTGGTATAGATTTCTTATGATTTTAGTTTTAGTTTGAGGTTCTTTGTCGAGTGTGTATGCATTAAAAAAAAAGGCCACTGTATTTCCAATGTCAGATCTTTCAAGCTCAAGTAGACAGTGCAGGAGCATTAACCAGCTAGAAATCTCCAGGTTCCAAGCAAATCCTACCCATGGCATGTGCTCGGGCTTTCACCTGCAAGAATGTGAGATGAAAACTCTCATGAGAAAGTCCGTGCTGCCAAGGCATGTGCGCTGAAGCAATCCACACAGCCCCGCTAAGAGTGGACGAGTAATAGTAATGGTAATCCTTCAGCATAAAGCACTAAGAGGAACGCTCACATTAAGGACAGCTCGATCTCAAACAGGACAAATGCATCAATTATGTAGGGACGTTTGAAAGAGTTACAATTTTCTCACTCTCTCCGTGGTGCTGAGAAATCTCATCTCACTTCTCATGCAGATGTAAAGTAGGTCTTTTGGAGCCAGACTTCCTTCAATTAATAACCCAGCGGAAGATATTTATGATAATGCATTAATAAACAGCGCGAGAAACTTCTGCGGGCCTCAGTGTGGCAGACGATTCCCTTTTTACAAATAGACCTAATTTATGCAAAGTGTTGACGTGAACGCTTTCTTGGGTGATGATGAAAGCGTGGCACTGAAAGGGGGGGATGACAATATCAAAAGCGACGGCTCACGCAGCGGGCGCCTCGATATTCTCCCAACAGCTCGTGCGTATGAAGCTGTGCGGAAAGCTTTGGCTGTTTCCCATATGGATCTCACAGGAATTGCCTATGGATTTCCGCGGCAAACGTGGTGCAAATCTTTCCCCCCCCAGATTCAAAAGGGGGCTCACTGAAGTCTATCGTTTGTGTTGCTTGTTGGGCCAATGACTGGAAGAGAAAAAAGAGAAGAAGAAGAAAAAAATACTCCTGCTGTCAGAAGCCGTTGTCAACGCCGCTGTCACCGGTAAACGTGGAAGTAACCGGGAAATTATGCTGAAGTGTGGAGCGCCTTTGATTCTCTGAGGTTGCAGTTCGTGTAAAATTACAAAAAAACAAGCCGTCATTTCACTCGGGGCACGTGCCGGATGAAAAGTCACGGAAGGCAAAAATGGGGGTTCCTCTGCCGGCAAGAAAACACAGCCCCATTTTTACACAGCAGCTAATGAATGTTGTGAAAATTGGCACCAAATTTGTTAAACATCAACAGCAGCAAATTACGAGTCCGTTTCACTCACTGGGCCTTGAAATGCCCACTAAAAGCTTTCTGTCCATTTATTTTGCAGGGTATCACTCGCCTCCCTGTCTCTGTTTCCTTGTTTTTTTACAACTCGGTGATAAAAACAGCTATTCCCCCTGTTGCCTTGAAATGTGCGCCCAGCTTTCTCTCACAATCACCTGCTATAATTTTATCTCCTGCGTCCCCTCAATCAGACCTTTTCTTGTTGAATCCCATAGTGCTCAATTTAGAACTGACACCTCTATCCAACTGATTTGTTTTGTTTCTAACGTCCCCATGCCTCACAGAGACGACTTCGGGAGCCTTACTGTCGCTGTGATGCAAACCAGTGTGCCAGCTCATGATCAGTGATAATGCTTTAGAATTAGATGGGGGGAGATAGTGATATCAATATGGCATTTTTAGGTATCGCTTTATACTAAGGTGTGTGCATTAATAAGCATGAGTAGTCTTTTTAGAGTAAGGGTTAAGGTTAGTTGATTATGATATAATGATCAGCCTATTAATATCTTTATAAATATATTATTAATGGCCTACTAATATGTTCATGTTTGACACCCTCACCTATGGTCATGAGATCTGGGTAATGACCGAAAGGACAAGATCGCGGATACAGGCGGCCGAAATGACTTTCCCTTCGCAGGGTGGCTGGGCGCACCCTCCCAGATCGGGTGAGGAGCTCAGTTACCCGGGAGGAGCTCGGAGTAGATTCGCTGCTCCTTCACATCAAAAGGAGCCAGCTGAGGTGGCTCGGGCAGCTGTTTCGGATGCTTCCTGGTCGCCCCCCTCGGGAGGTGTTCCGGGCATGTCCTATTGGGAGGAGGCCTCGTGGAAGACCCAGGGCACGCCGCAGGGACTATATGTCTCTGAGCTGGCCCGGTGTCGCCTCGGGATCGCCCCAGAACAGCTGGAGGAGGTGTGCGTGGATCGGGAAGTCTGGGCATCTCTGCTTAGACTGCTGCCCCCGTGACCCGGCTCCGGATAAAGCGGAAGAAAATGGTTGGATGGTTGGATGGATAATATGTTAATAGATAAAAGTATAATAATAAGCCTATTAATATTTTACAAGCATATTATCAATGACCTAGTAATTAAGTTTATTAATACAATATTAATACAAAACAAGCACACCTTAATATAAAGCGTTACCAACTTCTGCAGATTACTGACATAAATATGACAAATAATATACATTGAATGTTTTTATATATATTCTGTATATGTGCCCAGTCACAGGAACCAGAGACACATGCCGGTTCTGGGGAATTCTGAGCTTTTCACAGATTGTTAAAGTGTCTCCAAGCTTTCCAACAATGTGTAACACATGGAAATCTGATCATATTTGGAGATGTAGCTGTGATTTGAAGTTAACAATTCAAAAAAGCTCTCTGCTGCTCGAGTGACAATAGGGCTCATTTACATCTCATTTAGATAAGCCACACCCGCTCCCCTGTAAAGCTGTGAAGCACAGAGGGGAGAAAAGGCAAAAAGCAAGAAAAATGTGCCATCAAAGAAAGAAAAAAAAAGGTTTGCAAACAGGTAATATATAAATAAATATCTCTTGCATAAATCCACTTCCCATAGAGCCTAGCAACATTATCCCAACACATAAGTACACACATTTGACCAGAGGGAAAGCAGAACGCACACACGATCATAAGTGCCATGAACAATGACTATCAAAAAAAAAAAAAAAAGGCATTTCATGCATAAAAATCTGAATAATGGATTGAGCCAGGTTCAGATTCATGGGTTTATTGTGGTGACATATTAGTTACAAAGACTTTTTCGGAGCGGATTTTTGATATCTTTAGTTTTTGAACAAGCTCATTATTGGTGGAAAAGTGTGTAAAAAAAAATAATGGTATTTCACCCTAACTTTTTTATGGTTCTAAACTCAATGAATCCATCTATGAATTAGATATTGACAAAATCTTTCTGTGGAAAACAAACCCTTCAAAATATATACGTCTGGGAAATGCTGTGGCTGTAGGTGCTATTTATGAGGAGATGTGTGTAGAGTGAAGGTTTATGTTAAGGGAGTAAAATGGCTCAAAACATACGAATTTCAAAAAGATAATGTTGCAGTGTCCTTACTTACTCTGCTCGAGGGAGAAAAATGAGGCACGGGGCCTTTAATAAAATCAATAGAAAATGTGAGGGAAAATAATCCCCCCCTCTTTCCCCCTCCCTCTCTCTCAGCTGTAGTTTACTATGTGGAGAGACTGTGGGCCTTAAATTATCCCTGCTCTACATGGGCCTGGCTGCCTCTGGAGTGGTGTGGGTGGACTGATTTTATGTGTGCGATGATGGTTTGACGTGGTAGTAATCCTCTTTCACTGATCTCCCCTCTCCATCTGCTACATCGGCATTCATTTTTTTTCTCCCTTCTCTTTTCACAATCCTCCCGTATACGCGCAAAAAATAAAAGCAAGCAACACACTGCTTTACATGTGTGCGGCATTCATCAGATTAGGTGAAGGCGTTTGCCGAGTAATCACCGGTTTCCATCTTCGCGTCCTGCTCTTTTCTCTCTCTCTCGTTCTGTCCGATGCCGCGCCGGATAAAACAAGGAGGGTGAAAAATAGACTTGATGCGTCATTAGAGTTTGCACAAAGATCGCACCGTTCCACCATTTTGGGATAATCCGATATAAACACTCACAGAAGGAGACTGGAGGACATGTAATTTGTCTGACAAGTGGAACAGTTGGTTTTTATGGCTGTATTTTGTGCTGTGGCTGGGAATTTGCTTGAAATAGACTAATTTATGGTTGCCATAGCATTGTTCGTGCAGTCATTACAGTGTAAGAAAATATCATTTTTAGTTCAGCTCAGTCATTACATTTACAAACATACTAGTGTTACCATGTTACCATATACCAACAGCTTGGTATATGGTAAAAAGCATTCTCCCTGTTCAAGCAGAAGTCCTGGCGCTGACCATGGTCCTGAAATGAGCAGCCTGTTACACTTCACTACAAACTGTGTCTGCTTCTTTAACATGAGCTGGAAGTTGATTCCATAAAACCGGAGCTTGGTAGCTAAGGTTCTACTCCTACTGTGCTTTTAGAGACTCGAGGAGTCACCAGTAGCCCTGCTATGGTACTATAACGTCTTGACGATAGATTGGAGCCATACACATGATATAAGGAGAAGGATCATTTCTAAATTCAATAGGAAGCCAGTGGAGAGACTTAAGCACAGGTCTCTTAATAATCTTTCAGCTGTATTTTGAACAAGTTGAATGCTTCTCAGAAAACCTTTTGGACAAGCTGCTAGCAGGCTCTTACAGTAGTCCAGCCTTGATAAAACAAATGCATTCATTGTTTTTTCTCTGTCGCTTTTTGGTAAGATGTATTTTTTATTTTTTTTTGTAACAATGTTATGCAAGTGAAATATGCTGCTTTACAGGCCAGGTTTATATGTGCTTTAAAAGCAAGATTTGGGTCAAATTGCGGTTTTTGACCACAGAACTAGAGGATACACTAACATTATCCAGGGAGATGATCTGCTCAGATAAAGACTCTCTCAGTGTTTAGGGGCGTAGTATAACAACATCCGTTGTATCTGGGTTAAAGGAATAGGCCACCGTTTTTACATACTGGGATATGTTCTCACCTGAGCTTTGACCAGTTCATTTGTACCTGTCTGGTCTTCACGTGAGCCTTCTGTAACGTAAACACAGCACAGACGGCGTTAGCATTTAGCCTCTCTCTTCTCCTCTAGGAGTAATTCGGCATCCGCGCAGTGAAAATCCACATTGTTTAATTTTGTGTAATTATACTTTATGGTGTAACACTTCACGTAACCATATTTAAATAGGGAAAACGTGGAAGAGATTGGTAGCTTCTATCTTCACCTCGTTTGGAGCTATAGAGGAGGTCTGTGCTGTGTTTACGTTACGGAAGGCACACGTGGAGACCAGACAGGTACAGATGAACTCGTCAAAGCTAAGGTAAGAACATATCTCGGTATGTAAAAAACGGTGGCCTATTCCTTTAAGGAGGAGGTCTCTGTCATCCAGGTTAGGCTTAGTTTAAGTTTGTATTTTATACATTCACTGAGCCCGTCTATTTGATCAGTCTGACCAGATTTCATTGATAAAAACAGCTGTGTCTCATCCACATAGCAGTGAAATTGCTCAAGCAATCTAACTGATTACTACCTACCTTTGATTATTATGTCCATGGTCCCCAGAATGCCCAGTAATGAGTTATTTTATTGATGTGGTCAAGTGACTATTATGAGCACATGTTTGTGTCACTAAACATTGAGAGGTTGATTAGTTACGCAGAGTAACTAACAGTGAAGAGCAAATACAAAGGCACATTTTCCAAAGCACATCAAGTAATGTAAGTTAATGTACTGAAGAATACTTTTCAATTGACTTCATTCATTGCACATTTATACTTTCGAAAGAAATATTTTCTCACTCAAAAAGAATCTTTATTCGCCTCATTGAAATATGCATACTTTCCTGAAATACTTCAGCCCATAGGGTTTCAGACTTTTTTTCTTCTTTTTAAAATATGTCTCTGCTGCTTCATCAAGTTTATAATAGAAAGTCACAGCGCACTTAATTAAGTTCTTGTAAGGCCGTTGCCAGTGAAGGTCAAACATGAGCACTTGCTAAGTTGTTAATACTCTTACTTGTAATTGGACAAGGCTCTAGAAAAATGCCACACTTGGTCCTTAAGTATTGGCATTAGGATCACGCCTTGCCTCGTTCTGAATGGAAACCAACAGGCACAAATGTGTAAGCAGCTCATTTCATAGACAGAAAAGATTGCCCACTCGCTACTTTACATTTTACTCACCTCCTCCTCTCGCTCACCTTTGAAGATCCCATTGCAATTTCCTTCTCCTTTTGTCTCTCATCTCAATCCTTAATCTTTTTTTTTTTTTTCCATTCTATGCTTTTATCTCTTCCTTTAGTTCCCCCCATCCCTCCTTCGGCTCTCCCCTCGCCTCGCTCCATCCATCTCTCTCTCCCTTTGCTATTGCAGTGGGCGTACAAAGCAGGGATTAGGCATGATTGAAGCGCTGACGTGAGAGTTCTTCCACCGCGGCCTCTTATCCCGTGCTGTTTCCCTCCGGAGAGTGCCCGGGCTGTCGGGCAGAGCAGGGTGGGGTCCGGCCTGGGGCCCCCCCCTGTGGAAATAGCCCGTCATCATGCCTCCGTGCCTCCTCCCCACCAGCCTTTCTTCTCTGATAGCTGTCTCGCTCGGTCCTGATAGAGTTCTCCGAATGCCAAACGCAAGCTTTTATTCACTTATTTATTTCATTTCCAGAAGTAGAGGTTTTTTTTTTTTTTTTTCCCCGTCAGATATCAAAGGCAACTCTCTAAAACAAATCAAATGTATCATGTAGCTCTTCCTGTTTTGTCTATAGCGTGGAGCGTTCTAAAGGAAAGGGATATGACTGTAGCTGTAGCTTGAAAATAGTCGAGCGTTTGAGGAACATTATTCTCATCTTTGCAAAAAAAATACATATCGAGAAGAGAAGCACCTAAACTTTGCATTTTGATAGCATAAAAAAAGTTTTGGAATTCTTTTACATAATGCGGCACGGTGGCACCCTCGCCTCATAGTAAGAACACTTTAGTATGTCGTAACTTCGTTTCACAAGCAGTGGCTGCATTTAGATGAGAGAAGTGAGATTGTTTGCCGGCCACTCCGCCGTGTCCCGTAAGCAGATGGTGCAATAACCGCTTTAGTTTGTTATAAAAGTTGCCGGTTTATGTACAGAGTCTTATGTTCTCCACACATTAACAGGAAATAGGGTTGACGGCGGTTTGAAACTTGGCAAAAGTCATTTCAACATTTTTTCAATTAAATATAGATAGATAAGTCTCTCAACAAGACATGTGGGCTCTGGTGATAGTAAAGGGATACTTCGGGATTTTTGACATAGGGCCTCATTTCCTAGTTATCCAGAGCGTTGTTGATGTCTGGAGATATTTTTTTCTTAAATTCATGCAGTTCTTATATTTGAAGAGTCTAGTGGCACTAAGCTAGGGCAAGGCTAAAGCAGTTCTATGGTAAACGCTAGCCCGCATTAAAAAACAGTCTGGCGCACTCCACAGTGCACAGTGCACTTATAACGCCAGACTAACCATATAAATGTCTGTGTCGATAGGTTAATTTTAACCATTTTGAGTTTAAAATAACTTATATTTGAGCGGCATCAGCTTCGTGGCTGTAAGCTAACGCAGCGGCGGAGTGATCTGCGAGAAAATAGTCCCTCAAAATGCGGTAATTCATGTGATACAAGGTCAGTTATATTTCAAAAATTATTCTATTAACACAGACATTTATATGGTTAGTCTGGTGTTATAAGTGATTTACCTCAGGTGCACTGTGGAGTGAGTCAGACTGTTTTTTAATGCGGGCTAGCGTTTACCATAGAAATGCTTTAGCCTTGCTCTAGGCTAGCGCAACTAGACTCTTCAAATATAAGAACTGCATGAATTTAAGAAAAAAATATCTCCAGACATCAACAACGCTCTGGATAACTAGAAAATGAGGCCCTATGTCAAAAATCCCGAAGTATCCCTTTAAAATATATATAATAATATCTTGTATTTTGTACATCAGTTTTCTGCTTGGTCTTGAGTCTTATTGTAACAAATGGGCTATAGAGAAGAGCAATGAACATATTCCCATCTGTATTTGTTTAAGTGAGGCATTAGTGATCTTAAAGGGGGGGTATTATGTAAAATCGACTTTTTCAAGCTTTATATCATGTTATTATGTCATTCCCTCATTAAACACATGCCTGGAGTGTTGCCTTGGCTCATTCACATATTTTTGAGCAATCAGTAAAAACTTAGACGGCAGCCATTTTAGGTGTAGCTATGCCTCAGTCCTCCTAGGAACGCCCCCACCTCCTGGAGACGCCTCTGGACCTTTCGTCACCAGCCAAGCCACCAACCACTGCTCCTCAGCTCAGCAGAGCCCCCTCCCCGCACAGTGTTGTTGTTTAGATGCCACAGCAGTGTGCTGAAGGGGGCGTGTCGGAAAGCTTCTTAAAGAGACAGAGGCCTATTTCAAGACGTTCAGTACAGCCATTTTGAGAGAGCAATTTTATTCGAGGCAGTCATTTTAATTTACTGCATATACAGACCAACAGAAGGTTACGTCATCATTGTAGTATGCTATAGACTGGTGCTATGTGATTGAAAAAAGCATAATACCCGCTCTTTAAGACTTTCACAACTTGTTCTGTTCTTCTCTTTTGCAGGTAGTAGGCTACTCAATTACCAGTACAAGTAATTTAATAACTTTTCTAAGGAATAGAATAGGCTGATTCAGTAAGCTTCTTAAGGTGAGAGGCAAAACGAAAAAAAAAAAAAACGAAATTGTCAAACTCTCGTGTTATTTTGTGCTTTCCCATTTACATATTTCGCTCCGTGCTGGCATCCCTCGTCGTAACTTGCCACAAAGTGATCCTGCGTCTCCAAACCTCCTAGATTTCCGCGCTAATGCGTCCGTCTCTCCGGTCCCCCCACAGGTAGACACTTTACAGTCATTCACTATCATCACGCTGTGCTTTATGATTCCAAAAGGACCTCGTCGTTTCCGTAATGTCTTCTATGGCACCGCGAGGACTAATGATCTCATCTCTGACCCAATTTCTCCCCCTCGCCCCCCCCCCCCCCCCACCCCCCGAGCTCTTCCCTCCTTAAAAAGACATCACCATCCGAGTGGAGAATTCTCTGGGAGGTGCCCGGTTCACTGCCACCATCCCCCGATTTATGATTGAGCTCGAAAGGTCAGAATGTTTTCTCTCTAATGTGGCATATGCCGTGGAACACTTCACGGCTAGTGGCTCGTGTGCATGCGAATCATGAGCAGATGTCAAAAGTCTGCGAGGAGGTTGATGTGAGGCTGGACGGTCTAAATGTCTGTCAGCTCAGGGGGAAAAAAAGGGAAAAATACTAGCATTACTATCTGAGTGGGGGAGGGGGAAAAAAAGAAAGAAGCTTTGCCGTTGTTGACTCTGGCTCAGGCTGTTGAATCCCACCTGTGTTCGGTGGTGGACACACGGGCACGATCAGTTCACCCAGGAGGAGGGGAGTGACCCGATCGATGAAAAATAATCGAGTACTGAATGTGAGAGTGGCCTCAGCTGCTAAGAAAACTCACTGGGGCTCTTTAATGGCCTACAGTGTAGTCGCTGTCAATGTTCGGGTTTCGGTCATTATTCGGGTTTCTGAAACATTTGGAATAACCTGTTTGCGTGAGCAGATAGAGTTACTGTAAACGAATCAAGGCTGGGTCAGAAACTATGATAGAAGAAATATCTAAAGAAGTCGAATACAATAAAACAACCACTGCTGAAGCCAAGTGTTTGTATTTTAGTTTAAGAAATATCTGATCTAACATACTTGAAATGATCACTTCATGTGAGTTGTTTACATTAATGTGACCTAAAGCCTGTCATAATCATACCCAAGGATATTTAGTGTAGAAAAGTCCAGTGATCCTTGTTTTATGTTCATCCATTAGTTTATCAATAGATATAATTGATAATTGAACTGTAACATCATGACAATAAAATATGACTTGATTGATCTTAAAATGGAGAAAATTCAATTTTTCACTCAGAGAAAGACACTTTTAAGAAAGTCTCTTGGTATCGGTAAATATTGGATATCGGCAGATACTCAAACCCCAGTATCGGTATCGGTATTAATAGCAAAAAAGCTGGATTGGTGCATCTCTAGTAATCGATTGGGATATTCTGATCCAAACCGCGACGCACGGACAACGTCTCAACAAAAGGAGTTATATTCATGTCTTTGAACACACTAATGAATTGTGATGCTGTGCAGTGTCTGAGTTTCGCCATGTTTAGCTCTGCTTCTTGTGTATCTCCAGACAGACGGAGCACACCAGTACTTCCTGTACTCAAAAGACCAAGATTCCTTGCAGATAGAACATGCACAGAACACAAATGAATGTTTCTTCAGGGGAAAAAAAAGTATATTTGGGTTTTTGCCGGTGTTTGCATTAGGGGTGGGAACCTCCAGGGACCTCGCGATTCGATACGATGCGCGATACATGGCTTACGATAACGATAATCTCAAGATACGCCGATACTGCGATAATCGATATATTGCACAAATATAACATACGATACATCACGATAAAAAACTAAACATGCTACTTTTAACCTTTATTTTAACACACTACATATTATTCATCATTTACATTTCTTTTTCATGTGCTTTATACGCCTTTTTCTGTGTGTATAAATGATTCCTGACTTACACACTGAAAATGGGACTATAGATCTGTCAGTGACTTCATGTACCTAATTCAAAAGGAATGAATCAATCCTAAATCAATATTATTTATAATTATAAAAACTCATATAATTGTGTGACCGTGTTTGCTCCAAGTGCTGCCCCCTGCTGACTGAATTATTGATCATTCTTGGCCTCTATTGACTGTGAAAACAATGGAGCACTGCTGCCTCATTTATATGCATGACGTCATCAAAAGTATCGATATCGGGATAAAAATTATCGTATTACTGTATCGTCCCACAAAATATCGCGATATATCGTAAAATCGATATATTGTCACACTCCTAGTTTGCATGGCCGTTATTGCTAATTCGGGTTATGAAATGGTTATTGACTGCATGTAAACGTAGTCATTGCTTTAAAACATTCCTTTCTGATATATTATGCCCCGCCGTCTTCCTCGCTTTGCTTCATCCACTGTTTTCTGTCCTCCACCTTCTAGTACTTGGAGCTTCACTCACCAGGGAGTAGTTAGCTCAAAGTCGCCAGCTTCTAGAGCCCCGATAGTATGAACGTGAGCGTGATTATAACTATTTCACCATTTAGTTCCACATTACGACAACTACTACTGTAACTGCCGCCACTACGGTTACTACGCTCTTTTGTGGCATATGCCTGCAGCACTTAACCGCCTGTCCCAGATGTGCACCGAAATTATGGATGGAGCAGATGCCGGGGAGTCGAGGAGGAGTTTTTTTTTTTTTTCTCTTTTTTCGAGGAGGGCTGGATGGGCTGTGCCACTCACTTCCCACGACCTAAATCTCCATTAAGTTCCCATTCGTCTTCCGTCCGCTGCCGGGCTGATTAACACATAAAAGAGAGGCAAGAGGAGATGCGATATGGCGATGCACTCAGCATATTGCGCGTCTTACCCCTCCCCTCTACCACCTGACCGGGATCGAGCGAGAGCGCCTTTGAAGTCGGAGGGGAAAAAGGCAAGAAAGAACGGGTGTAGCGTATGTGGAATGCAATGTATCCCTCCAGGGGCTAACAGGGAATATTAATGCCTTGTTGACTTTGGCTGTATTTGATTTAGCCTCTTTGCTTTTACACTTTTTATGTGGGATTTTACAGCAGAGACGTTTGCTTGAGAAAAAGGCAGTGCTTAACCCCAAAAAAAAAAAAAAAATTACAATAGACAATGTTTGGCTCTATGACAATGATACCCAGCACATAACCTCCACATTTTCAGTCAGCGGAAAGAAAACCAAAACCAAAAAGAAATATGCGGAAATGAAAAATCTTGATCGTACTACTAGCCATTGTTCTGCCTTGACCAGGTGCGCTATTGTTCTGTGACCGCTCACGCAATCTGCGCCGTGCGGTTCCCTGCGCTGAAGGAAAATGTTTGTTTGATTTATGATTTATGAATGCATAAAAAGCCCCGATCTGACGCCGGGATTGGAGAACGAGTCGATGAAGTGGTGGCGCTGACAGAAGCCGGCTGCGGCCCACAGTTTAAGTGCTCTGAGAGAGAGAGAGAGATGACAGGGCCCCTATAAAACTTCTATAAAAGAGAATGATTTCGAAAGCTAGAATCATTTTATCATCTATATGGGCTTACAGTTTAGATAGAGACACAATATAGGGGGCCGGGTTGGAGAGAGAGATAGTGCTATACAGCTGAAATTGTATTTGATTCTATTTGATTCTAAAGGCTTTTTCAAGTGAGATCTTTTGTTATAAATATATCACAATCAACACTAATTCGACATAGGTATTAGCGAATTGCCATATGACATGTTTTAATGCTTTTGAAAATATGACTTATTTAGATGGATAACATTTGTTCTAAGTAATAATTATAAGTTTATTTCAGTGAAGCAGCAATTTAATGAAGAAATGTTGGGCAGAAAAGAATAGAATTTTGATTTTTTTTTAGCTGCTGACAGGAAGTGACATAGATAAAGGTAAATTCCATGGCAGTTTGACTCATTTCCCATTGACATAACATGGTTGGCGCGGCAACCGTTTAAAACTGTTGTCCTCTATCGATGTCACTTCCTGTCAGTGTCCAATAAGGAAGTGAAACTATAAAGAAAGCTGTATTTTTTTTGTTTTTTTTAGCAAAATGTTTTAGCAAAAAAATTGTCTTATGTGTCATATGCACTTTAAGTTCACATTTACAGTGAATTTGTCCTTGTCTCCCACATCCCCCTTTGTATATCTAGAAACAGTGATGCATAAAATACAGTTACGCCCCTGAAACCCCTTTTATTAAAACTTTCAAATAACTACGTGAGTAAATTTAAACATTGTTTTCTCTTTCCGCGCCGAGGCCGATGTTTGCTTATTTTGCATTCTGCTACACATCAATGCCTCCACTGCACATTTTACGCTTTGCCCTTGTTTTCTATTTACCTTTCTTCGCTGGACTGTCACTGCACCTCGGTTACATTTGGCCGGTCAGCTGGGACGCCTTCCTGCCCCCCTCAAGCCTCTTTCTGACAGGTTAGCGGTGGAGGAAGTGTCAACACAGTCGACAACAGCTTCTGCTTAGGCGTCCTATATAGCGCTCCTCCATTATATAGAACAGTGAGGCAGCTAACGGTAGACCACTGCGCACTTTCCTCTGTAAGTGACTGCTGAAATGGCGGCACTCCCTTGAGGATATTTTCTTATCTATAGCCTCTGAGGGCTGAGGGAGGTGAGTGGCTTTAGAAACTAATTCACTGACAGGTCTCTGCTGTTCCAAAGTCTCTTAAAGCTTGACGATGATGGCTAGTGTTCACGAGAAAAAAAACATGATAAAGAGTGCGGGGTATTCTACTTTGGGAGCCAACGCCAGACACACTAAAACTGATTTGCAAGCGGACAATAATGCAGTAAATGATTTAGTTCCCTCCACTATACTTGAAACTATCAGCTGTTAAACTTTGTCTCACTTTAACCCGATTAACTTGGATCGCGAGCTTGACAATACTGCTGGTAATCCGGTCAAGCAGAATTGACGACTTGTATTTTAGTGCGGTAGATGAAAGAATCAGCGTTATCTTGAGAAATAATGCAGGTATTTTAGACGTAATGATGCAAACAGGCATTGCAAGCATATTTTTTCTCAATTGACACTTAAAGCAGTATTAACGTGTTTACCTTAATAAATCCTTTCCGTAGTCCCTCTGGGGGTAATACAAGTGTTAATGGGATGATTGGGGGGTCTTTCATCTCCCCCTGGTGTCTCTGGCCAGAAAACTATGCTTGCAACTTGACGGAGAAGAAGCTAACAGGCTAACGGGCAAAGCTAACTGCGGGCTAGCGCCACTTTAAACAGTATTTACAGCCAAGTTTGAGTGAAAAAAAATATTCCCATTGTATAACTGGATGTACAACACCCCTCTCTCCCTTCACCTTTTCTGTCAGCGTAGTATTTACTCTCCAAGACATTTAATAAGTTAAAAAATCGCAACTTGCTAAGACACCTGCAGTTGCGCTTATGGCCTCTAGGGGCAAGAGTTACAGCCAGTCAATTCTCAAAATAATGACATTCCTTTGTACTATTCAGTTGCAGAGTTACTACAAACATTCTTTTCATCCTCTTTTAAGTCCCTGCAGTGGTATCACTTTGTACTGACATTAGTGTCCTTTCAGAGCAGAATAAGCTGGATTGGTGCATCTCTAATAAGAAATGTTCTCAGTTTGATTCCCATTTGATTTCATTTTGCGCTGCGCGTCGTATTGTCGCCAATGTCTCGCTATACTTTGACATAGGAAACGCTCACGATACCATTCATCGCGCTAAATGGAATTTGCTGCTGTGCTTTCCACCAGCCTCTGCGCGCGAAAGGGCCTTTGCTCACAAAAATCTCCATAAACGATTCCAGCACTAATCCCGCTCGGCGCTTCATTATGTCCCCGTGTGACTGACTTCTAAACGCCCTTCCGTCACCACTCAGGGCAGAGAGAAATGTACGCAGCTTATTACTAAGTTAATGGCTCATAAATCGAAACTGAAGCGTCCATTCACATGCGCATAAACATCATTCTACATATCAGTATAAATTCGCCGCACGTATATGAGCGCCTCCGAACGTCCCAAACGCCGTGCTCCTCGTCCATTGTGAGTTATTTTTGGTGGCCTGGTTTGAGGTCATCTTCCATGAATCACCGCTCCGAAATTTATAGCCTAATCAGATTTGGAGCGTTTATGGGGGCTGGCTCTGCATGTCCTGTACTGAAATAGTCAATCTCTGGAGTGCAGCTTGATAGACTGGCACGACTACTCACTCCCGGCTATGTTTACACTGTAGGGAAAAAGTGTCCCAGATCCAAGTTGACAATGATGCACTTTCATTATCATATTCCTGGAAGTCAGTTCACCTGCCTTGTTATGGTTGAAAGTAACTTTAGCTTTGGAAGGGAATGGCAACTGTTGGAAAGGCAAATTAGCAGCACCGTTACTAGAACTATGACTTTTTGTGGCACACATTGAAGTGTACTGTTTGTTTGAAGTTTCAGGACAAGTTAGAATATGGTGTAGAAGTCTAGGAGCACAGCTTGTCCCGACACAGGATTAAGGAAAATATTACTACAGGTATGACGGTTCTAGATTTATAGTATGTCAACAAGTTTACCGTAATTTCCGGACTATAAGCCATTACTTTTTTCACACGCTTTCAACCTTGCGGCATATACAACAGTGCGGCTAATTTATAGTTTTTTATGGTCATACGGAGCAACGTGAGAAAGAATAAGCTCCAAATCCAAACATTAAGTTGTGGAGACGCTGGAGAGCTCACGCAGTTCCTTTCGGACGTACCCCACTCATCTGCACAATACCTCAGACAGGTGGCAAACCCCATTGTTGTCTTCCTCTACCTCTGTCTGCTGTGTTTACTGCACACTGGGGCGGGGGCAGCAGGATGCCCTCCCGTGCTATTGCTAACGTGGCTAAATCATACTAAAATATTATGGAACGAGGGTTAAATTTGCCAGAAGCCAGCCTCGAGCGGTCACCATGGACCCGGCTGAGAGCAGCTTCAACACCGGGAAACTCTCGGGGACCAGGACCGTCTGCACAGACAAGCCGAGGAGGACGGCTCTAAACACGGCCACACTCCCGAGGAGGTGTTGCTGTGAGTTCAGCGCTTTGGCTTGACTGAACACATGCGCTTTTAAAGAAAATAATCAAAGTTCTTAACACACTTTATTAAAAGTAAATGTATCTGTAGGTCACCACTGTAGGCGGTGTAGTACAGTGGTTAGCGCTCGTGCTTCACAGCTAGAAGGTCCCGGGTTCAATTCCCACCTGGACAGGGCCTTTCTGTGTGGAGTTTGCATGTTCTCCCCGTGTCTGCGTAGGTTTCCTCCGGGTACTCCGGTTTCCCCTACCACTAAAAACATGTACAATAGGCCAGGATGAATGTGAGTGTGTTTGAGAGTGTGCATGGGGGACGACGGATGCAAATTAGCCCAAGGCTACAATCCGGTGTGGCTTGTTTACATGCATGAGACCCATATATGTTCATTAACATGCACTGTCCCGACCAAATAAACCAATAAATAAATAAAATAAAAAAATTCTCTTGAAATATTTGACCGCACACAAAGACAAAAGTCCAGTATTTCCAGCACTACTGGCGCTTCAAATGTGCTTGTAACAGCATGGACAGCTGCAGCTTATAGACCAGTGCAGCCTATACTTATATGTGCCAACATTTAATGGCACTTTTGAAGTGAGAAAGAGTTTATTTTTTCACAAACTGGTAAGTGCTATTGAAAAACCATGTGTGAGGCTTGTGACATTACATCAAATTCACTCAACTCAACTTCCACTATTTCACTATATAAACTTTCACTTTATTCTCTGCAGATGACAGTTACAGCAAAAGAAAATAACTGATTTTTCCTCTTTTGCAATTTAACTTTGTTACTTTGGCAAATTTGCATCATACTAATACCATTTCTATTTGCTTGCTCATTGCACGAGAGACGTAGCATCTTTGATTACAATTTCATTCTCCAAATTGTCACAAAACTTCTCTTCTGCAATTCCTCCGAGAGATTTTTTTCAGTCAAATTAGAGCAGTTTCCAGGAGGCAAGCTGCCGGAGTAACAATACAGATCCTTCACAGCAGCCGCAACGTCCCGGCCCAATGTGTCATCATTAATAATTACAAATCAAGCGTGGTCAGTCGGGCAAATTTGCCTCTTCTCGTCTGGCCGCCGCTCATTAATGTTTCAGACGCAGCACACGCCGGACAAAGTGTACAGAACACACAGCAATAAGCATGCATCGCCAAACCCGGACTTTCGCTAATGGCCATTTCATGACTTCGTAATCATGCAGCTGGGGATGTCATTGCTTTCTGCGCTTCTTCTTGATGATGAAAATTAACTCTGCTATTGTAAGGAATATAGCATCCATTCAGATACAGATGACCACAGATATAGTAGATACAGACCTAGCTACTGTCATGGTGTTTCGTGAATCTGAAACCACCGTCTATTAAAGCTAACCACAAAGTTAAGTTCCCTTGTTTCTCCATTTGGCGGCATATTTTTAAATGCGTTATTGAAGATTCTCCTTTGTTTCAATGTGGACACTTAAATGTCTCAATTACTGAACATACTTTTTTGCTTAGGTTTTGTTTTTTGTGCTTGACATGCATTATTGCATAAAAAGGCAGGATACAGACAACAGAAACAATTTGGTTTAAAAGGAAAACGTACTTATAACTATTAGTCACTATTGGCATGTGTTTAGAGCTCAAGGCATTGTATGTAGCAGAAATCACATCAACATTAGTGAACTGTTAGTCGCGTCCCCCAAATTACACGCTTTTTCTATCGTACAAACGCGCGTTGTCTGGGACCAGGTGTCATCTTGATATCAAATTAACCAATCTCTTACAGAGGCTTACTGGAACAAGAGGACGTTTAAAAATAACTAATAGACACAGATTGAGAAACAACGCCACCTTTATCTTCTGACTACTTCGGTGAAGCGCAAACTCTGTTAGGTACATGAGAGAAGTTCACGTTTGGGATTTGAGAGAGTCTTCCACATTTGAGTGACATCTTTGCATCTTGGATCATTGGATTGATTCAAAACCTGCCGCAGTAAAGGGAGAGTAGGGTCCCAAACACTCAACACTTCAAACGCCTTTGAACAGAAACTAGGACTGGCTGTCTGGCCAGGCTATGAAGCTGTAGTAGTAGTAGTCGTCGTAGTAGTAGAATGATTGGATGATTACAAACAAAAATAGTCCTGAATGCCTTAAATATATAGACTACAAAGTAAACGTCCCATTACCATCTAGCCCCAATTTTAGCTAAGTCATTCCACACAGATACAGAGTATGGTGCAATGCCTCAAATGAAACAATAAACCTAAAGCTTGCTCTTCCTGAGTGAATGCAAATCCTTAAAATGAACAGAACAGGGGGGGAAAAGGTGATTTGGCTCTTTAGCCCATTAGGCCTATAGTAGCTCAGTCCTCTGTTGGGGAAGTGTGAGCATGTATGTTATTTCCCCTCTATCTCGCCGCTGCCTGGCCTTTGCTGTAAAGCAGCCAATTAAAAATCAGTGGTGTGTGGAGCAGAGGTCAATAAAAAAATGCAGCTGAGGTTACGCTGTTGATGGAAGTCATTTAGCTTAAATAACATTAGAGGGAGCTTTTACCAGTCACGCCTTTATGCTATAGGCTTAGTGTTATAGCTTTGTTTAGTCCAGGGGCGGCTAAACTTTCAAAAGGGTCGGACCGCACCTGGGGAACATTGTCTTGACATATAGAGCCATAAAGATGATGAATTCAGCTATTTCAACAGCACAATTTCACCCATTGGCAGTGGAGGCTTTTATAGGCCACTCAGCCATTAAGGGTATAAACAAAAAAAATGATATCTAGTGTGCACATTTTTGGAAATATGGAAGAGACAAAGTGAATATTACCCTTTATTTATTCATTTTAGAGCTACATGTCCGTTACTATTGTTCAAGCTCAGTGGATAGACGTTTGTAGGGTTGGTTCGATACTGATTCTTGGAATAAGACCAATACTGATTATACAAAACCGAGTATGTAGCTCTGGGGGATGCAAAAATCCAGACCCCACACTGTCACCTGTGGGGTCCCCAGGGCTCCGTCCTCGGTCCAACCCTCTTCACCATTTACAAGCTTCCCCTGGGTCCTGTCGTCAGCAAGCATGGAATTAATCTCCACTCCTATGCTGACGACACACAACTCTACCTCTGAGTCACTCCCTCCAGCTCCCCCTCTGGGAAATTGTTTCGGAACAAGACATTTTTACACTTTCAATACAATTCAAACAGAAGACGTGGAGTCGTGACTGATTGAAGAGATAATAGTGTTTGTCTGGGGGGGGTGGAGTGACAAGGGTTGTGCCACAAAGCTTACGGTGCAGGATAATGGCTGCTGCTGAACCCTTCTCCAAAGCTTTAGTTGCAAAAATATGTTCAAAATTTTCAAAAACATGTTGCTTTTGTACTTTCAGCTCTTCTTACTTGATGCTTTGACAGCTCTTCAACAGAATTCATAAATGCTCTGATTATTCCGTGTGTGATTGAACAGAATGCGTGTGACTAAGCCGTGAAATACCAACATTTTTGTTACCCAGTCCACCAGTTGAATGGACGCCTGTCCTCTCACCCCACCAGCCCGAAGTGGTTCAGCACGTACGCACATGAAGCACTCTCCAGAAACATTTGGAGCCATGGCCCCCAGGTTGGAGCTGGCCATTCTTCCGTGAGCTCAGCTGTCCCACAGAAATTGACATTTACCGCCGTCTCTCTGTGTCGCCTGTTTACTTCTTATCTCTCTTAATGCCATGTAATTTCTATAGACATCCTAATTATCCAGATTAAAATATGCTTCTCTGCCGTCAGTCATAGTCATGTGTTTTCAAATTCCTTCTTGGTTGTCCAACATTTTTTAACGAGGTGGAACATTTTCACCATGTAATTTGAATGGATGCAATTAGAAAACTGTTATCCATGGGGTCTTGTTATGAAAGTTCACACCTCTATGAACATGTTCTGAAATGCATGAGATTCTTGTATTATTTCAGTCTTCTCACAAATGTTAATGCGCCTAGTCGTGTTCATGACATCCTCTGTGAACTGGATCTTGACAGACAGAATGCTAAAACGTGTAATATGTAGTGGGAGATGACGGTTTGTAGCATTTGATCTTGCTTTTAGTCACGTCAAAGGCTGAACCCCGATCTGTGAGTCAGTGCTGTGTATTGTTAGCCAAAGTCGAGTGCGTCATCCCACGTTTAAATTCCTTGACGTCTTTTTCTTTTGCCTATTGGAATTAGGGCATCCAAGTCCACGAGGCGTTCGCTGATGTTGTCGCTTGGGAGTCTTGTTTTGGTGGTTCTCTCGGGAGAGGAAGGTGGGAGCCGGGGCAAAAAAACGGGGAGAAAAACCGCAGGGTCCCAAACCAAAGAAAGACACCTTGTTTTTAGATGTGGCGGAGTCGGCTGAGGTGAGAGATGTTGAACAAAAGTGACAAAGGAAAGAAGACTCAAGGGTAGATTCTTTTCTCTTTTTTTTTTAAGCTCGGCGGCATTGGCAAGTAGAAAAGTATCGCACAATATCGTACAATATTCCAGGCCAGAATTCGAAATTGAATGGAAGACTGGTGGAGTGTTTTATGAGAGAAAGCGCAAAAAGAAATCTTGCAAATAAAGGTAAAGGTCAAATTCTTTAATTAAATGCTTAAAACCAAACAAAAAAGACTGGATTAGTTGCTTGAAAGCTAAAGTGCCTGGTTAAGCGTGTTTCATTGGCGACAGGTTTAACCCTAATAAACATAGCACCAAACGCTCGACTTCTACTAAAATCCAACACAAATGGGCTGAAATCTGGGGACAAGTGTGCCTGTTTGTCTTTGCCTCCTCATCTCACTCCTCCCCCGGTCCCTCCTGCTTTCCCGCCTCTCAGTGATTTATCCCTTCATCTCCAGAGTGTCATTGAGAAGAGTCGGTTTGGCCCCTCTGCTCAAATAAGTGTCGCTCAGTCTGAGAGCCCATAATCTCATTGACTTGCGTGCGAAATGCCAGCCAAGCCACTGTGTGTTTTTAATTACACTGCTAAGTTGGAACAAATATTTACAATTTCAGACTTTTTGACACTTTTCCAATGCGACCTAAAGAGGTGAGTGGACAAGTGTGCTTAGACGTGAAGCATAATCAGCAAAGAATTACTCACATAAGGTTTAAGGTGGACTTTATAGCCCTTGACCCATTTCTCATAACCTAAGTGCAGCTCCCAGAATCCATCACCAGGTCATGATCGAGGTTCAAAGTCAGGATTAGTAAGCTGGAGAATCAACCTATATTGTACTGTACATGTTTGACGAGGAAAAACACACCAACCCGTTAGAAAAGCGCCCAAACATGCAAACTATAACACAGAAAGGGCCACATGGTATGAGATTATTGATGTGAGGCTTTAGCTTCCACTCCAGTGACACACACATTTGAAGATAACTGTGTTAAATACACCGCCTAACCAAAAGGAAAGTCGCCACAAAAAAAGTCACACGCTCTAATATTTGGTTGTAGCGCCTGTAGCTTTGATCACAGCACACATTCACAGTGGCAATGTTTCATTCAGCTTCTGCAATGTCAAAAGATCCAGAGTTCATTTTCACCAAGCTCTTGTACTGATGATGGGAGAGTGTGACCACTGTGCAAAGCCTTCTCCAACTTATCCCGAAGATCCTCCGTGGGGTTAATACTGCAGCTGTACTGTATCATGCTCCTGGCTATTGTTTTCTTAATTTCATTGTAAATTTAGCTTCAGATATTGTGTTTAATATCAAAAATGTCTTTTTTTTTTATTCAGACTAAAACCTCTGGACCCAGGTTCGCCAGTTGGGGATCCACAGTATAACTTTATCTCCATTTCCTTGTATCTCTCCATTTTCTTCAAAGTACAACGGCGCATTTGGCCAAATTCACAACACAGTGCACACAGACATTATCATGCACGTATCCCAACACTCAGCATGGTTTGTTAAATGTAGAACAGAGTACTGTGTCGCTCATTTATCTTCGCAGTAAAAGGTCTAGATGACTCCACGAGGCGTCTCAGCCTCTCTCTGGGGATGCTGCGGATCCTCTTTGCTAATTTTAGCCAAAGCTGCGAGGCGGCCGGGGAGCGCTGAGGCTGCTGATTCCACTTCAATCTCACCCAGACTTAAATCCTGCTTACCCCAGAACTCTACATAAAATTAGCATTGGGGTTGTAAGTTGTAGCAGTTACTCTGCATTATATTTCAGAAACTTGTCTGGTTCATGGTTAAATGTGTTAAATCTTTATTTTTGTTGTTGATAGATTGTTGTCTAGAAGTCTATTGTTCCTGTAAATTATCACAAAAGTAGCTTTACTAAATAGCATACTACAGTAGTCAAGGCTTTGTAAGTTTAGGACATTTTTTTGGTACATATATATATTAAAGAGGGGGTATTATGCTTTTTTCAATCACATGGCACCAGTCTATAGCATACTACAATGATGACGTAACCTTCTGTTGGTCTGTATATGCAGTAAATTAAAATAACTGCCTTGAATAAAATTGCTCTCTCAAAATGGCTGTACTGAACGTCTTGAAATAGGCCTCTGTCTTTTTAAGAAGCTTTCCGACACGCCCCCTTCAGCACACTGCTGTGGCATCTAAACAACACTACTGTGCGGGGAGGGGGCTCTGCTGAGCTGAGGAGCAGTGGTTGGTGGCTTGGCTGGTGACGAAAGGTCCAGAGGCGTCTCCAGGAGGTGGGGGCGTTCCTAGGAGGACTGAGGCATAGCTACACCTAAAATGGCTGCCGTCTAAGTTTTTACTGATTACTCAAAAATATGTGAATGAGCCAAGGCAACACTCCAGGCATGTGTTTAATGAGGGAATGACATAACGACATGATATAAAGCTTGAAAAAGTCGATTTTACATAATACCCCCCCTTTAAAAGTTGGCTGCATAAAATGACTGTCAGAAGGTAAATAAAATCTACTTCTACTAACTTCTACTACCACTACTTTCCCATTGGTTTTGATAGATTAAAAGTTGCCATGCAGACATCGTTCCTTTCCTCTCGGTTTATTTGCATGTGTAAAGTTTGCAGTGAGGCCCGGCGTTAAAGGTTAAAAGAAGAACGGCAGTGAGGTGAGAGTAATCCATCACAGCTCTTATCTTTTGAAGAAGCACATGGGCAAGCGGCCGAGCGCACGAGCCGGCACACAGACACACTCGTGCACGCTCGCGCGCGTGCGCACAGAGAGTCACATATTGTTTTGGCCACAGGCTACAACTGGTTCCAGCTGGATTCAAACTCACAGCACAGTGTGTTTGTTATGTTCTCTTAAGCTTGGTGTTGCATGTGTCGAAACAGGTTTTTCCCCCTGTCTAGACACTAAAAATTGAGACACTAAAAAGAATGAATTATGTATCGTAACGTCTACTATGGATGTGTTCAGTGTGTCAGAACAAATAGTACCAAATATGTTGCGTCACTGTGACATCATCTACATACTCTCAATTGAAATAACACTCTAAAATGCATTTTGAATAAAGCCAAATGGTATCTAGCCGTATTTCAGGTGTAACACAATTATTTAAAGGGAGTGTATTATGGGAAATTGACGGTATCATTATCTGCCATATTATAATATTGTTCCTTTAGGCCAAGGGAAACTTCAAACACACCATTGTAGATCGTTTTCTAACAACAAAAAAGTAAGATAGTGATAAAGATGTGTCTGAAATTATCACCTAATACATGAGCAAAAAATAAAAAATACCCCGGCTTTAAATAACTAACATTTTAAGACAAGTGTTTTGCTTTTGTTGTCAGCCACATAATTCAGGAGGACTTGTACCGAATGCATTCATGACTATTCTGTTTGTTAATTAGACAATGATTTATGCATCTTCTGGTAAATCGTTTCAGTTCACATTTGCAAAGCGATTTTGCACAATAGCAGCTCCAGTTTATGAGGAGACAATGCTAGTAAACAAACTCTATTAATTCATGTTATGGATGTTTACTCAGAACAGTACAATGCATGAATATCTGGAGGATGAATACGTTTTTTTAAACTATGTTTAGAAACTGAAAGGCCATTTGCATTGTAGAGCTAAAAGATGGTTGGTTGCAGTTCCATTTGTGGAACATGTCGGATTTTGAGCATGGTTTGCATATTCTCTATGTCTCAGAGGGTTTCCTCGTAAACACATGCACAATATGTCTAATCCTTGAGCTGTTGCGGTACTGCTAACCAAGATATTGCTGAGATGGATCTGGAGAAGTGTCTCCACTCACACACTGGACCAGGTTACAAGCAGCTTTGATTGATAGGTCAAATGCAGTGTATGTTCTGTATACTCAAATAATAATAATAATTTGACTACTGTTACACTAACATTTTTTTTAAATCTATGATTTAAAGCAATCTCAAATACTCCTGTCTGTGCAGCCTTCATGGTAAAGCCTGCACTTACGGCGGAATGTGTTCTGTAAAGTCCTGATCCTGACCAAACTGCTGAATGTCCCTCCCCACTCATTCATACCTTTGTAAGTAGCCACTCGCACCTAGTCCATAAACTCTTCTGATTGGCTGCTGTGGGTGAGATCACAGTTCAAACCCGCCTTGTCGTGACCGCCTGTTTTCCCACGTTACCCGCTCCCAGCCAAGTCCACATTATATTGGCTTTGAGGGCTCTTTGGCAGTGAGTCATGTTTATTTCATTGTCCCTTTTATGGCACCGCTGTTCGCCTTTTAACCCCTCGCCTCCCTGCACGAAGCTAAATGTTGGTCCGGCGCGCTGGAGAGCAAGTTATCGAGGCAATAAATATTAGATGGCTTCAGCTTCCACCAGGAATGTGTGCTAATCCGCTTCAAGTGCAGGAGAGGGACTTGGCTTCTCCAATGCATTCATTACGGCCAGAGGACTGCTTAGATATGCACTCCCAAACAAAATGAGTTACACTTTTGAGCCTAAATGAGTAATATTTTGTGTCATGTGTTTGCTTCTCTCGTTTGGTTTTGCAGCGAATGCTCTTTCTGTGACTTTGAGCTTTGATATTTCACAGCGTGCAATTACGGAAGTGAGGAAAGGCTTACACTGTTGATTTAGAAGAAAGCAATTTTGTTCCACAGATATTAGTCCGCCTTAAGAAGATCAAAGGATATCTTGGTGTATGTGACGAATTATCGAGAAATGTAAACATAGTACTTTCATAAGGAATTTAGGAAAAGCATATTATGTATCAAATATGCAATCAATGTGTTTTTATTTTATTCACATACAGTGCCTCTCGAAAGTACTAATACACCTTGAACTTTTGCACATTTTGTCATGTTTAACCCTAAACATAAAGATTGTATTTTGAATTTTTTACTGAAAGTTCACACACAAGTAACAGACAACTGTGAAGTGAAAGCAAAATGATACATGATTCTGTTATTTTTCAAAAAATAGAAAAGTGAAAAGTGGGGCGTGCATAAGTATTCATATAGCATTTCTGAGTGCATTAAATTGCCTTTATAACATTCCTAATGACTGCAGAATGTTCACACTTGCCCTAACCATTAAATAGAGGCCACCTGTGTGTAATCTACTCTCAGTATAATTACAGCTGTTCTGTGAGGGCCTCAGAGCTATGGTCAGAGTGTATTGGTCACTAAGCAACATCATGAAGGCCAAGGAGCACACCAGAGAGGTCAGAGATAAAGCTGTGGAGAAGTTTAAAGCAGCGTTAAGTTATACAAAGATTTCCCAAGATTTGAACATCTCACGGAGCACTGTTCAATCCATCATTCGGAAATGGAAAGAGTATAGCACCACTGCGAACTTACCAAGACACGGCCGTCCACCTAAACTAACAGACCGAACAAGGAGAGCACTGGTCAGAAATGTAACCAAGTGCCCTAAGATAACTCTGGAGGAGCTGCGACGTACTGCCGCTGAGCTGGGGGAATCTGTACATGGGACAACTATAAGTCGTACTCTACACAAATCTGGCCTTCATGGACGAGTGGCAAGAAGAAAGCCATTATTGAAAGGAGCCAAAAGAAATCCCCTTTGAAGTTTGCTAGAAGTCATATGGAGGACACAGCTACCATGTGGAAGAAGGTGCTTTGGTCAGATGAGACAAAAATTGAACTTTTTGGCCCAAATGCAAAACGTTATGTATGGAGCAAACCTAACACTGCTCATTGTCCTGAGTGCACCATCCCCAGTGTCAAATATGGTGGGGGAGCATCATGCTATGGGGCTGCTTTTCCTCAGCGGGGACTGGGAAGATTGTAAGAATAGTTGGGAAGATGGATGGAGCCAAATACAGAGACATTTTGGAGGAAAACCTGCTGGAGTCAGCAAGAGAATTGAGGCTGGGGCGGAGATTCACCTTCCAGCAGGACAATGACCCTAAACACAAAGCTAAATCTACAATGGAATGGTTTAAAAACAAACATATTAATGTGTTAGAATGGCCCAGTCAAAGTCCTGACCTAAATCCTATTGAAAATCTGTGGAAAGACCTGAAAACTGCTGTTCACAAATGCTCTCCTTCTAATTTGACAGAGCTTGAGTTGTTTTGTAAAGAGGAATGGGCTAAAATGTCAGTCTCTAGATGTGCAAATCTTGTAGTCATACCAAAGATTTGCTGCTGTTATTGCAGAAAAAGGGGGTTCCACAAAGTATTATTCCTTGCTGTATGAATACTTATGCACGCCCAACTGAAAAAATAATAAAATAAAATCTTTATGTTTATGGTTGTAAACATGACAAAATGTACAAAAGTTCAAGGTGTATTAGTACTTTCGCAAGGCACTGTAGTTTAAATGTTTGTTAGCAATTACTGTATTTAACGTTGATATTAAATGGCAATTTGACAGCACGTTTACGATAGTGCTTTGAAAGGTTGCCTTGGTTGCTTTTCAAGCTTAAAGGGATACTTCGGGATTTTTGACATAGGGCCTCATTTCCTAGTTATCCAGAGCGTTGTTGATGTCTGGAGATATTTTTTTCTTAAATTCATGCAGTTCTTATATTTGAAGAGTCTAGTTGCGCTAGCCTAGTGCAAGGCTAAAGCATTTCTATGGTAAACGCTAGCCTGCATTAAAAACAGTCTGACCCACTCCACAGTGCACCTGAGGTAAATCACTTATAACACCAGACTAACCATATAAATGTCTGTGTCGATAGGTTAATTTTAACCATTTTGCGTTTAAAATAACTTATATTTGAGCGGCATCAGCTTCGTGGTTCTAAGCTAACGCAGCGGCTGAGTGATCTGCGAGAAAATAGTCCCTCAAAATGCGGTAATTCATGTGATACAAGGTCAGTTATATTTAAAAAATTATTCTATTAACACAGACATTTATATGGTTAGTCTGGTGTTATATGTGATTTACCTCAGGTGCACTGTGGAGTGAGTCAGACTGTTTTTAATGCAGGATAGCGTTTACCATAGAAATGCTTTAGCCTTGCACTAGGCTAGCGCAACTAGACTCTTCAAATATAAGAACTGCATGAATTTAAGAAAAAAATATCTCCAGACATCAACAACACTCTGGATAACTAGGAAATGAGGTCCTATGTCAAAAATCCCGAAGTATCCCTTTAAAGGTACACTTTATTATAGGGAGAGCAGATTTTCCAAATTAAAAACTGAATCATAATATCAATTTGTAAGTGGTAACAGCATCTTTCCTTTGTATTCCCAGTCTCAACAATAAAGCTGTTTCTTTTCCAAAGTCACGTCAATGACATGGCCCAATCAGCATGAAATGATAAACGTTTGAGATATTTAATTAGTTCATACTTTATGCTTGACAAAAAGTGCAAAGACATTATGTTTCAAGCTAAGTGTGCTGTTTTGAACATTGCATTGATATAAAAAAAAAAACAGCACTGGGACAGAGCCCGTGTAAAACTGTGACAAATCGTTTGGACTTTGGAGAAATCAGAGCTAGAACTAGGTCTGTCCCAGATACTGTGGGAACCAGACGTTTGGTAACTCTTTTTAATTGTCAGTACTCATTATCCCCTTTGCGCCTCCTGTCAATGCCACCAAGGCAACCTGTCAGGAGCAGTACCAGGTCTTGAGCCATGGTCAGGGGCACCTGGAGGACTAGCCTTTGTCTACATTTTACAGTGAATAGTTGGAGATTTCTTTTGAGATCAGCAGATCTTAGCATTTCGTATCTTAGTGTTTTGAGGATAGATGTAGATGTCTTTATTTTTGTGCATTTTGTAAACAAATTTAACCGCCTCCCTAACACCCTCACTGTGGTATTTATCTTGTTTTTATCCTGGCAGGCTGTCCTCTCTCCCGTGTGGTTTAGCAAATTTAGAAACTGTGTCAGCACAACAAACAACAACAAATTAAATGCCATTTTACCGTTTTGAAAATAGCTACCGATTGTCCCTAAGGAAGAAGACACTGTATTACCTTTAAAATGGCTCAGGGGCTCTATCACAGATAAAAACAAGAATAATAAAAATAAAAAAATCATTCCTTTGCAGCTGTTTTGTACACAATTATGTAAAATTGTGTTGTAAAAACGGCAGATATGGAGGTGCAGTGAAAAAAGTATGATTCTTGATTTGTGTCTGAGGCTGTACGCACTATAATTTATTCATCTCAGTCAGGTAAAAACCTCAGAGATGTTGTGATCTATTGTGGCGTCTTACGATTTGGATCACCAAGTAATGTGAAAACAAAAATGTGGGGATATACTGTTCAGCTCTGGCTTCAAGGCGTGCCACAGTATGTCTTATTGTCCAAAGCCCCAGCCGGACCTGAAATCCGTGGCTTATTAGTTGACTGACTAAATGTAAAGATAATCCCAGCCCGCTGTTTCACACACCACGGCTCTATGGGCACTCGGCGTGAGGACTGACAGAGATGGATGTGCAGAGGTGGAGGCTCGGCTGGCTTTCTGACAGCACAGATAATGGCCAATAAGGCGCCGCCACTCGGGATGATTGACAGGCTCCAGAGATGCCCCGCCTGCTCCGCGCTCTGTGCGCCGTGGAGCGAGCCTGGGCTCAAACGCTCTCACAAACATGCTGATGTGGAATTCTGGATTGACACAGCGCTGCAGCTCACAAAGTTCATTTCTTAACGTCTTATTTTTTTGTAATCTTCTTCGATTTGAATGGAGCCTGTATTATGCTGATGCGAATACAGCGCATTTTAAATTAATTATTATCTACTTTTATTATCTTGGGAATGCCAATATAGTCCTGAGCCACATTGTTTCTAAAGTTATGGTAATCTACTGCAGTATTCTCAACTGGTTTGGCGTCAGGACACACAATCACCCTGGGATGACAAGCCGGGACCCAAATACGACTTAGACTTATAAAGGCAAGGCAAGCCATGTTTATTTACACCGGCATTTCATACACAAGGCATCTCAATGCACCTTATAAAAGAAGATATGTGAAATTATGAGGTTAAGTTAAGGCAAAGCACATACATAAAGCACATATATATATATATATATATATATATATATAATATATATATATAATATATATATATATATATATATAATGCAAAATATTGTCTTTTCCTCGAAAATGTTGTTGAATAAGCATGAATTTACCTCTTACCCTCTGCCTGAACCAAGCACATGTTTAGCTTTACCCAAATCTAAAAGCTTCTTGATTGGAGAGCAACAGTGTAACGCCTTATTTGAAAGCTAAGGCCGGTGATCATAACTTTTCTGTCGTGTTGTCGTGACATGTGTTTTTGACGCATTTTTGTCACTTTTTTTGTCATGTTTTCGTTGCCTTTTCAATGTTTTTTGTCCGTTGCTGTTTTGTCTTGGTTTCATCACAGTTTTTCCACGTTTTTGTTGGTTGGTTTATTTGGTTGGGACAGTGCAAGTTAATGAACAAGCCACACCGGATTGTAGCCTTGGGCTAATTTCCATCCATCGTCCCCCATGTGCACTCTCAAACACACTCTCATTCATCCTGGCCTATTGTACATGTTTTTAGTGGTAGGGGAAACCGGAGTACCCGGAGGAAACCTACGCAGACACGGGGAGAACATGCAAACTCCACACAGAAATTCCCCGTCCAGGTGGGAATCGAATCCGGGACCTTCTAGCTGTGAAGCACGAGCGCTAACTGCTGAGCTACCATCGCTCTTTGTTGCTATTTTGTGGCTTATTTGTGTGTTTTTTTCTTAGCTTTTTGTTGCTTTTCATCCTCTTTTTGTTGCTATTTTTATGCTTTTTTTTCAAGAAGCTTTTAGATTTGGGTAAAGCCAAACTGGAGAAAACACACATCGATTCAGGTGGGGGTTAAGAGGTTAAGCCAAAAAGATGAAATTAAGATTAAAAAACAACAACAACCCAATAATAGTCATTTTAACAGACTCAAGTATTCTGTACTTTTCTATAGATACATATTAAAATAAATGTTTTCAAGGCTCGCGACCCACTGAAAACAGTTCCGGGTTCTTACTTTGGCTCCCGACTCACCAGTTGACAACCACTGATCTAGTGCACAACCCGCATAACAAGACAGAAATGGCCAAAGCTTTAATAACAAACTCAAGGGCCTTTCCTTGGCCTTCCTTGAATTATTTCAGGCGAAAAGTTCCACGTAAACAAACCATACAAAAAAAACACACATCGTTATGCAGACCCTCAAAACCGCTTAGTGATGCAAGTCTCCAAACATCTTTTTTTGGCGCAGAGGTAGAGAGAGCACAACCAACACAAGCCTCTCTGACGTCTCTTCCCATTTTTGGCCCGACTTGGCAGCTGTCACCCTGATGCAACAGCTCGGCATAGCACAGACACACTGTCAGAGGCGGTTTGATGCTTAATGGAAATAAAAGTGACTCCGGATGACTCCATAACAACGTAACCCGGTCGCACGGGGCTTTAAAAGGGGAAAGCCACTCCAAGATTTATGACTCTGCAACGTACTGGAATCAATATTTGACATGGAAACACAGTGGCAGCTGAAGCGCCGGCAATCAAAGGACCAGTGATGTCATTGAAATGTAGGATGGTGCGGGTGCTTGACTTGTGCTGATGTATGTTGAACCGTGGTGAGGCCCTTTTGGCAGTGTCACTGTGTAACATGGTGAAATAGAATATAAGGTTGTGCCATCAGCGGCAACTATCGAATATACTGTACTTGTGATTGTCGCATCAGCAGTGTTGGGCAAGTTACTTTAAAATGGTAATATATTGTATATTAGTAGTTACAGCTTTTAATACGTTTGTATTACATGTTACTGTTTAAAAATGTAGCTAAGTTACACTACTTTGAGTCACTTTTGAGTTACTTTTGGCAAAATATAAACTGAAAATAGTAGAAATGCAACCTAGCAAAAGTGCAGTCAAAGATTTATATTTCCTTCGCAATCCCCATTCTATTAAATTTTGTTTTAATGACGTTAGCTACACGCAACTGTAGATCTTATACACCAGTGTCCAACTTGATCTGGTGCTGCATTTTATTCAGGGGGAGTTTAGCAATTTTCGTTTGGGCATCAATACAAACCATTTAAATGCACTTGTAACTTGAATTTGTTGAATTGTAATGGCTAATATATTCCCGTATTGTGTTTAAGTAATATATTATATTCCTTAGTTACTGAAAAGAGTTATATATTTGTAACTCATTACTTTTGTAATACGTTACCCCCAACACTGCACATCAAGGTCAGCCAGATTAAGTGTTTGCAGGCAACAACAATTTGGATGCATCTGAAAATTTTCTCCAGTTCAACTTTACCCAAATCTTTTATTTTATTTATTTTATTTTATTACATTTTAATACAATTACAAGAATGAAAAGACAAAAGAAAGAAAAAGTTATATTCGAAATCTTATACAGTTTTCAAATACAGTAGGTGTTAAGGGGGTGGGGTTGGGGGGGATGGGGAGAGTATAGTAAAAAAAAATAAAATAAAATTATTCGGGTTGCATTTTTATTGTTTCAGTTCTGCCTTGGTTTGTGGAGTTTCTGTGTATGTATGTGAATGTGTATGCAATGCAGGGGTCGAATGTGGTCAAATTAGTCTCTATGTAAGTGTAATATATTAAACAAAACATATTAAAAAAATACGTAAAATAGGCTACAATGTCATACAATGGGCAAGAAAAAAAAATATATAAAATTATATTTATTTATATATACTTTACCCAATCTAAAGCTTCTTGGAAAAGTGACCAAACGCAACAAACAGGTGGCAAAAAAGTGATGAAAACTCAACAAAAAGCTACAAAAATGTGACAACAACGCACCAAAACAGATGACAAAAAAGCGATGAAAAAAGCCTCCCAAAAAGGCTTTAATTTTTAAAAACATGACAAAAAAACACCAAAGGTACGACAAAAAAGTGACGACAAAGCGAGGAAAAAATCTTAGATCAGTTTTGTCAACCTTAGCTTTCAAATGAGGCGTGACACTGGCGTATAGGGCGTAATTCGAGACCGTTTAGATTTGGGTAAAACTGAACCAGAGAAAATACTCGGTTAAGGCGGGGTTAAGGGGTTAATGGCTATTATAGTTGTTACTCAGGAAAGAAAATGCTGTGAAATATTTTTGATCAAAACCATAGCGCTTTTGATACATAACAGTGGTCCACTTTTGCCAGATTTGTAGCTACTCGAAAGACAAACTTAGGCGCAAGACCGAGGGTTTCCAAACTTATCAATCTACGAAGGCCGACATAAACGTACCAACAACCTGTGATGTTTAAATGTAACATTGTCCCCATTAGAATTAGATTAAATACATTGTTCATTTGGTTTATATATCTTATAGTCAACATTACAACGTTTTAAGGCTACTAGCATTAGCCAGTACAGTTGGTCTGTCAATCCAAAAACAAACTCTCAATAGGTCAACATTAATACCTCCAAAAAAAAGTCAGCCGTTTTAGTCTTTTCATACATAAAGCTTTTCTGTAACTAAATTTCCACTTGGAGATTGCGCCTCGGAGGCACAGAATTGCATTTGTAAATCAGATGATAATTTCATGCAGATTGCAGAAGCAAATGGAGAGTTACATTTGTAGACATAAACCTGCCCTTAAAATCTGCCTCTGTGATAAATTCCTGTTTTTTTTTTTGTTTTTTTAAGCTTGTTGCAGCAGGTCTTTGCCATTTACATTTGCAACCTTGCTGAAATAACTAGAGACCAAGGTGTTCAGAGGTGGGCGAATTTGTTTTAAACCTTTAAAAAACAAAAAGTGGAAAATGGTGTATGGAAGCCTAACTTCATTTGCAACAGACTATGTTCAGCAGGGATGTTGTTTAACCTTGAATCAGTCTGCCCTGCTGTTACATACTTTTGGAAATTTAGATTGTAGAAGGTTAATGTATTCAGGATTATGTCTTTTTTTGTGTGTCTTGGCTTAATGAGAATGATTTATGCCAAATATGAAAAATTGCATAATGTTCTTGTAGCGGTAGCAGCAGCCGGTTGATCATCGATGTGGTGAAGACTAGTCAATCCCAAAAGTAATTCCTCATAATAATAAGTAATTCCTTGCTGTTGCCATCTTGTTTCATAATTTCACCTACAGTAGCCATTTAGATGTTTCATAGCACTTCATTTCATCACTTGAGTATACAGATACTTTCGGTCAAATATTACTCCAGTACAAGTGAAAGTTGATATGTCCAATTTTTTACTGACTGTAATAAAGTATTTGCTGTTGAAAATACTGAAGTATTCAAAGTAAAAAGTACACATTTTTGCATGTTCAACGATATGAAGATTTGACTAGAATTCCCCATAACGTTCTCCCATGTTCACTGTAAATTCCACCTCATTGCGCTTACTTGGAATAAACTGTAAACCCGATGCATAGTTCTTGCTAGTAATGCTAGTATGACTAAGAGGGATTTCACAGAATTCATTTCTTATGATACAAGTTCTGATAACTAGACATGTTAGTACAGGCAACTGGGAATTCCTAGTACTGATTACTTATGGTCTTAACCTGTACTATTATTCTTAGTAATGGTTACTGGAAGATTCCTGTTCCCTTTATGGTTGACTTGTTGTTGTTTGTTTGTTTTTTAATATAGATATCTAGTAGAGTAGAAAGGATTATAATATTCTCTCAAATGTGGTGGTGGAAGTAATTCTCAATGGAAATGATCCTGAAATAGTACATTTACTTTATAAAAGACCACCTATGTTTACTACAAAGACAATGCAAACCAGGATTCCTGATGGGTTAAGTGTTGTGTCCAAGTAATTGCCACAGTAATCACACACACTATGCTCTTACTGTGCGGCTACCTGGATTTCGTCTTCCATTCTTTACCTGATTGATTATAGCACTGACAAGACAATGTGTGACGGTACACTTTCAATTCTCCCATACTCAGAAACTAGAGGTGTGAACCAGTGGGACCTTGACGCTAAGCCTGAAGGATGAGATAACTTTGACAGATCTTTCTCATCACACTCTCCTTTTAATCCATAAAGCGGCAAATAGTCGTACGTGGTGCTCATTTTACCTTTAAAAATCCTAAAAGCAGTATTGGTCTCTGGAGGAGTTGTTTAACCTTGACTCCGTGCGTCTAAACGTTACCTAATTGTGTCGTATTTTTGGTGATAGAAGTGCAGTGAGTACGTCTCCCCCCACCCACCTTCCCCGGCCCTCGCTGAGAACTCAGCCTCATCCCCCGCCCGCTCGCCCCAGTATTCGCTCCGCACAATTGCCCCGGTTGATGGGATTGGACCTCAGGCGGCTGGCCCCGTTCTCCAGACAGGCTCCATCCCTCCATCCTTCCTACGTTCACACCGGCTATGCCCTGTACCCCCCCCACACACACACACACACACACACACACCCCGCCCATCCTCGCACACCTCCTCCGCTCTGTCACTCTGCTCCTCATCACTCACCACAACAGAGAACCATCAGCAGCCAATAAGGCGCCGCAGCAACACACAGCAGCTCCACCAGACGGCTCGGAAAACAGGGGTGATGTCACGAAAATAAAGTTCTGCAAACTTCAGGCCACTTCTCCTACGACTACTTTTACTATACAGCTGAATTTGAGTTATTAAGTTTATAACCTGAGGGACTGAGCCACTGCCTATACCTTTACCGATAACTACTATAGTACTGCTCTTGCACTCAAAGATAAACCCATATTGTACACAGGACAGTATGCTATCCCAGTCCTCATTAAAATTGACAATGCACTCTACACTAGCAGTCAACAGAAAGCTTAGCTGGTGAGCCACATGCGCACACAGTGAAGCCCTTTGAAAAGCACAGAATGTCACAGGGAAGCGCTCGTCCCAGGCAGCTGCCCCGAGGGAGCCTGTGGTCATGTCCACACTAAAATGCACTAATGTGGAGCTGACATTCACCTGTCTAAAGCCCGGTAACAACATTCAGATCATTCTCTCTAGATACGCTGCTTTACGCCGCAACAGTGAGCAGTGTAGAATTAAATTTGTCCCACTGGGCGGGCATATGCCACTCATGACAGCACAGCCCGCTCTGCCAGGCCAAGATCTGCTGCTTTGGTTTGGGGTGTTTGCACAGCCAGACTGCGACACCAGCCAGCCAAAAAACGAGTCCCAGCACAATTGGAACAGCAAGTCAGAAAATCTCTTTTTATTATACTTGATATGGAAGTGAAGTCCAGTTCTGTGAGCAGATGCAACGAAACATGTTTGAAATATAAGTAACGCCTAGTGGGGCGTACTGTGAGCATCCAAAGTAGTTATGTGATACCATCCCTGAGTGCACTTTCTGTTCTATATAACTGGGGTCTGTGTGTTCTCCTCGTGTTACAGTGCCTTCCCCCCAAAACACTGCAATTTTTCTCACCTCAAAAACACACAAGTTAGCAAGAGTATTTTTTTTTATTCCCAAAGTGAATAGACAAGACAAATGGCGTATGTCTAGAGCCCTTCAAGTGACAAACTGAGAATGGACCATGATGTGTCGAGCCTGAGGCAAGAATTTGTGTGTATTCTTGGCTGCGGCTCTGACTATCCCCAAATGTTTCTTTATCTGGAAAATCCTTATTATAAATTTGATACTTGAGAATAACGTACTTGAAATATGTAAATACAAGTACTAATTCATCCATTCACATCCTCCCTTAAAACGTGAGCGCTACTTTGTCAGACGTGTGCCGCCGTCATGAGTCAGCCTGCCACAGTCTATAGTCGCCGCATTCTTTCATGTCTGCCTCATTTCTCCCTTTGGCCATTCACCCTTTGTCAACACAACAAATTAGACGAGACTGTCACTTATTTACCCACCATTACAAATCCGTCCGTGCGAAACAATCACACACAGTAAAAAAAAATCAGCTTTTCTCAGCTTGCTCCTTCCTCTGCTGAGGCGAGGAGAATGCCCTCGCCTGCAAGGACAGTGTGATGTCGGCGGGGGTCCTGTGTTATCGGGCTCCGTAATAAGGTTTATCATTGTTGTGATCACAAGCACCACACAGATGGACCTTCACAGTGAGCCCTAACACATGCTGTCAGTGCAGTCTCTCCAGAGAGCCATTCAAAGTCTTCTGTCGATCTTCCCCCCTCTGTTTGTACTGCTCCTGTGATTGTCATTGCGCGCTGGCTGGCAGCTTTGTCGTTTTCCACTGCTTGTTTGGGAGAGGTTGTCTTGGGCTATGAATATTCAGGTTAATGTCATTGTTAAAGTTTATAAAAGTGATCTCAATAGTCTGTACCTAGCATATCAGAGTAGCTGCCATTTCAGCCCATTGTGGCCTTGGGAATAACCTTTACCAAACAATATCTTAAAGAAGAACTAAATAATTTATTGACCTTAAAAAATACTTTAGTAGTCCCTCTGGGGGTATTGCAAGTGTTAATGGTATTATTGGGGGGTCTTGCATCTCCCCCTGGTGTCTCTGTCCAGAAAACCACCCATGCAACTTCCCTGTCTACGGTTCTGAGGCGCAATACACACTAATGGAATCACGAAGAAGAAGCTAACAGCTAACAGGCTTACGGTCAAAGCTAACTGCGGGCTAGCGCCACTTTAGCAGTGTTTACAGCCAAGTTTGATAGAAAAAAAATTATCAATCAATCAATCAAACTTTATTTATAAAGCACTTTTCATACCGAAAGGTATCACAAAGTGCTTTACAGATTACAACATTTAAAACAATACGCCCTGCATCATACATCTATATATATATATATATATATATATATATTCCAGCGCATGCCCTGGTACATCTGTGTATATATATATATATATATATATATATATATATATATATATATATATATATATATATATATATATATATATAGATAATGTGTACACATATACATATACATATACATATACACACACACATACACATACATAATACACATAATGTACAATATATAATAAGGGCTAAATAAATAGATGTCAGTTAAACGCTAAGCTAAAAAGGTGGGTCTTGAGCCTGCTCTTAAAGACATGAACGCTCTCTGCGGTCCTGAGCTCCTCCGGCAGGTCATTCCAGAGCGAGGGCCATAATATTGGAAAGACGCCTCACCGTGAGTCTTTCTGTTGACTTTAGGAATAACTAGGAGACCCCTGCCGGAGGAGCGAAGGGGCCGTGAAAGTTCATAAGGTAAAAACAGTTCTGAAAGATAAGAAGGACCAAGACGATTAAGACATTTAAAACCATTAAAATAACTTTAAAATCGATCCTGAAACACACGGGGAGCCAATGCAGCGACTCTAAAACCGGTGTAATGTGGTCCCGCCTCCTGGTCTTCGTCAGGACACAGCTGCTGAATTTTGTAAAAGTTGTAAACCTGAGATACTCTTTTTGGGAAGACCAGAAAGCAGGGCATTACAGTAGTCGATACGACTGGTGATACAAGCATGCATCAGCGTCTCCGTGTTGGCTCGAGAGAGAATGGGGCGGACTCTGGCTATGTTCTTGTAAATGGTAAAAACCTATTTTTGTGATATTCTTAATGTTTGGAATAAAAGATGTGTTTTAAACGAGTTAAAAGAATAGTGTGGTCGACTGTATCGAAGGCAGCGCTCAGATCCAGTAGACACTGTGACCTTCTGTGAGTCATAATTTAATCTAAGATCATTTAAAATCTTTAAAAGGGCCGTCTCGGTGCTGTGGTTTACCTTAAAGCCAGACTGGAATTTCTCAAGGACATTATGTGCAGTAATGAAATCATTAAGTTGGATAAAGACAAGTTTTTCTAAGACTTTGCTTAAAAGGGTAAGTTGGATACCGGTCTAAAATTGTTAAAATCATTACAGTCCAAATTGTTCTTCTTCAGCAGAGGCCTCACCACCGCCCCTTAAAGGCAGCAGGGAAGACCCCATCTGAAGAGAGCAATTCATGTGTAATATTCGTCCTTCAAGGATCCATAGAATGTGGGACTGGGTCTAAAAGACATGTGGTGGGCCTCACTCAAGCATCTCAGCATTAACCTGGACAAAACTGTGCAGTGTTTCTTTTGGAACAAGTAGACAACCTGATGTATTTAAAGCCGTGTTACTTTGGGTAGATAAAATATTACATCTGATAGTGTCTATCTTTCCCCTGAAGTGGTCTGCAAACACCTCACAGAGAGCGTCTGTGAGGTTAAAAGGAGGTCTGTTAAACTCAGGATTTAAAACATTTCCTATTGTTGAGAATAGGACTTTTGGGTTATTTTTGTGGTTGGTGATTATTGTGGAAAAGAATGTATTTCTTGCATTTCCTATTGCTGTACTGTAGGTCTTTTGTTGAGCACGGAATATTTGAAAATGTATTGTTATTTTGAATTTCCGCCATCTCCATTATGTCATCGACTTGTGTCACAATGTGCAATATCCTTCTCTCCCTTTGTCTTTTCTGTCAGCGTTGTATTTACTCTCACGGACAATTAATGAGTAAAAAAAAAACAACGCAACATACAGTACTACGACACCTGCAGTGGCGCTTATGGCCTCTAGGGGGCGGGGCATGAGTTACTTAGTTCTGCTGTAATCACTATATAATAGAAACACACAATGTCACAAGGGATTGCTCTAAAAAACAACTGTTCGTATAAAAATATCCAGATTTGGGCACACAAAGTAATACAATATGATAAAAAAAAAAATTCAATGCACCATTTTATCATCGTCATAGTAATATGTTCCAGTCATACCAAAATCAACCAAGTTATCTTTTAGTATCTTTATCTGTAATTGTTTTACCATCGTTCTATATTATTATAACTGTGCTGTAAAGTCAAGAAAAGTGCAGCCCATGTTTAGCATTGGTTTAAAAAAAAAAGAAAGAGAATAGCTTCAGGCATAATACAGTAAATGGCAATAACTTGTTTATTTTCATTGTTCAAAAATGCAAACTACTGACAAGCGGTTGTAGTTGAAAGCTGCAACTTCTCAAAATACACTTGTCCTCCCTTCGCAGCCATTCAGATCATCCCGTCTGTCATCTTCCTCCTCCCGTCTCCTTCCATCTCGCGCCTCTCCTCCTTTTATTCTGCACTCCCTGATTTCCTGCGTGTCACTTGTGTTTATGCTTAGCGCTCCCCTTGTCTTGTGTGTCTTTGTCATTTCGACTCCGGCGTCAGGCCCGCGCAGGCTTCAGAGGCGGATTGACAGTGCTGCAGACAGACAGGTCTCTCACCGCGGCGGCTTCACAAGGTTATCTACGGGAGGCAGAAGACGAGAGCGCGGGTGTCAGGGCCGCAATCACCATTCCCTTCCCTTCAGAAACGCCCGGCTGACACGTCGGGAAATCGGCGTGACGAGGACACGCACATTGGTCGTGACTGAGGAGAACATGAAAAGTCCTTTGTTGCGTCACCGTTTATTTTTTTCGCTCCTCGCGGTTTCGCCCATTTGAACGGACAAGACGGTTTCAGGACGCAAAAGTAAACGTGATATTGCAAGCTTAATGGCCACGATTAGCATGTGAAGGACTAACGCTCAGATTTGAATAGATTGTGCGCTTTTACGACATGTGCTCTTTCATCAGAGTACAAATATCCTTCAGTGGTGGTGGGAGGATGTCTGAGCGCCCCAAAGGGAAGCCATGGTTGCATGGAGAGAACATTTCACAGAAAGGTCACTCGTGGCTGCAGGGTTTACATCCACCTCCTTCTCTCTGCCACTCATTCAGCTCAGTGCACTCCCAGCATACATGTATTCTAAATGTAACAGAGCTGGACAGAGACACAGCAATGCTTTGAAATCCAGATCACATAAAAAGAGCAAGCCATAATAGTACTTTCTAATGTAACTCAGCAAAAATACGACTGCCTTTTACCCATCTCCTATCATCATCAAAGCTCTGTATATGATAGCACACTAGTATTAACATTACATATAAATATTGTTTTGTGCCCGAAAAGTAGGGTCCAAAAAAGAAGGTCACGCAAAGGTCCAGACATACGGGTTCATCACGGTTACATGGGGCCTTTATTAGATCCAATAATAATTAATCTGCTTTGAGAATAATGCAATTCATTGAATCCTGTTATTGTTGGGGATTTTTTACCTTAATTTGGCTCCTAAATAGCAGAATGCATATAGCCTATTATGTACACAATGTGCCAGTACAATGATGTGTTTCTCCTCTTTGCAGTTCAACCCACTGAGCCTGTTTAGTCCTGGTTCAGACCTGCTCGCTGCTCTCTATTTTTCTTAAGGAGGGGGTATTATGCTTTTTCAATCACATAGCACCAGTCTATAGCATACTACAATGATGACGTAACCTTCTGTTGGTCTGTATATGCAGTAAATTAAAATAACTGCCTTGAATAAAATTGCTCTCTCAAAATGGCTGTACTGAACGTCTTGAAATAGGCCTCTGTCTCTTTAAGAAGCTTTCCGACACGCCCCGTTCAGCACACTGCTGTGGCATCTAAACAACACTACTGTGCGGGGAGGGGGCTCTGCTGAGCTGAGGAGCAGTGGTTGGTGGCTTGGCTGGTGACAAAGGTCCAGAGGCGTCTCCAGGAGGTGGGGGCGTTCCTAGGAGGACTGAGGCATAGCTACACCTAAAATGGCTGCAGTTTAAGTTTTTGCTGATTACTCAAAATATGTGAATGAGCCAAGGCAACACTCCAGGCATGTGTTTAATGAGGGAATGACATAATAACATGATATAAAGCTTGAAAAAGTCGATTTTACATAATACCCCCCTTTAAACGATCGGGAAACAGCGGCGCTATTTGCACATTACGATCGCGCGTGCATTAATTAGGGCGTCCTCGGTTGTAAATCTTTAGCAAGTTGTATTTCAGTCATTCCGCGGCTGTTTCTAATAAAGTAGTGTCAAGGAGCTCAGGGGCCGCACCTTCTCTTTCTGTTCATCTGGGCTGTAGTTTAGCGCTCTGCAGCAGTCGGAGAGGGAGGGAGAGAGCGCACATACAGTCGGATTTACGGTCGGGTCCAAAGTTCGTATCCAAGGTTTGGGTCCGGACGAGTTGGCGCGTGGGTCCGTATCCAGACCGAGGTCCGCCATGTAGTGACCACTGGCTACATACATTTAGACTGAGTTGGGAAATCTTATTTGTGTTTACATTTTGTCTGTATTTCTAAGATCCCACCAACGTTCTCAGTTTCAGTGTTTAAAAAAAGCATAAAGTTTGGACGTTTCTTCCTCCGGTACAGCTGCGCTCACAGTAACACGTTCATAAAACTGTTCCGCATCGCTGCTGCCTTTGAAGGAACATAATATACCCTATTCTTTAACTGCTACTGACAAGAGATTTGTGCCAAAATTGAAGAACACTTTGTCCAAGGCCACATCAGACTGGGCTTTTCAATGTGGGGACACTTATAAAGACAACGGAGGAAACTGAATCATTCTGTCAGTTTCCCACAACAACCTTAAACTCTCTGAATTGAATCAGCCCTTAATGACATATCGCATAATGACATGTAGCAAGATTTTTACCAAGTTCAAGTACTATGAATGACTCGTGATTCATAGAGTTAGAAAATAAATCAGCTAGAAAATGTTTATATTATTATTCAAATAGAAAGAAAGAGTAATAGCCATATGAAGGGCAATCTGTTAAGTGGGCAAAACTTAATGAAGTATAGTTACATGGACTTCGAGAGATGCCAGAATTGACCTTCCGATGTCTTCAATCTCCATTCTTCTCAATGGACGACTTATTTCTCAGTTTGATTTGTGCATTTTACACTCATTACTGTATCGTGTCAGATAAAGGAAACATGCACTGACTTTGTCTCTTAAAGGGGGGGTATTATGCTTTTTTCAATCACATAGCACCAGTCTATAGCATACTACAATGATGACGTAACCTTCTGTTGGTCTGTATATGCAGTAAATTAAAATAACTGCCTTGAATAAAATTGCTCTCTCAAAATGGCTGTACTGAACGTCTTGAAATAGGCCTCTGTCTCTTTAAGAAGCTTTCCGACACGCCCCCTTCAGCACACTGCTGTGGCATCTAAACAACACACTGTGCGGGGAGGGGGCTCTGCTGAGCTGAGGAGCAGTGGTTGGTGGCTTGGCTGGTGACGAAAGGTAGCGTCCAGAGGGCGTTCCAGGAGGACTGAGGCATAGCTACACCTAAAATGGCTGCCTAAGTTTTTACTGATTACTCAAAAATATGTGAATGAGCCAAGGCAACACTCCAGGCATGTGTTTAATGAGGGAATGACATAATAACATGATATAAAGCTTGAAAAAGTCATTTTACATAATACCCCCCTTTAAGTAATTGCCTGTATTGTGGAGGTGCAAACATGCTTTCTGACGGGCCCTATTGATTCCAGTTGAGTTCACGATCGCCTCTCTGGGACTAGCTCGAGGTCGGTCGCCCCGTTACATCCTCCACTTTGCGAGAAAGCCCGACTAGTTCACCCGCCTTTGTGTAAGCATCCGCGGCGCTTTGCTTTCGATAATCACCCTCTTCCATCTTAATCCCGGCGTTTAGCTTTGAGAATCGCTTCACGTCAGGGTGATCTAACAGAGGTTGAAGGTGAGGGCGCTGTAAGGACCCCGCGAGGCCCGACGGGGTCAGCTCAAGAGCGGGGACCGGACATACCGCGAGGCACGTGAACGGATGTGGAGAGGGATATGGTAATGAAGGAGCTAATTGCTTCCAGTGGATTTAGAAATCGAAAACCCGTGGCCTCTTCGCGCTGGGGCCGGGCCCGAGAGCACAAATGGAATATTGATGACGAGGGCGAAAATAAGAGAAAATGACCCGCGCCGGTGTGATCGATACGAAAGCCGCAGAAGTGAGCAGCACATGTCTCAACAGGCAATACTTTCCTCCCGTTGGTTTTAATGGATCCGTATACACTTACCACGGGCTTAATATTGCTGAGACGCACAAATACATTTCAGCAATATGTCTCTCTTATTCATGGGGTTATACATCGATAGCCATCGCGGCGCTGTGGCAACTTTGTAATTGCATCAGTGTAATTTTAACACATTTGGAAAGTCAAGCTGTTCATACGCCGTTATTAAAAGCTATATACAATTACAGGCAGGAGACAAAAAGAGATCGTGTTAAGTCTTTGGAGGTAACGCAAAACACATCGACTCTACCTGGGATAGACTTTGTGCATTGATAGGCGTTCACAACGGTGCCAGACAAATGTTCTCTCCTACATAATACAATATCTTTATAGGATTCCAGGGCACTCACTTTAGTGCACTCGGATTGCGCTGAAGTAATAATTGGCAACTTTATAGACAAATTGTGCACGAAAGACGGTGTGGGAATTGAATCTCAAAGTCTAAGGTATTTTGGTGGCACATAACGGCAATAATATCATAAAATAATATTTGGTTTGGAGTTGGCTGAGTGCTTCCATTTCCACAAATCTTCCAAGTGGGCTCTCCCGGCCACAATTATGGGTAAGAAGGAGTCTTGTCATCGTGTGCTTCTCGTTGTTTATTTGCTCTTGAAACGATGGTGCTACACATTTTTACAGTGGCTTCAAAAAGTACACTTCGTAATGCTTCGTAATGAACAACATATTCCAGCCCAGATTTGCTTTGCATCTGCTTGGTCTGAACCATTCTTCCGGCATCCATATATTGAAATACTTCTTGGCAAATGGAACACAGACATGTACGTATATACAGTACTTTTGTCAGTAGAGAGAAAGTTGAGCAGCACACATTCAGTATTCAGTCAAGCCAAGCCGTGCTGCAATTACAGATTTATATTTATTCCTTGGAACATGCACAAAGGCTTTCCACTTTGTTCCATTAATTTTCTGCTTCCTGTGTGTTGCTTACTTTTGATGCCAAGGGGAGAATTTTTCCATGACTGGAATCAAAATGGCACCATCACTGAGTCCCCTTCCGCTTTTTTCCCTCTCTGTCACCATTTCCCCACCTTTATATTGTCTTTCTGTCAAACTCGCCGGCGCGCTCCCTCATGTTTACATATAGCCTCGTCCTGAGAAACAAACCCAAACTGTACAGCCGCCAGCCTTTTCCCATTTCTTTGTGTGCAACATTTCTTTGTGGTGTGCCGTGGCATCATTTGTTTGCTCAAATGCGAGACAAAATGCAATGTCAAAATGGCACTGTGAGCAGATAACAATATGCTTCAAAGCGCTAAAGCTGTTATTGGGGAGGAAATCTTGGAGAGGCTTTTTTGAAAGGGTGCAATTTCCAAAACCTTGGGGGCGCTATATAGTGATTTGGGCATTTGTAGCACTATCTGAGTGGCTTGTTGGAGCTTTTCACAGTGCCTTTTTGGGGAGAAATAGGACAGAGAAAACACTATGTGTGATTGCCTGAAATAAGTGAGGGGGATAAATCTATGCAATTATATGTGACCACAAAACAGTAACCGCTGATTAGCTAACCTTTTGTATCCAAAAAAGCCATTATCTGTACAGGGACACAGCCAATTATAAATAATATGATTATTGAGATTGTGTTGAATTAACTAAACTTGTACCAAACACTACAGTCGCTCTTAACAGGGATTGACTCCAGTTTAGACCAAGACTAAAGCGGAGGAAAATACATAATACATATTTATACTCTGAAAGTCCCTTTAAATGAAATGGTGAGCTTTATTACACTAAGGTGTAAAACAGGCCTTTTATCTGTTGTAATTTCAGCAGGAGATTCAAATTAAGTTGCATTTTTTGCTGTGTTTGTCTATGGAACTCTCAACAGTTTGGACCTGGAAGTAGCTTATTATCGTGTCACACTTAACAAACGTATATCTGTAGCTTTCCAGGAGAGCAGATCAAGCAATCAAGCGGCTCTCATATTTCTGTCTTTTTTTCCATCTGTACACAATCACTACCATGAGAGATGGAGCTAACGATACATACAAAATTTGACAACCATAAGTGAATCATATTATACAATGAACACAAAATTACCTTTTTATTCCCATCCCGCCATGGCAGTACTTCCTTGTGCTCTTTCAGAGGAAGTCACGCTGTTAGACTAGAGAACTTCAATATAAAATAATGTTCTTTACAATTACAATGAATTATATATCATGAAATATGAGATTGGTGAAATTAAAGAAAGCTTCCATTCAGGTATACTATAGATTTTGTTCATAAGTGCAGGTTTACACAGTTGTGGTGACAGTGATGACATCATTCTTGAAAGAAAGGTCAGATCAATAACAAAAGAGCTTAGGATTGCGTCGTCAAAACCACAAAACCACCACAATATTTGGCACATTCCATATAATGAACCACAGGAGGTTTTTAAATGTAAATAGGAGTTGTTTCACGGCTCTTTTCTTTACTTTTTTCATGTTTCTTTTGGCTGACGTTGAATGTTTCATTTATAACATCCCAGATTATATTCGCCTAACTAAAAAAAAAGAGTAGCTCGGTTGGCATGGCTCAACTCCCAAACACACAAATTCCATCTTGTTTATAATATTGTTTGGGTCTGCACGTGTGTTAAAGTGTGTTTCAGTACGGCACTTTCAGCCACTCTACCCTGCAGTCAATTGCTACAAAAGTGTTACAAACTTGGCAATAGTTTCAGACACCTCTTGTGTTCTTGGCAAATTCTCCCGCTTCCTCCCTGAATGACTGCTGCCATACCTGCCTTGGCACTCGGTGGAAAATAATTGACCGCGAGTCTGACCTTGTCTTCTGACAGCTTCCCCCGGACCAGTGCTACAGTACAGCCCCGGCCCGTGTGTGTCAGCGCCGCCTCTCCCCAAAAGCAGCAGGAACAATGTCAGTTATTTGCTCGGTGATCACAAGGTTGAGCCGTCTCTTCGTCGAATACACTCCAGTTGTGAGGAAAAAAAAGTCCTCCCCGTTCTCGTCCTTCTGGTCAGGGGCAGTTTTATTTTCCGCTGTTTCAACGTGTCCCTGGGTCTCGCCTTACTAACACAAAATCGAGCGAGGAAGTGATTTTTGCGACGTGCGGGTGATATATTTAACGGCAAAATCAAGCTAAGTTTGATTTATGCGAACCATTAGCGGGGAATAGTGTTCCATCATACGTAGCCTGTCTGTCTAGGGGCTGAGCGTGAAACCCAAACCGATGCTCGAGCAGACAGCGTTTATGATGTGGACTGAATGATAGGATTTTCATGCCGGTAATTATGGATAGCCTTGCATTAAAGTGTTTGCTGTATGTGTGTGTGAGGGCATGTTGCTGCTTTTTACAATGATAAACACAGATGTCTGAATATTGTGGCTATTAAGCACACGCAATGGCAATGACAATGTTAATATTTCATTTTTAACTTTATTATGAATTGTATTGTCTGCGAAGAGTTCATATATCAATATTGTAGAATGCTTCAGAGACTTGATTCTGTATAAAAGTGAAGAATATGCATCGTCAGGGCCCGTCTTCAGAAATATGGTGCATTTCTGTGTACTTCGAAAACAGTTATAATATTCGTAAAGTGACTGAGAGTAGGCGAGGGCAGCTGCGCAATAAAAGCAGATGAGAGAATTTATTGAAGGTTATTCGGGTGAGCAGTCTAGACTTTGAAGAAATGGAGCTTGCACGCTTTGCACAAACTTTGATCCCAGCTGTACACAACGAGTGTCGGCTTTTTTAAACTGTCCTATTGTTGTGATTCTAAGGCCTATGACAGGTACGATCCAGTGACTCGCAGTGTGTTCTAAAGATCCTGACTTTGGGAGGGGGTTAAGTTCATTATACCCTGATGCAGATTGATAAACCAGCTTTGCAAATGTACATAATTATGTACATTTTGGCGAAAGCTAGAAAGGAGTTTAACCTCTTGTCTCCACTTTAACCATTTTCGCCAGGTTGGCTTTACCCAAATCTAAAAGCATCTTGGCCAATGTAATTGGCTCATTTGAAACCTAAGACCTGCAAAACTTTTGGTAATGCTAACAATGTTACCATGGTAACCATCTGAAAGAAATGTAATGATCGCCTTTTGTTACTTGCTTTGTACTAGACTTCGTACTTGAAACTAGACCGTTGCTTCTTTCTGTTCTTTCTGCTGATGCACGAACACTTCAAACAGTGTTTTGTAAGTTATAGTACATTGTAATTAGTTTGTAAGTATGTGGCATTATCATAGTTGTTAATGTAGTTGTAATCAGTATTGCTCTCTTTGGGGTATGGTCGGATGCTGCGGGTGTGTAGGGTCTATTTGTTTTATTTTGTTTTGCTGTTGTTTCCTTGTTGCCGTTTTGTTCCTTTGTTGTTCCACTGTGTTCTTGTGAAATGATGATTTTAATTGTATTGATTTTGGGGTGGGGCTTATAAGCTTTTGCTTCGGCCCACTCCTTTTGAGCAGAGTGTTTGCTGCTCAAATAAAGAAATAAACGAAACTAAAACTGATCGTAACTTTGTCGCCTTGTCGCTGCACTTTTATCACATTTTTGAAGTGTTTTCCTCTCTTTATTATCTCTTTTTATCGTGTTATTGTTGCTTTTTTTCCCATTCCTTTTATGGCGCATTTTGTCTTGTTTTTTCATCGCTTTATTGCTGCGTCTTTTTTTTGTCTTACGTTGCGTTTTCATCCTCGTGTTTGTTGCTATTTGACTCTTTTTTTTCCCCCCAAGAAGCTTTTAGATTTGGGTAATGCCGAAGTGGGGAGAATGCGCTCGGTTAGCGCGGGGGTTAAGAGGTTAAACAGTGGCACAGTCGTCTCATGATCGGAAGGTCGGGGGTCCGAATCCCGGCTCCTGCAGGTGCACACCGCCGTTGTGTCCTTGGACAAGACACTTCACCCACCATTGCCTCCAGTGTCTGCGTACATTGGTGTATGAATGAGAGTGTGAGTGATCCTTGATGTACAGCACTTTGGGTAAAAGGGCTATATAAATTCCGTTTCTTCCCCCTGTTGCTGTTTCTATTGCAAAGAGTGTAACTTCCAATAATTCACAGCGAACTTCTTGCTTCATAAGATGGTCGCACTAAAGGCCTTTTAACTCATAGTCTAACTGAACCTTCTCTTGCTTTTTGTCTTCCCAGCGAGGGAGGAGAACGTGGCCACCTTCCGCGGCTCCGAGTACTTCTGCTACGACCTTTCGCAGAACCCCATCCAGAGCAGCAGCGACGAGATCACTTTGTCCTTCAAGACCTGGCAACGCAACGGCCTCCTGCTCCACACGGGCAAATCGGCCGACTACGTCAACCTGGCGCTCAAAGACGGGGCCGTTTCCCTGGTCATCAACCTGGGGTCCGGGGCGTTCGAGGCCATCGTGGAGCCCGTCAATGGGAAATTCAACGACAACACCTGGCACGACATCAAAGTGACGCGGAACCTCAGACAGGTAATCGCGGGAAGCAGTGGCGGACCCAGAATGGACGGCTTGACATTTCTTTTCTTGGCTTTAGTTTAGCTGCCTCTAAAAGCTGTGAAAGAGAGCTGCCATTTCTAACACAAAAAAACAGTCACTTGATGAGTTTTCATTTCATTGCCACGGTTTCTGAAACATTTTCTTTAAGGAAAACCTCACTTTTACTTTGTGTTTGCCATTTTTCTCTCCTTCTCTGTAAATCGTCAGGGCAAAGCAGTCCTCCAGTGTCCTGTTGTTAATCTGTTTCAAGTAGGGTTGTGCGAGTTCATTTCTTCTCTCCAGTTTATATAGCCTAAAGTTACAATGTGATTTCTTTGCGTCACACCCTCCTCTATCAAACGCTGTCCCTATCCCTGAACAGTATTTTAATGCCGGTGGAGAATATAGACTTGAAAGCCAAGACGCAAATGCTCTGCCTTTTGAATTGTCCACTGATGCAGTATTTATAGTAGAGGAGATCACACGGTTTCACAATGTTTTGAAGATGTACAACTCCATCAGGGCAGGAGGAGTCCATAATTATTTTATGATATGTTTAGTATTGATGTGATTTGGGATTAGCATACATTAAGCCTGATATCTTTCTGAGTGTTGCTGTATGGGCCATGTGAGTGGTAACAAAAAAACAAGTAGTTTACTTTAGTGCACAATAATAGGATGATACCAAAAACTGTTAATAAGGTAATTTACGGAACCTGATTTATTTCATGCTCGTGAGATCGATCATAACCTTACAGTAATAAGTAAGGGATAATGCACGACGAGGTGTCATTATCAGAAATAACTGGACCGCGAAGCAACCGTCCTCCGTTCACGGCTCCACGGAGTCCAGTTATTCTGATAATGGACACCTCGGAGTGCATTATCCCGCTTATACCATGGTCCGGCAAACTGAAACTGTCATTGGGACCTGTTTACTTATTTTTTAAGTCCTGGGCAGGAGTATTTCCCTTTTAATCAGTTTCATCTGAAACTAGTTCCATCTCAATGTTATCGTTACTATGGACAGCTGCAATGGAGTGATATAGAACGTGATTTAACTGTTTTTTAACTGGTGTACATTATCACTTTTTAATGGACACCTTCCAGCCATCAGAATCGAGTATTCACCCAGACCATGGTATAAAACCAGTATGAAGGATGCAAAAGTCCGTGGCTGTCCCTGAGCAAAAAAGTTTGAAGTTTAGTTTCGGTTTGTGAGCTCATCGCTCTCGCATACATACGCCAGCGATGTGCAAAGTCATTTTACTTCAGCGATATGAAAAGTGAGCGCATGAAAGCCATTACTTTCGTCTAATTAAGCTGGCCTTGTTCTTGTTCAAAACATTGAAAAAAACAAATGAAAACAAAAGCACAGTTGAGCAAAAAACAGCTGCTGCCATTTATTCTTTTTTTCAGATTTTTTTATTTATTTTTCAAAGCTTGTTGCACCAAATTCATCGCAGCCTTTAGTAGTATTGCTCTTCATTTCAGAGTAAACAGCCCGATCGGGATTGTGCTTTTTGTTGCCACACTGACTTGCTCCGTAACGCCCAGAAACGTTCATCCTTATCGGCAAGGTCAGGCATATAAAGATGATGCGTAGCCGGCTGGAAGTTGTTTAAAGGCAGCTGTTGTTGTGTGTGCAAAAGGGAGACGCAGCTCTGATTGTTACCCTGTGCAGCACAACAAGTAAGTGTTGATTTTCTGACCCCTCTCGCAGTTGAGTAAAGAGTTGCAAATCCCCGCAGGACAACACAGTTTAGCAGGTTATGGACGCTCAGAGCCAGGGCCTGCTTGCCTTCTCTCTCTATCTATCTCTCTTCCTTTCAACACTTCTTTCACTTCGATCATTTTATATTTCAAAGGCACACGTTGTTAGATGAAGGTGAACCAAACACTACAGGTTTTGTGGGAGGCATTCGCCATCCTACACAAATTTCTCCCTAGTCCTTTTGTTCTAAGCTGCGAGGTCTCTTGGTGAAAATTTGGCTGGGATGGCAACACGGAACAATCCTCGAAACAGATCGTGTAGTGTTTATTCGCCTGAAGCACTGACTCATTCATTATTTTTCTTTTATACTAACAATATCTAACCGACTAATGTACTAACTAACATCCTAACTCTTCATCGTTGCTTTTCGTTTGTCCATCATTATTAACAACCTTTTTTGTTCACTATTCTTTTGATTTCCTTTCTCCCTTTTTCCGGAAAGCAATCAGGCATTGGACACGCTATGGTAAACAAACTACATTGTCTGGTAGATATCATTCTTATTGTCTTTTTTTTGGGTTTGCCGTGTGTCCCCTCCCCTCTCTTTTTTCTTCTTTTATTCGTTCTCTTTTGAGTTCCATCCTAGACACTCTTATCAAAAAATGAGGAGATGGGTTTGTATTACCAGGCAATTCTTCTTCGCTTCTTTCTCAATTTCCTACCCCCCGCCCCCTTTGACCTGCCAACGGCGTTCTCTTTTACCCCACGATCCCCATCCTTTTTTTTATCACTTTACTTTGTTCTACTTTCTTTCCTCCACATAAACTGCAGATTTACCAACAAAGTAACTATCAAAACAATTGATTTTTTTTTCTTTTTTTTTTAACCTCCTCCAGGGCAATTACCTTTTGTACTTTTGATTATTATTATTATTTTTCTTCCACACAAAAAGTCCCCATTTTTTGTGAGGACTGTCGAACCTGAAAACTGACAGAAGCTTGCCACAATTTCCAAAGAGGTTCTCAACCAAGATAAAACTTCATACAAAATGGCAACCCTTCAAAAGTTCATTGCGGGAGCTCTGACAGTTGTTTCCAAATTCACTCTGGCGCATGGCATGCCCACGCTTCCATCGAAACACGTTGACCCCCTGCCATCACAGTAACCACTAACACTCTAATCCACTCACCTCCATTTCCACGTCACTTGTCACTGCTCTTCCACCTTCCCCCCCCCCCGCCCCCTGCCCTCCGTGTGGTGTGTTCTGTGGCATGCTCGTGACTTTGGCGTGTTGATGGCCGTCCACCTTGTGCAGCTCATGTTCATGACTCTTTGACGAATAAGCTTGCCGATCTCGCGTTGATGGTTCAGCGGTAAAAGACCCTTGTGGGAGTGACACAATCATAGGAAATGCACTTTCATTCTGATAAGGAACATCATACCATGACAAGTTGCCCAAACTTCTAAAAATTTAAACACTAAATAATGTTAGTGACATGTGATTGCATATGCTTCATTCATAATCCTCTACTACAGTGGTTCCCAACCTTTTTTGTCTTTTTTTGACCCTTCAGTGGTACTCTGTGTACCCCTACCTCAAGAATTGTCGCAATTTATTTAGAAAGCAATCACTTAACCGCTTAACCCCCACCTACACAAGTAAATACACCAGTTATTATCCAGGTATCCAGGCATTACCCAAATCTACAAAATCAAAATAGCAACGAAAACGAGACGTAAATGAGGATGTAAAAGCAACAAAAAACACATCAAAAACGTGACAAAAAAAAAAAAAACATGACAGTGTCTAGTGTCAAAAAAGCGACAACAAAATTCCAAAAACGGTCATAGAAAGGTCATAAAAAAAGTGATGAAAAAAGTGACATTAACACAGCAACAATCCATGGAAACACAAGGAAAAATATTGGATCAGTTTTGTAGTCTTTCAAATGAGGCGTTACACTGGCCTGTAGGCTGTAAGAAGTGTTTAGATTTGGGTAAAGCCAAACTGGAGAAAATGCAGGTTAGGGTTAGGGTGAGGGTTAAGAGGTTAAAAGCTGTGTAGTATGTGTTAGTGAAAAGACAATGTTGTGTTCAAATAAACCTAAAATACTTCCAAATCTTCATATTTTATTGCAAAAAATATAGCTTTCAAAACAATGTTCAGTTTCACCTTCTTTTTCAATCTGAAATAGTTCCTAGTAGTACCCACTGCGCAAGTCCTCAAGTACCAGGACTCCCCATACCTCTGACAATAGGTCTATATGGAGATTTTTTCAATTTGGCTGGTTATATTTATATAACTATTCTGAATGAATTTTTCCAACTTGAAGTAGAGTGAGATCCATTTGGTCACCTTGCAGTATACTGTGTTTCCAGGCAATTGTAAAACATAAGATACAACTGCATTTGTCTTTATGAACAATTGTAAACCCGGAAGTAGCGCTGATGCTAAAAACAATTAGCCTGCTGCAAGCTAATATTGTAAACTTTACCTGGGTCTCTCTGCTCCCAGTTTAAGGTTTATTGTTTATGGTTTTGTTCACATAACACAAATTGGAATGTATTACTAGAATATACAAAGTTATATTCATTCCATACACTTCCATTTAGCCATTTTTGGGTCTGAATAGCACGCTTCAGCTAACCTGATCAGATCGGCCTAAGCTGTTCCGAGAGTGTACATGAAAATGGGCCTCCCGGTGTCCCCTCGCGCATGGGCCTTTGCAGTCGTGTCGGGCTCGCTCACTGCTTCGTATGGCACCATCGATCCACTTATCCTTCCTCACATGTTCAATCGAGTGTCTTTAATGTGCCTTCGTAACAGTGACGGCCTCGGTTTGCACATTGATGTCGGTGTGAGAAACCTTATTCCCTTTGTTTTGCATGCCGCGTGTGTTATGTTAGATGTGTTATGTCCGTGAGAGAGGGAGAGTGCGAGGGAGTGTGGTTTGCGTGACGTGTTGCGTGCGTGCCGTTAATGTCTGCAGTCGGTAGATAAACCCCGAAACCTAAGACAAGTGCGATCAATTTGTCCTTGGTTTGAACATTGTACTAACCCTACCCCCCAACCTGAATCTTCCAGAATGTAGGGAATCCATTCTCTTACCCCCATCAAAGATAAAGAAATATGTGTACTGTCATATTTCTTTACCTGTCCTGTGAATTCTATGGCAAAAACAATCCATACAAATTCTACAAAACGCTGTCTGGTCCAAAAAAACGATCGCTCCAAGGAACTAAATCTTATCACTGAAAGAACAGCCGGAATGATTTTGAACACTTCGAATGCAGACCAAGGAAGATGGAGGTGTGGTTTTAAGATGGGGGAAAAGAAAGTCGATTTCTAGAATGTAATGGTCTGGCTTTGGCTATGTGTTGCCCCCCGACAGGTCACGATCTCAGTGGATGGGATCCTCACCACCACCGGTTACACCCAGGAGGACTACACCATGCTGGGCTCGGACGATTTCTTCTACGTGGGCGGCAGTCCGAGCACGGCGGACCTACCGGGATCGCCAGTGAGCAACAATTTCATGGGCTGCCTTCGAGAGGTGAGGGCGGCACAGAGTCCGCAGAAATACTCGGATTTCTGACCATTTCCATGTGATGCTGACTGGGAAGGGTATGCTATGAAGTTAGTTAAGCTGGTTGATCCAAAAGTACCCAAAAAGTCAGCATCTGTTGTTTTTGTTTTGTTTTTTGTGTGTTGAAGATGTTTTGCCTGAGAGTTTACACAGATTTGAGAAAAGAGCTGCTGCTGCTGCAAATGTATGAACCTTACTTAAAGGCACTATACATAATTATTACCCATTTCATCAGATTTTGACTGAAAAGATATTGTGACAAACACAACTGGGCTGGGACAAAATATCGGATCGGTTCACAATACTTTGTGCAGCAAAGTATCGATACTTCATCATATCGCAATACTTTCAATACTTGTGTCACACACTCCTTTGTTTTCCAGTAACACTTACAGCACTTTGTAACATTTTGTGTTAATGCACTTTTCAATGTTAACACTTCAATAAATGTCAAATGGCATTTGGATTTTAAACTTTGGGCACATGACTTTTTACACATTTTAAGGTTAACATATCACAATTACTTAGGCTACTATATCGCAATACGTATCGGCTCGGCCCCTGAGAATCGTGATTGATATCGCATTGTGACAAAAGTGGATCATCCCAGCCCTAAAATTTACCCTCTGACTATTTGGGTTGACCACACAACATCAACAAATCAATAATACAATGCAAATTTCACACTCCAGGCTTATTTTCCCCCCACAAATTCCTACTTTTACAACATGCTTTTATTGGGCAGGTAGAATGTTACTCTACACATGAACAAAAAGGGAAAAGGGTCAGGTGTAGAGCCTGAACCGTTTATTTCAAATCTCAATTGGTGCTGTTCAGCATTAAGACCTACTTATCAAGCTCCCATTACCGCTAATGCTTGTGCATTAACTGCTTGTGTGCTATTTATGTTGCCAAGCAGGAAGTCAAATGTGGAAGTAAACTAAAATTGCATTATCAATTAAAGCTGCTGACTTGGCGCTGGAAATATGTGGCTTTCAATATCCCCTCATTTAATCTAATTCAAATCACTTAGTGTGGTATATGTGTGAAGAAAGTATCCCAAAATTGCTTCTGTCACATACAATTTGCAGCATCAGCCTGTGCAAGACCTCCCAACGGGCCCCAGCCGGAATGAAATATTTCCACATGACTTTTTTAATACCCCGGTCCTGTAGAGACATTTATAATGCACTGTTTGCTGGCTCCCCAAATTCATTTATTAGATTACCTGATATTTAAATCTTTCTAATTTTCTTTAGCCAGTAAATTATCAGCGTATGGGCAGAGGGACGGGGGCTTCGAAAAAGTGATAATAGGCCAATTTGTGGAGACTGGCAGCAGATACGTAATTATCTTTATGAAAACGGACAGCTTCTGCTGGAAAATTATACAGTGTTTACCGCTCATTACAGCTTTTGTCTCTGAGATTATTTCATAATTGTGACACATGTCATGTTGTGCTGCTGTGCAGCCGAATGTCAACTTATTGTCTTTAAAGCTGTTATTATTCACAACACTTATTTGTAAGTTATGTGAAATTTGAGTGTACAGAGCCATTTTTACTTACTTGTATTGGAGTTATATTAGACCGGAGTATCAGCTCTTAGTAATGAAATATAATACCAACACAGCTTTTAAGTAACAAATCACTGTAACTATGCATGCTCAGTTTAACAGAGAATAATATACGGTCTGTGAATATATAGGCCATAAACAATGGAATCTGCATAACCATCTGGCCGATCACAATCCAGACAAGAAATGTTTCCCCACGATTTCCCGCGACTTTTTGGAATACTTAACCCACTACAACACAATCTCCTGAGTCCTGAAGAAGAGAAATCATTATCATTGTTCATTCATTTCCTGTTTATTAAAATGGGAAGCCAATTGTTGGCTTAAACAAAAGATGTGGCTTCAGCTAACATTAATCACCTTAGGCTTTAGACAAAATATGGAGATGCAGCGACAGCCGTTTGATTTAAAGAAGCTAATTAGCCATTTGTTTCAGTTTATCTTCCCGTTGAACAGCAGATGCATCGTATAAAATGGGATATTTAACACTCGGGTGATTAATCGATCGCTGTTTTTCTCCCCCTCTGAAGAAACCAATGTTTGTATCGCATATCAAGCAACACAACAGCTGCTGTTTCGTCTGCAAGGCACCTCAGGTAGAATAAAAAAAGTTACTTGCAAATCCCCAACAGCACGCGGGAAAGTTAGTATGCGAGACGCAACATATTTACAAGACGAAAACCGCTCCACTGCTGTCGTTTAGTTAAGTGTACTTTGAGCATCAAAACATTTCACTTTCATAATGTGCCGCTGGCCTCCCTCCACTCGCTCGGCCCTGGCAGTTTGTCACTTCTATCAGAGACTTCCTGATTTTTGACAAGCGCCAGTATAATCCAGTGATGTGCTGCCAAGTTCCAGCTCACACCTCCCAACGCGCCTTTCATTTAATATAGCACGCTTTCATCAGTCCACTACACCCCTCTCACTTCCAACCTGCCTTTTTTTGGCGAGTTAGGCTCACACTGCTGGCGAGTACATATTTGTTCCCCTTCCTCTTGGTTTATAATGGGGTAGGTTCCAGGGTTGCACTTTGGGATGCTGTTGCCTTGTCATTAGTATAATTGCTTCATGGGTTTCGGCACCAAAGTCAAGGGCTGAACAGTTTTGGTATCTTAATGTTTTTTGTTTTTCTCTATTGCTGTTTTGACAAGATTTGTGATTATCTATTTTTATACACTTCACTTAGCACATGTAAAACACCTTCAAGAGCGTTAACACATGAACTGCTACTAATACAAAAATCACTTGAATTTCTGAATATGTTTGTTGTGGGCAGAAGGTTTATGCATAATGAAGGAAGCCTATGTTTTGAAGTGTTTTTTTGTGTGTGTGTTTTTTTTGCACTGGAAAGCAGAAAACCTAAATAAATAAGTACTAGTTCAAAACTAGTTTATTCTGATGTAACTTTGATGTACATCCTTTAGCCCGGGAGCCTCCAGTGAGAAAAAAAGGCTCTTTCCCTTGTGGTTGACTCTTGACAAGCAGTTGTTTTATAGAGACATTTGCCTGGCTATCCTGTGTTAGATGATGGACGAAAAGGGTATTGCAGGAAAAGAATTTGAAGTGGCCATGATAAAAAATAAATGAATAAATAAAATCGCACTGGGACTCTACTGGGAAATGCCTACAGGGGATAACCAAGGGCTTCTGTGAGCTTCTCTCAACACAGAGGGAAATATTTTCTGTTTGATAAAGAGCCCATTCGATTGACAAGCTTTTTTGCCGGGCATCAACAAAGCAAAGTAACTGACTCCTTGTGCAAACGCTGTTGCCAAAATCTCCGGGGTTGGTTGTTTTTGTTTTGTTTTTGCTTCAGTGTGGTGAAGCACAGGTGTTTCCAAAGTCATTGCCACTCTGGCCTGTTTTGCGATAATGAAGCAGCGCACACAAGGCCTCGCAGTTATGGAAGCCCTGTTGTTGTGAGCCTCTTGTCTATACAGCTGGCCTTTTTCTCCAGAGACACAATTGAAGGAAAAGGCTGCGCGTGCCATGTGGAGGTCAAGGTGATACTGTCAGTGTGTTGTATTGGAGGCAGTCAGCCACAGTTTCTCTAGCATGTATTTCATTAGCACTACAAAATAACATTAAAAAAAACAGCTCAGCTAAATAGGCTGATGTTATAATACAATAACCCAAGTGAAAGTAAAAAGCAGTGTGGACCAATATTCAAATATTCAATGCAGCGAACCACTTTAGCACACCTAGATATCATGTTGTTTTTACAATGCCATTAGACTTTTATTTTTATTTTGAACTGACCTGTCAGAACACATGGATAGAGCAGGTCATTCACCGTATGGCTCCACAGTGGGGCTGCTGTGTGATCTTTGATTCTCACCACTCCATTAGACAGCCATGACGCCATTAGTGCTCAGGAAATGCCCTGCTGCAGCGCATTACACTGGACAGGGTGAATGCTTTTTACAGGCCTTTACCAGCATAGGCCTTGTTGAGTGTCTTTGTAGTAGACCATGATTCTGCATGTGCGAAAGCATGGACTGACCATGACGTTTTACAATATCTAACTGCATTATATCTGTAGAGAGACCTTTATGAAAATGTGATTTAAAGGGTTGAAGTCGCCACCTGAACCGGGCAGATTTTCTCCATTTTGGCATTACCCAAATTTAAAAGCTTCTTGAACAAAGCGCCAAAACAGGGACGAAAGCGAAGATGACTATACATCAAAAGTAGTGACAAAAAAGCAACAAATGAGCGACAAAAACACAATAAAGAAGCGACAAAAACCCGAAAGTGATGGAAAAGCAAAAAAGAGTCACAAAAAAGTGACAAAAAGGAAACAAAAATGTGCCGGAAAAGTAACAATAACACAATTTAAAAACACGGCTAAACATGACTAAAAAGCAAGAAAAAGCTAGGGGAAAAAAGCGACCAGGTTATTCCATCAATGGGTTTCTTCTCCCTGATGGCACGGGCATATTCCAAGATGACAATTTTATCGGGCTCACAATTGTGAAAGCGTGGTTCAGGGAGCAGGAGACACCATTTTCACATGGATTGGTCACCACAGAGTAGTTAGCTTTGCCCGTTAGCCTGTTAGCTTCTTCTCCGTGATTCTTTTAGTGTGTATTGGTTGCTCCGCCCCGGTGGCAGTCAAGTTGCAAGCATGGTTTTGTGGCCAGAGACACCAGGGGGAGATGAAAGACCCCCAATCACCCCATTAACACTTGTATTACCCTCAGAGGGACTACGAAAAGGATTTATTAAAGGGGGGTATTATGTAAAATCGACTTTTTCAAGCTTTATATCATGTTATTATGTCATTCCCTCATTAAACACATGCCTGGAGGGTTGCCTTGGCTCATTCACATATTTTTGAGTAATCAGTAAAAACTTAGACGGCAGCCATTTTAGGTGTAGCTATGCCTCAGTCCTCCTAGGAACGCCCCCACCTCCTGGAGACGCCTCTGGACCTTTCGTCACCAGCCAAGCCACCAACCACTGCTCCTCAGCTCAGCAGAGCCCCCTCCCCGCACAGTAGTGTTGTTTAGATGCCACAGCAGTGTGCTGAAGGGGGCGTGTCGGAAAGCTTCTTAAAGCGACAGAGGCCTATTTCAAGACGTTCAGTACAGCCATTTTTTTGAGAGAGCAATTTTATTCAAGGCAGTTATTTTAATTTACTGCATATACAGACCAACAGAAGGTTACGTCATCATTGTAGTATGCTATAGACTGGTGCTATGTGATTGAAAAAAGCATAATACCCCCCTTTAAGGTAAACACGTTACTTAGTACTGCTTTAACCCCATTGAGAATCTTTGGGAAGCATATTCCAAGTGCCTACATTACGCTAACTCTCACCTGGATTGTTGTTGTATAGCTTCAGTCGAGATCGGTTTGCAATAGGAGAAACTTTTCCCTAACTTTACATTTAGACAAAGTTTTGCGAAATTCAATATTTACTACTCTTAAATAATGTGCCTTCCAGCTTCCGTGGATTATAAATACCCTGACCTAGATCGCTAACAATCCTCACATATAGAATTGAGGAGGCTGCTGTATATTTTGCTTGGTAATGAGAAAGGGCTTGGAATAAATCTTGATTATTTGCACCACAGTAAACGAGTGAGACGTCGTGGTCGTGACTGCGCACTCACCTACATACGGCTCATGTATTGCCTATTTGTCTCTGCCTCCCTCCACTGCTCTGCGCCAGATTTATTATTTCCTGCACACACGCCGCCTCCTCTTTTGAATTCACTATCCGCAGATAATGAGAGAGTAATTCAGTCTGTGTTGGCCCGCTGCTCCGGTCCGCTGTGAATTTACTGGCCAAATGAATCACTTTATTTGCAAAGGTGACTTATTACGAATATTCAAAACGCAATGATTAAGCAGTGATTTGTGTGGCCTGCGAATCTTAGTGCATTTCCGAACTGTAGTTGTGACCACAGTTTTCAAATTAGGCATTAGCCACTACAACCTTTTACTCACTTCTTGCTCTTAGTAGTAATAGAAATGCAGGTGGCCCAAAAGTGTAGTTGCAAAGAGAAGAGAGAAAAATGTTGGAGAAAGATTAGTCAGATGGAGCATATGAGGTTATTCGAAAGGTTATAATAGAGTGGAAAACTAAAGGAGGAAGCTGGAAGGTGGACAATGGAAGTAGTGGATGAAGCAAGTCGAGGAAGACACAAGGAACTAAATGTGTCGCTGAACATCTTGTAAAATATCGCAAAGAAACAAAGATTATAGATTATATTAATTACAAAGACATCCGGTGACTCTTTTTAGCAGGTGAGGCCTTTCTAATGTCTTTAGGTAAAGTCCTGCAGCCTTGATTGGGTCTCTGCCCTCCTGCCAGGCTATTTTCATAGTAGTAGTATTTTTCCACCCTCAATATTGCTGTTATAATTGCTCATTGTCATTAAGCATTGTTGCACTGAGAAACACACTCTCATCCAGTGTCTTGCTCAAGGACACACCAACAGTACACACTGGCCAGATCAAACTGCCAACCATTGGATTGGTGACGAACGCTCTGTCACTGAGCCACTGATGCCTGAAAAATTGCACAAATGTTGGCTGCAGACGACTAAAAGGCATGTCGGATGAAAAGGCTCACAGAGGCATGTGTTAGAGCAGCTTCTCCTCTGAACAAAAGACAAGCTGCGCACGGCGGTGGCTGCACACGTCCTGCTGCCGGAGGGCTGTGTGTCACCCACGCAGTCAGCCAGCCCACTCTCGTGCCCCGGCGTGTGTAGTGTGCAGCACTCACGTGACCAGAGGACAGCAGGTCACGAGTCGCCTTATTCACTGAGCAGACTGGGGTGTGCAGGTCAAGGCAAGGCTGAGTAGTTTAGTGAGATCGTAACTATTTACAGAATACTATTCTGGGTTTAATGACAATTACCCTTTGGTTAATTTATTATGCTTTGCTTTCTGATTTCACCGGGGTTGCCAATACTTTATAGTTGACTGGCTATAAAGAGAAGAGAGTTATTTGAACTGGTGCCAAACACTATGAAGTGTCAAGAGTTTACAAAGAGACGTACAAGTCCCACCATCTTCCATTCATTTCATGTATTCCATACATTTGCCTGCGAGTTTCACTTTGGGCACCTCTGTATAGTAGGCAAATGGTAACCACACATTATTATACAATCTGGTTATGGTTATACATTACGATCTCTCACAAGCAGGAGTTTTTCCTTTGCCTTGTTTAATATTATTTTCCTCTGTGGAGCACCACTCCACACAAGTATGGATCTTCACTCGGTAGTATGTAGTATTTCAATTCAATTCAATTTATTTTCATAGAGCTCAATATCACAACAGGAGTCGCCTCACAGGACTTCACAAAAAATGCTGATTTGATCAAACAGTTCAAAATCAATGGGACCGACATCAAATAAAATAGATGAAACACGGAGATGCCCAACAGTTGACAGTGAAGCTCCAAATGAAAAATGGTCCTGTCCATTCCATAATGTCTGTGATAATTGATGCATAGAAAGCAGGTTCAGGTCCTCGCTCACAGTGCACTTGGGCTTCGTGCTTCTGTTAGAGCATGTGGGTGGCTCCGGGCACTCAGTCACACAGGGAGGAGAGGCTGCAGGGTGAGAGGTGAGAGAGGTGAGAGCATGACACAGGGATGTGAGAAGTCCGGAGGAGGGGGGACGTGGGAAGAGCAGGGAGGGTCGGCTGAAGCACATAAGGATCAGGCAATGATGAATCTGTGAGAGTTTGGAAGCAGACCAGTATGTATTTACTTAGTCATCATTACTTAGGTATTAGTCAGAGTTAGTAGTTGAAAGAAACTTCTGGAGTTCTTTGGGAAAGTATTCATTTGCATATTGATTTGTCATGCTACAAGAAAGTACATTGCCTTGTGAGGCTCTGTGGTTGGTAGCTTTATTTCACCTGTAAGAGATAACCGTACGATTTGACTGCTATTTCTGATGCTTCACTCTTGAATGAGACCGGCTAAAACTGTCTGTCACTCACTCAATGCATGTTGGAGGCAGACCATTACTAATATTGTGAAATCCTCTACCCCAGTTGTATGAGTAAATAGTGGAGGTTAATCAATGCAGACGGTTGTGGTTGTACTGATGATACAATGGCAATAATTGTAATCTTTTTCTGTTTTCTTCTTGGTTTCAAAACCGCTTCCAACTTTGAGTTCATTAGTCCGATACTTCACCCTCTTCTCCCGATCACAGCAATATGAAGAGAAAGTCTCCTTCTAATCCAAAAGCAAATGCAGGTCTGTCCTTTGTTTGCTTCTCTTAGTGTCCTTTAACGGAGAAGCGGTGATGGATGGATACGTCTACACTCTCTAATGGGGTGGCTTAACCTCTCACTCGTGGCCTCTGCGGGGCAAGTTTGGGAGGCCTGGGACTATGACTGTTTACAGGAGCCGCCTGACAGTGACGCCAGTGTACATGTCAAACACGCGCTCATCGCTGCGTCACACAGTTGGACCAGTTTCATTCTGAGGGAGAGACAGACTGATGAAAGATGCACTGTCACGAGACTAGATATGCATGTAAAGTTAATGCCTTTGTACGTACATTGTCATTGGCTAGGATACTGTACATCTTACAAATTATGTAAATGAAAATATTCTTCCACTTATTCTGTGTGTGTTGTCTCCTGTGAGAACTGCTGTTGAACGCACTCAGACACAAAGTACAATGAAAGAGGGAGAGTGCACATTTTGAATTGTTCCTCTCCAAACCCATTCCTTACTTTCCTAAAGCATTTCCGACAATCAAATTCTTCACCTGGACGAGCTATAAGCACAACTTTCAACCTTAAAGGGGGGTATTATGCTTTTTTCAATCACATAGCACCAGTCTATAGCATACTACAATAATGACGTAACCTTCTGTTGGTCTGTATATGCAGTAAATTAAAATAACTGCCTTGAATAAAATTGCTCTCTCAAAATGGCTGTACTGAACGTCTTGAAATAGGCCTCTGTCTCTTTAAGAAGCTTTCCGACACGCCCCCTTCAGCACACTGCTGTGGCATCTAAACAACACTACTGTGCGGGGAGGGGGCTCTGCTGAGCTGAGGAGCAGTGGTTGGTGGCTTGGCTGGTGACGAAAGGTCCAGAGGCGTCTCCAGGAGGTGGGGGCGTTCCTAGGAGGACTGAGGCATAGCTACACCTAAAATGGCTGCCGTCTAAGTTTTTACTGATTACTCAAAAATATGTGAATGAGCCAAGGCAACACTCCAGGCATGTGTTTAATGAGGGAATGACATAATAACATGATATAAAGCTTGAAAAAGTTGATTTCACATAATACCCCGCCTTTAAAGCCAATTTTATTCCATGACTATGAAATAAAAGAACAGGGGTGAGACAGGAACACTTTTCCTTCAGCAGATTTCAGACCCTTTGCACACATTAATTTCAGTATTAATTCACCATCCATGATCATGACTAGTTGAATGCTAATGAGAGCATTATAGTGAACACAATTATTTGTGTTTCTCTGTTGCCACTCGATTAACTTTTTTTGTTTTGTTTTTTCACACTAACTCAGCCAGCGACAGCAATGGAAGTCTCACACCGCTTTGCCCTAACTACCTTGTTATTAAACTCATAATTAACTGTATTGTTTCCCGGTGTCTGCTGAAGCCCACTGACGTCCCCTTTGGAGGTCTCCCGAGCGCTTAGATGTGTGCACTGCGTATCTTTGCTTCCACTTGAGCGAGAATTACCCGACTCCTTCATTAACACCGGGGCAAAATCGCACCCCGACGACAGCTGTGTCCGGAGTCAGGCAGGAGGACAGGAGCACTGATCTGGAGTAGATTAGAGAAACCTACGTGCCTGACTTTCCCCCTCGACCCCCACCATCGGCGTACCACGCGATCAATAGGCCATCCGGGGTTTAAAGATGCAGGATGCAGGCTTTATGGACTTGTTACAGTCCCCTCCTGTGTCTGCATTATGGATGGGCCCCATAAGACTCTTGATGGGGCGAAAAGATAGAAAAGACGCGCCATAACAAAGAATAAAAGATGAGGTATGCATCGCGGCCGCAGTCACTTCCCCTCCCATAACATCTTTTCGATTACGGAATTGATCGTCCCCGAAAGAGTAAAGGCTAAAATCATGCTCTCAAAACAGATCGTTGGTTGTAAGATTAGTACGTCCCCGAGGTGCGGAGTTCTGAAGGTCCTTTCAGGCAAATAGAAGCAAGGTTGTATTATCGAGAGAGTCGTGAGTCGGTGTGAAACCATGAGCAAGTTAAGATGCGCTTTGAGTCCGATAACAAAAAGAATTCATTAATATGAAGGTGAGCTGTTTGTTTTGTTGTATAACCACCTTTTGGAAGTATAATTTTCGAAATTTGAAAGATGACATTGAATCAGTCGTGGCAGAATTCTGTGCCGCGCTCCCATTTCAGCACGGCACTTTTATCATTTGGACCAGCCCTTTACACAGTCGGAGGTTTACTGTAGCTCATCTGGACAGTCATTCACCTTCGAATCAGACATTTTTGAAATTGCAACCACTTGGTGACAGCCTTCACTCTTTTAACATCAACTGCCACACGCATAACCTGGGCCTGATGCATCCACAGTAACCATGTAACAAAAAAAATATTATATCTTCTTTGTTCCCTATTGGTCACCACAGCCTTTCTCTTCTAGCTTTTTTTCTGTCCACTTCTTTATTTTTATGCAGACACTTCTCGCTTGTGTGAAGACTCTACGAACTTGAACGAGTGCGGCGGGGTGTTCAATCAATATCAATGGTATCTATTTCAGACCAGTATAAAACATAAAGTCATCCTACACGTGAAAGAAAAAAAAGTTTATGTAACTTTGTGTCTCAACTATTACAAACAGTATGCCAGGGTATGGTTGAAGTCTATTATAGGCCTTCTGAATGACTGTCCAGATGAGCTACAGTACAGTAAACCTCCAAATGTGTAAAGTGCCGTAACCCACCGGGAAATGTTCCGACTCTCTCGATTACCAAGCACGCCATTGGCAGAATTGTGCTATTGGCAATCTAACACCTTGCCAACTTTAGTCTGTTGTCTCCCCCATAATGCAGGGGTGGTCTAAAGAATCTTCTGCCACTCAAATACAGAATATAGAAGCATCTTGTGAAAGGAAAGAGAGCAGTACACATAACGTAGGGTTTGCTCGTACTTCTACAACTTACTCAACACAATTATTTTTGTACAGCTGGGGTCATAAAAAGGTAATATTTATAAAATATGTACAAGCAACCTTACATACCCCACCTTTAATACTTGCTGTCAGTCAGTTTGAACCAGTTTCAGGTCAAGCTGTTTGTGAATGCATTGCCAAAACATTGAAAGAGGCAGATATGAATATGGCATGGGCTCGTATTACAAAAAATGAATAGAGGATCATTGAAGCCAAAGGGACTTCGTGTTCAGCGCACACCAATACGACGGCTCTAACAAGTGTAAAATTGCTTTGTACATCTCACTTTATTGAAGCCTGTGGTCAAGTGCTTTGCTCAGCCTTGTACATTTTTCATGGTGTTTTATTTTCTTTTTGAATCTTTTGATCGATTTCTGCTGCTAGAAATATTGCTACAGCTCTTGCAACCACCAGAACAAAAAACTAAACCTGCCTCGAACTCTGACCAGTTACAACACCGCAATCATCTGATTATTTGCAATATTTAAAGGTTCATCTGCCAATTATGGTATTGAGTGAGCAGAAACATTGGTAATTGAAGTGATTCTTATTGTTTTGGGATATGTCAACAGATAAGAGTCCACTTAAAGGGGGGGTACTATGTAAATTAACTTTTTCAAGCTTTATATCATGTTATTATGTCATTCCTTCATTAAACACATGCCTGGAGTGTTGCC